>JAJJWW010008196.1:0-387379 GCA_023531295.1 Papaver armeniacum
GAGTGCTTGTAGATCTAGAGATCAATCAGGCAAGTCCCGCCTAAACCAAGAAATGGCCGCTCCAGACTGTTTCTTGGCCGAAGAAGTGAAGGAGATGGGGTTGATCTTAGGGAGGGAAGCGAAGAAGGTGTTGAGATTGTGAAGGTGTTGGCTTGCTTATGACGTTGGTAATGAAAGATGAGCAAGCTTACGCTGATGCAAGCGTGTCGAGAAGCTTGAATACGCTTTTGTATTAACACTCTGGGTTTCTGCCAGTTCCGAACTTGCGCTGTTTCCCTGTTCTCTTGTTGTTGGAAATAGGGTGAGAACCCATTTATACAAGTCATTGAGCCTCATTCTACGTTTCTCGTGGGAAGTGGAGGTAAGGAATGACGGAGTAGTGGAGCTGTGTGTTTGCGAACATCACCCTACCAGCCTCTGCCCACTCTTCCCTGCTCATCTCTAACCGTCCATGACTTCCTAACACGTTTCCTGTGGATGTGCGCTGCTGCACGCTGAAACCGCCAGACTAATACCCCGCATGATGCATCCCCCAGCTTGTGACATGATTGATGTCCTGAATGTGGGATCGTGGATCCACTAAAGATAGCATGTATACGTGAATCGAATAAATCAGCGTTGAGTTCGAAAGTCGATACTCGTAAGTATCGTAGTGCATTTTACGCAGTGCGTGACACGGTAAAGTGATGGGTAAGACTCCTCACTAACTAATAACTCCACCGTCAGGTTGTATACCCAAGCCGGTGGGGTCAGACGGATGAGATGATGTTTGAGACACTCATCTGCGACCGCCGATGAAATTAGGTTTTTAAAGAGGCGCGTAAGATCTCTTCAATTGGTCAAACCAAGCATGGGAAGGATTTTGTAGAGGACCGACCATACATGCGTGTATGACGTACGCATGGTGTACAGCCCATGTCTCACCGTCTGCGAAGATGCAATCAAGCTACCCAATTTGACCGCCAAAGAGGAGGGTTTGAGATCGGCTCAGCGCTGTAAAGTTTGCCGCAAGAAGTTGGAAAACCGTGATGACATCCCAAGTTTCCGCGTATGTCTCCAAGACGACTCCATCTTGGCCTTGGCCTGCCTCGATCATTGGTTTACAAGGTGGTAGGCCAGTGTTCACACCTATACCCGACATGTCCATGAAAACGTGATCTGCCACCAAATCATCCTATGAAGCCGAGTGGTCGAGATCGCTTTAGTATTTGGGAGATGTATCCACTGCGAGTTTGGTCGGGCGTTTTGATCGCTGGGCATGGTATGCCTTTGGCCGATCGCATGAAGAGGGACGGGCCTTACGGTGGTCATGCGCCGGGTATGACCTGACCGCTAGAACTAACCAGGACCTCCATTCAGAGAAGGGACGCTAGCATGGCGACTCAGCCCCACTTCGCTTTCAAAGCCGCGCGACCATGCTCTATTTCAAAGTGATTTAATTTGTCATAACCAACCATGGCTGGTTTTGACCGACCGGTCATGTGCGTAAAGCTGGTTACACGCGATTGTGTCGACATGCCCGGCCCTTTGAGTCTACATCTGCACCTCCATCTATACCGAAGTACGATTTGGATGAGACCGCTTTTGCGCACACATGTAATATGCCGCAAACCCTAATTTAGGTTTTCGCATTCATAACGCTTGGTATGGACGGACTACCGCGCGAAGGCCAATGGTCACCATGCGGTCGGGCCGGGGTATTCATACCGCTTTGGGCGATGGAATTGATCTGTGGGTCATCCAATCATGCTGCGGGAGTCGATGACCGCGATCGTGATCATATTTGGCAAGCTAAGGCCGTGGGGTATTCCATACCATGCCGGGTGACGGAATTGATCCGTGGGTCATCCAATCATGCTTCGTGGAGCTGATGACCGCGATCAGATCATATCCCAGACCGATAAGGCTCAAGTCCGATGCTCAATCTGCCAGTATAACACACCGAGAGGGGCCTAGTATAACACACCTAATCGCCAGTATAACACACCGAGAGGGTCGCCAGTATAACACACTGTGAGAATCACCATACCGGGACATGTCATATTATAAAGGGCTTGATTTCTAAGAGCAATGACTGCCACATGCCACACCTTCCATAATGATTCATTGAGAAGCTTAGAGGTTCGTGTTACTCGTAAGAGTAACACCTTACTGCCATGTCACACCGATAATGAGTACAGGAAATACAAGACTCGATAAGGGAATCACAGAAGGGATTGTTGCTACATGCTCCATTCTCGTGAATTAAGTGAGGAGTATCCGTCACTTATAAACTACTTTATCTACAGATGTCAAATGATGATTTTCCTGTGTTTTTACAAATTTAACCTAAACGAAATCCAATTATCAACATTAAGTCCCCTCGCTTAGCACATAATGGTTATACCATTGTAAGAAATATTATACATACGTAAATGACCAAGCTAGAGGAATACATAGCTTACCGACAGTTTGCCATTGTCGCGCTTCCTCGAACCGGCCGTCTTGATTAAGGATGCGTTACAGACTTGATCCTGAGTCATTGGTTCTCTTTACATGTAAGGAGCTCGACCGCCTCCTTCATGTGTACTTCTTTCATCATATACTATTTCTCAGTATATCCGATAAGCCTGCCGATTGTTATCCCCGAATTAGCAAATTTTCATGTGGTATTAAGACTTTTTCCTTCTGGATTCCTGTTTAATTATGAGATTATAAAGAATCATCTCACGTGGTCGCTTATTCCATATCTCGTACGCTTCCATTTTCTCGATTAGTCATCGATAGACCCACATCCTCTTTTTTTTTTTTGTGTGCTCATAACCTCTCCTCTCCTCTCGGGCAGACATCATGAAGCTGTGACGCCATTCTCGCTGTTTCCCGTGAAGAAGTTTTGAAGTTGACAAGCCTCGAAACCATGACGGAGGCACGGCTAAGATCGACCTTCCTCTTCGCCAAGTCGTCAGTAGTATAGTGTTATCTGGGGATGTTCATCCCACACCTTCGTATTGCCAGGACGTATTCATGCACTTTCTGGGCCGTGGATTGACATTTGAGGAGCTACGTGAGAGTGGCTGAGAGGGAAATCACAGACACTAGTAAGCGCAAGGGCCGAGAGATTTGCGCGGGCTGCCAAGAGGCGAGAGTCAAGACAAATGACCTCCAAATGAAGACAAGTGTGATTACTCCGATCCGAGACTCGCGTGATAATTCTTGACATACGTAGGAGTCCTGGACATGAAGCAATTTGCTAAATGGTGTTGCTGGCACCTTGATGCTCGATGTT
Organism: Papaver armeniacum; assembly: GCA_023531295.1. Lineage (NCBI taxonomy): Eukaryota > Viridiplantae > Streptophyta > Magnoliopsida > Ranunculales > Papaveraceae > Papaver > Papaver armeniacum. Next base: position 3,266 of record JAJJWW010008196.1, read on the forward strand.
GGGATGGAGCAGCCGGCCAAGGGAGATGTCTCGATGCAGCAGATTGAGGAGATTCAAGGAGGCGCATCAACAGTGATGGAGCAGATCTCACTACATGCAGCGTAGGTCGACTTTCTAAGCATTAGAATTTCATTCTTTCTTTCAAGCATGTTCCGTACCTTGAATGTATTCTCCTTGTACTTGTTGGCAAATGAAGTTCAAGTTTTCCTTTCTGCTTTGTGGTTTGAACAAAAGTTTTTTTTTTTTTTTTATGATCCTTTGCCAAAATTAAAATCTAATCTTCTTAGAACAAGGTCAGTTCTCTCCACACGGATTCTTTGTGATAAAAGAAGTAATTATCATGATGGAACATTTAATATAATTCGTGATGCAAGATCTTCCTGCTTTGCTGGGGGCAAGATAGCAATCGCTTTTCTTTCTCACACACGTTCGCTTCTTCCCACATACTTCGCTAGGGTTTCTTCTTGCTCTCGCTTTTAATGTTATTTAGGCAGAGAGGTTCTCGATGGAAATAATACTTCAATTAATTGAGGATTAAAATTGAACCCTAACTATGAATGCAAGTATTGCAATCATTTTTGAGGAATTACAATCATGACATGAAATCGCAAAAGGAAACATCACTGAAAAATAAGACAAATAGTTTTAAAGTGTGGAATTGATGGAAAGTGGTAGAACAAAGATCTTAAGCTCCTGTGGTGTCTGAGCCATCGTGAGGAATTGTTATGCCATCCGTGTTAATGGGCCAGCATGAGTTTGGCAGAGCTTTCACCCAGGATAACATCCGTCACTGTGCACGCCCATCTTCTCTTCGTGGGTGAGTCAAAAAGTGGAGGGGGTCATCTCCACCGTCATGCTTCCAATATTGAATGTGCTCATTACCAAGCGTCTCCAATTCCAAATGGGTTTGGTCGTAGATACCGTGTCTTGGCCTTATCGCCTTTGACCAAGACTTCATGTTTCATGAACGCCAGTGGGCCGCTTCCCATTCGCATTCCTAGCCGCTGTGGGGCTTGTTGGTCGAGCCGCCTCCCCGTAGATTTGCCGAACTAGGCAATAGTTATGAGAGAGTTATGATGGCATTCGATTGAGATCGAACTTTCGTATTGGGAGTGTCAATGTGCTCTCTCCGAAGTTGTAGTCACATTACAAGTTATTGATGCGGCATGACAACACTGTGGTCCAAGCAGCGTGTTGGGAGACTCTTCGTATCAAACCAGATATACTTTAAGATGGGTTGTTGTCATGTATTCATATTTTCCAGATCATGCAATGTAATCGGGATGTTCTTTGGACTATGAACTCTTTGCTTTGTGCTTGAGGCATCTCCCAATTGGACTTCAAGGTCAGTGTATCCGTATGAATCTCCCGAGCCCTCCTCCCGAATCCCCAACACATTGGAGGATGAAATAGCCGCTTTGAGATCTTTCCGCCTCAAGGTCTGACAAGAATAGACAGCAATTGGGCCGTATCGGACAACGCGCGCACGTCTCCAACGCTTTCTCAAACGAGTGACGTTAGAGTCCCTGGCTTCTGCTCATGCCTTTCGTGGAAAGACTGGGCTGTCTCCTGCATCGCTACCGGATGCAAGCGTCTCGACACAACGTGGGTTGAGGGCCGTGGAATATGTCTTGACACCGGCCCTTTGGAGAAATATAAGATTTCACACAAAGCTCCATCATAGATTGCACGGTCTTGCTAATGTATCCCTAGAAATCATGCAAGCCTCGAGCAGGTAGGGGATCTCTATGAACACCTTCTGCTCAAGCCGGAGTTCCCTCGTCTCTACCTTTCCCGAATATTTGTTTCAACCTCGCTGCAATCTTTGGTTGGATGATGGACGAACCCGTGGTAGCAACAAGATCTGGATCTCGTTTATTCTTCCCTGGGCTCTGGGAGGACGCCCGATAGGGGGTAGTTTGCCGGCATCATCATCTTGATCCACGCTTCCAAGAGCTCTCTATCACTTCATCTCACGGAAAAGGAAACCCGTGTCTTCGCGTTTGTGAAAGAGCTTTGTCTGCCTTTCGAGACGAAGTTCAGGTGCCGAGATGTTGGCTTGGTTTGTTGTCTGCTATCGGCTTTCCTCTTTTCTCCTCCTCCGCTACCACCTTCGCTGCATGCTGTTGCTGTACTGCTTTGCTCGTGAGACGCCCGCTCTCCGACTTTCACGCAAACCCTCACTTCTCGAACAACTCCTGCTCTAGTAGTGCTCAGCAGCTGTTGGCCGAACGCTGCGCTTCGTGAGTTCAGAATGCTTGAAAGCCCAAAGATTCTCTAACAGCGCGCAGATATGGGTATCATCCCATTTGGATGCATGATTCCACCAATTGTCGTCGAAAGAATATCTTGTCGTGATGTACCTGGGCTTGAGTTCTCGAATCTTTTAACGGGGTCGTTGGGATGTTCATTGCTGCTACCGGAGAATTCTTCCTGTGTCCGAAACGTGATTTGTCTGCATTACGAAGAAATACTTCAGAGAAAGTTAATCGGCCATCTCGCCTCCAATTGGATATGCCGCAAATAACGCCGTTGTACCAGCATGCCTCCCTGCAGAGTGATTTCCAATTCTTTAGGCGTAAAACATGATTGTATTCATGTTCCCCAAGGTCTGCAAGAATCGAGAAATGTGTTCTACTTGTTAATACCAGATTAATGAGTGGGAGAATCGGGAGAGGTGTAACTTCGGGTAGAGTAAACTGCCACACATCTTGGAGGGTACAAGTAACGATGTTGGGCGTGACGTCCGTCTCGGTCCTCTTTTCCCATTTTGGAGTAGGTCACTTCAGAGATCTTCACGCGTACGAAGTTGGAAGGTCGTCTTCTCCTTTTTGATGGCCAGAAAGAACACGAGTTTCTTCATTCATGTGAGCCGAGGGAACGCCTCGGCCCAAAGGACACGCATCTCGCCGATTCCAAGGGTTGTCAGAATCTTGCGCAATCGCTCGCCAAAGTTTTATGGAAAGTGAGTACTCTTTTCAGGTTGCGGCTATATCCGTTTTTGAGTTTTAGCAAGAATTTCTTTCTCCATCAAGTCTCGGCAATGGTACTAGGACTCGCTACCTTCAGGTTCCTGGCCTGCCCCCATGGGAGGAGTGAAAGTTGTTGCCTGCAACTAATGAGGCGTTACGCTTTCAAGAGATGTGGATTCTGCGGTCACTGGGTGGATGGGAGGTTACACTTCCATCGGGATGTCTCCTCGCCCGCTAATGGGTGATGGGCGGACAGCCCAATGAGATGGACATCGCCAGTTCAATCAATGGTATATCAATGTCGGGAAGTGTCACTCCATGCCGCTCCACGAGCAGATTGGCCATCCGACTCGCCTCTACCATCTTGGAATGAATTGCCGATTGAATCGTCTTAAGATCTACCTCAAATTGATTTAAATTGAACCATTTAAATTGATTTTACGACCGAGAGATTAATCTCCCACCGTGGTCGCCAATTGTTGGGATGGGTGAAACTACTCCCGCCGAATTTGGTAATTTGGGTGTGGATGAGGAATGAATCTAAACTCTTTCAACAACGCATCACAAGGCGAAAGGCCAGGTATTCGAGAGACTGACCAGGTAAGTCCTACTTAAACCAAGAAATGGCCGTCTAGACTTGTTCTGGCCACAAAGTGGAGGAGATGGGGGTTGATCTTAGGAGGAAGAAGCAGTGCTGAGATTGTGAAGGTGTTGGCTTTGCTTGATCAGGAATAAAGACGAGCAAGCCTTAGCTGACATGCAAGGGCGCCCGAAGTGTTCGAATACGGCTTGTATTAACACTTGGTTTCGCTGATCTCCAACTTGTGTTGTTCTCCTCGTTATTCCTTGTCGTTTTATTGGAAATAGAGGTGAGAACCCTATTTATACAAGTCATCGAGCCTCATTCACGCTTCTCGTGGGAAGCGGAGGTATGGAATGATGGAGCAGTGGAGTTGTGTGCTGTCGGCACACACGACCACCTCGTTGCCCACTTTTCCTGCTCATCTCTAACCGTCCATGACTTCCTAACACGTTCTGTGATGGCGTGCTGCACGCCGTAAACCGCCGCACTAACACTCCCAACATGTATCCTGCGCCTTGTGACATGATTGATAGTCTGGAACGTGGGATCGTGGATCCACTAAAGATAGCATGGTAATGCTGAATTGAATAATCGCAAGATCTGCAAAGTCGATACTTGTGGAAGTATCGTGTATTTTATGTAGTACATCGACATTGGCAGGTGAAAGTGATGGGCAATGACTCCTCACTAACCAAATAACTCCTGACTGTGGTCAGATAACTAAGCCGGGTGGAGGTTGACTTTGATGAGATGATGTTTGAGACACTCCATCTCATGCATCAGCTGATGAAATTAGGTTTTAAAGAGTGCAAGCAAGCACTCTTCAGCCTTGGTCGAAACCAAGCTACGGGAAGGATTTTGTGAGGACCCACCATACATGCGTGGTTGACAGATGATGGTACACGTCCATGTCTCACCGTCCTCGTGAAGATGCACCCAGCCACCCAACCCTGGACTGGCCAAAGAGGAGTGGTTGAGATCTGCTCATGCGTAAATCCCTTGCCGCAAAGGAGTTGGAAACTGCATGACATCCCAAGTTTAAGGTATGTCTCAAGACGACTCCATCTTGGCCTGGGCTCGGGTCGATCATACTGCAGGTGTAGGCTAGTGTTCACACCTATACTGACATCCCATGAAAATTTGATCTAAGCCACCAAATCATCCCGGCAGTTGAGGCCGAGATCACTTTAGACTTGGGAGATGTAACCGCGTGAGTTTGGTCAAGGTTTTGATTACTCTGGGCATGGTATGCCCACGACCGCAAGAGGAGGTAGATGGCCCACGGTGGTCATGTGCGCCGGCATGACCGCCAAGTTAATCCAATCAGACCCTCCATTCAGACGGAGAAGATGGACAAACCATACGTGATGACCTTGGTGAAACCCTAATTTCGCTTTCAAAGTCACGCGACCATGCTCTTTTGGGCGACGAATTTGTCAGGAATTCAACTACGGTTTTCTTTGACCGACTGGTCAATATGTGAAAGGTCACATGGTGATTGTGGTCGACATGCCCGGCCCTTTGAGTCTACATCTACACCTCCATCTATACCTCGCGAAGATGGATGAGACCGGCTAGCGACACATGTATGCCGCAAACCCTAATTTAGGTTTTCCGTCCATAATGCTTGGTATGGATGGTTTCTCGCAAGCGAAGGGCACAATGGTCGCATCATGCTGGCCTACCGTCAATTTATGAGATGTTAAAATGACGACCTCAATAAATGTCATATTTATTTAAAGGTGTTGATGACACCAACAATTGCCAACATTAATTTTAAGAAGAACGACCCATTCCTCGATACATGACGACCCTCGTTTATACACAGACGACTTACATTCCCAAATATAAACCATGCTGCCTGGATCGTTGTCGTAGTCATCAAAAATAAATTACACTTTCTTACTACTCAAAAATATATAATGAAGCAAGGGCAAGAAAGGATCGTTCCACGTAGAGGTCTTGGGTTGTCAATATGTTTCTGTTCTTATATAAACAAAGGGGTTTTCCGATTTTTATAAACTAAAATAAAATTAAGGCAAAACAATAAAAAGCAAACACGCAAATCAAGAGTGTGAAAATATTGGATAAAGGTTTCATCTTCAATTGTAAACAAGTTTTGAAAATGTATGATTAGAATTGGGATTTAATCTCGCTATCATCAAAAGCCCTAGAATATCTTATTGCAAGAATACTCCATAAATTTCCTAAGTCATCAACACACACATTAGAGTGTGTATGTGAATTCTACCTAAAGAATAACCTAATGCCTTGCGCTAATTAAGTTCAATTCCTAGAGCATTAAGTTTCAAATAGGCTAATCAATGCAATTATAATACATTGCGCACACAATTCGAACAAAGGTCAATTTCTACATATGACTACAAGGATGTATATCGCTACAAACCATAATCATATCATGCTACTCAGATTCAAGGTTATCGTCGATGATGAACCCTAAATTAGCTATAGATATGGATGAGTTCAATCAATTCTAGACTTAACTAAACAAACATTCAATCATATTGCAATACATCAATCATGCAATTATTATAACCCATAGAAATCAAACGATAATATTGAGAGAAAACTAATTCATAAAAATCATAACTTGGTTTCCAAAATCCAACTACATCTTTAACTAATAAAAATAAATCAACTACTTGGGTTTGGAAATCATCACAAAGAGTTTAGTAGAATCTATCATGTGAAACCCTAGAAAACAAGTAGAAGCCTCCTTTAATGGAGATATTTTAGAGCATGGTTACACCGTCGTGAAAGCCAAAATTAGGTTTCGAGTATCACGAGCGCCCATCTTCTCCTTTGCACGAATGGGAGGGTCCTGGGTGAGATTAGATTAAGTAGGTCCGCCATACCAAAGATGACCACCGTGGGCCCGTCTATCCTCACCCGACGGGGCCAAGGCATATCATGCCTCGGCTATCCCAAAACGCTGCCCAAACTAGCGTGGTCACACTTTCCCGAATCGCAACCGATCTCGACCACTCAACTTCACCGGACGCATTTGACCGGCTTAGATCATGTTTTCATGGGACACAGTATAAAGTGAACATCAACCTACCACCTACACCTGCATCGATCGGCCAAGACCGACCAAGAGTTGGTTATCTTGGAACGCACGCCGAAAATGGTATGATGTGGCTCTTGCGGCACTCGTCTGTCACAAATTGATCTCGACCACTCAACTTCACCGGACACAATGAGTGGCCCAGATCATACTTTCGTGAGGTAATGGGGTATAGGCGCCTACACCGGCCATGCCGCTTCACACGCATGTACGACGGCCTGGCCAAAAATCGTATCCCAAGCTTCTGATTCGATTGTGCTAAAGAGGATGCTTGCGCACCTTCTAAAACCCCATTTCATCAACTACAGAATGAGTGTCCCCAAAGATCATCTGCCCTCATCCAACTTCACCGCTTGGTTATACAACCCCGGTCGGGAGTTAATTGGTCGAAGGCGTCTTGGTAATCACCACCCGTCACTTTACCACACCATGATGCAAAGATCGCATAAAATACACACGATACTCACAAGTATCGACCTCCGAATAACGGGCAGCTATTCAATTTAGCATTACATGCTACTTGGTGGGTTCCACGATCCACACACTCGAGACATCAATCATGTCACAAACCGGGGGATACATCGGTATTGGTCCGCGTGGTTTACAAAGGTACAAGCAAGTAATACGCCATCACAAGAATGTGTGGAAGTCATGGACGGTTAGTGATGATGGGAGAAGTGAGAAGACTGGTCGTGTGACACTAACACACGACTCCACTACTCCATCACTCCATTTTCTCCACTTCCCACGAGATACTAAGGTTAGCAAAAGACTTGTATAAATAGGTTCTCTCCATATTTTCCAAAACACAGAAAAAACAAGAACAAGTCCACAATGAGGCAAGTGTTGATACAATTGTATTCAAACACCGAACCGATAGCTTACACCCGCAAGCCGCCTGGGCCTTTTCCGATACAAGTCATTCATAGCCAACATCTTCACATTCTCAACACCTTCTTCGCTTCCTCCCTAAGATCAACCCCATCTCCTTCACTTTGTGACCGAAACAAGTCCTGAACGCCATTTCTTGGTTTAGGCCGGACTTGCACATGATTGATATCTCGAATCTACAAGCACTCACCGCACAGTGCATTTGTTTAAGGTTTAGACTCATTTCTCATCCACACACCCCAAATTACCAAAACTCGCAGTAAATAGTTTTTCACCCATAAACAATTGGCGACCACAAAGTGGGAGGTTAATCTCTATTGTAAAGTCAATTTCTTCAATACCATTCATTCAATTTCGAGATGGTTGGTCTTAGGACCGCCCGATAGCCTCAAATCCCGATGGTTCCTCCAACGGAGATACCCCTCCTCCTAACGCATATATGACGGCATGATCAGAGATTTCCAACATTAAGCGAACTAGCACAGTGCACAAGAGATTCACACGAAGAACATGGAGCTAATCAAAGAAGCGGTAAACGGCATACTCGATCTCCTCATCAAGATGACATCAGAGATGAGCGTTCCCAAGACCTTTTACATCGGGACTAGTTCCCCTCGATCAACAGCTTTACTACGAACCGAGGCCAGCGTTGGATCGTGAAGCTGATTCTAGTGGAAAGCTTGTGTGAACTCTTGCACCTCTCGAAGAATCAACGGGCAGAGACGTTTAACGTAATTAATAAAATAGCTCTAGACGTACACCGACTCCTCCTCGTCCGTAAGTCTTAATCGCATCGGAAATATCTCGTAAATAATGTTACATTTCTGTAAGACGACATGATGGCAAAGAGGAAGGTCACAACCTGTGCCCTACATGTTACCGCACACATCAAGGGTTCAAAGTTCGGAGGGCCCTCATCGACAGGAGCATCTTCAATATGATTACTCAAGACTCTCAAGACAACCAAGGTTAGCCCATGCAAGATTGTCGACAGCCCACCAAACTTCAAGGAAATCGATTCGGCTTGACATACGGTATGTCAGCTCAATTTAAAGAGGACCCGTTATCAAGAGCAAAGTTTGAAGTCATAGAAAAGGAGGGACTACCATATGATACTAGGGAGACCGTGGCTTCAACGACAACAAGATCATTCCTTCAACGTATCACCGCTACCCCGAAGACCATGCTAAATGAGGAAGTCATCCGTATTCCTACATCATTGTCTCCGTACGCACCAATATGGGGAGTGGAGTTGTTCAAGCCAAAAGTTACTTCGGGCAGGAAGATCGGACAAAGTCCTGCACCCCACTACCCACGGGCTTCAATCTGTGAAGAAGACCGACTTGCATCACCGAGGCCAAGCACCACGACACGCCTTTCTCCCCGACGAGGCGTCCATCTTTATCCATTGAAGCTTCAACCCACGTTCACACCAAAAGGGAACGCACTTTTGAGTCGAAATGTGACCAAGGGGAAGACAATATAAGGCGCATTGGCAGCAGCGTGAGAGATCGGGCACCCCCTCCGCCCAATTGAATCTTCGCAGTGAACGAGCGAAATACAAGAGGAGGTATGGATGCCCCGCGATAACTACAAGATGGAACCAATTCCACGATCGACGAGCTCGAGACTCAACACCTGGAATGGAGAATCTCCCAGCCGGTCTCTATCGGGCTCGACTCTATCCCATTTAACGACGAGTCTTGTTCCAACTACCAAGGAGTACCAAGATGTGTTCGCCTGGACATATGACAATTTGTCACAGACACAAATATAAATTACACTTTCTTACTACTCAAAATATATAATGAAGCAAGGGCAAGAAATGATCGCTCCTGCAGAGAGGTCTTGGTTGTCAATATGTTTTGCATCTTATAAGTAACACGGGATTTTCCGATTGTGTAAATAAAAATAAACAAAAAAGCAAACAAAGTACGCAAATCAAGGATGTGAAATATTGGATAAAGGTTTCATCTTCAATTGTAAACAAGTTTTTGAATATATGAATAGAACAGATTTAATCTCGCTTATCATCAAAAGCCATGAATACCTTATTGCAAGAATACTCCATAAATTTCCTAAGTCATCAACACACACATTGAGCCAAGATGTGAAATCTACCTAAAGAATAACCTAACGCCTACGCTAATCAAGTTCAATTCCTAGACCATTAAGTTTCGTAAATAGGGCTAATCAATGCAATTGTAATACATTGCGCAAACAATTCGAACAAAGGTCAATTTCTACATATGACTACAAGGATGTATCACTACAAACCATAATCATATCATGCTACCTATTCAAGGTTATCGCCGATGAAAACCCTAAAATAGCTATAGATGTGGATGTGAGTTCAATCAATTCTAGACTTAACTAAACAAACATTCAATCATATTGCAATACATCAATCATGCAATTATTATAACCCGTAGAAATCAAACGATAATATTGAGAGAAAACTAATTCATAGAAATCATAACTTGGTTGCAAAATCCAACTACATCTTTAACCAATAATAAAAACTTAGTTACTTGTGTTTTTTGGAAATCATCATAGAAAGCAAAGAAGAACTATCATGTGAAACCCTAGACAACAAGTAGAAGTCTCCCTAATGGAGATATATCTAGGTTTAGAGAAAGACTTTTCTATTTATATGTTTCTCCATTCCAAAAGGATACTCTTTCCAATATTAGGTCTTCTCAAAACCCATCTCCAATTAGTCCACCAAGCCCATGTGTGTAAAATACCCGTGTGAAAATCTCTGTCCAAAATTGTTCGACGGAATTGCTGACGTTATCGCTGGGTTTCCGATCACCAGAAATCGACTGACTGCCACCGAATGATCGAAACTATCACTGTGCATTTATACACTTCCAGTAGCTCAACTACGCTTCTCCGCAGTCCACACATTCACAAAAGAACCACTTAAGCCAACTCCGTGTTCTTGCGAAAACGTGCCCAAAAGCGTGACTCGTAGCTCATACATCCGACCGTCGACTCTTGCATCCGACTCGAACCCCTTCGCGATTCACCGAAATATTATGATCCATACTCTAAGCTCAAACCGCATCTCGGCTATGCTCACTGCCTGCCATTCTCGCCGTGTGTTTCGCACAATTTCGCAGCCTTGGTTCAAGCACTCGTACTAGTAATTTCCCTAGCACCAGTTCATTGCTTCAAGATAACCATCCGCAACAACATTATCTCTCTCTATTCCATGCTGCAATATCGCAAAACCATCACCCAATTCACCAACACAAGCCACAACATCTCGGTTTTCTCACTCGACTTGAGCTTCAATTCCAACAAACCCATCTAAACCTCGAGCATAATAACCCACCAAAGAAAACTTCATAACCTAAATCTCATTCTCTCGAACTTCCAACCTCGTAGAGTATACATTCACCAGCCTGGAACTATGCTTGTAAATCCCTTGTAATCACCGTAGCTACCATCTTGGATTCCGCCTTCATCTCGAATGCATTCCTTGCCGCAATCATGGTCACCAGTAAACCCCATGTTCACAATTAATCCAACAACCACCTTTGTTCAAACTCTCCTTGAACCGCACCCCGCAACTTCACAAAGATCACCAATTCTTCCATCTACAACTGCATCACTTGCACAACTAATCGTAACTCAAACCTTACATGGCAACCAATTTTCGTAGCTTCAATCACTCGTTCATAAGCCACGCCTCATTACCACAGTCCCGCTTGCATCTACTCGAGCTCAACTTCCGGCCCATCTCCATCATCCTTCTTGTAATTCATACACAATCCATTGCAACCACCATCAATTGCAGCTGCACACCACCTTCCATTCTCAAGACAATGAAGTTCCAATTTCTCGATTCATTCAATTCAGTACCTAATTGTAGCTACAACTCAAGACTCACCATCGCCACGACAACTCCACCCGTAAACTTGTCAATCGCATCAACTCATACAAGCCACCTAACATACATCTAATACCGCATCGCATCACCAATTTCCGTCTCAATCTTGTATTCAACTAAGTTTCATAACCATCTCTACCGCCACTCCTCCAATGCCTTTAGACCCCACTCATCGAGTTCAATCATCTCTCCGCACCCGCAATCATCTTAGTCTCCATAAGCTAATTCACCTCGCCAGAAGATCAACCTATTCTCTGGACTCGTCTTGTATTCAAACCTAAACAATACTAAAAGCTCATGTACATCAAAGTTAGCTTCACATGCCCTTCTACATTGCAAAGAAGAACAACTAACATTCATGTACAAGACCAGCACTCAAACTCATTTCCACCGCTTTTCATCATCTGGGCCAACCAACACCCCCATTTCCATCTCTTCCATTTCCATCCACTCTACAAAGAAGATTCACTCTAAATACCAAATACCATGAACCAACCACTACATACAACTTGAACCGCAATTGGTATCATTCAACACAACCACCATATCTATAAGCAAAACCTTGTGCTCAACATCAATACTAGCCGCAGAACCATCAACACTAGCCATTGCAATAACTCCATCTCGACTCCGGTCATTCTCTCAGAGCCGCATTCCCGAGTATAAACCAACAACACCAATATCTACCAAATCAACTCCAAACTGCAGCACCATCAATACCAAATCGTGCATCGCTTCAATCACTACAATTCCATGGCACACTTGACTTTTGCCTCGCAAATAATTGCCAATTTCAAATTGAGCACAACCCCATTCTCAAGCACACACTAATTCATTCACTCAACCACAATCGCAATCTTCATTGCCTTCAACAACAACAAACAAAACACCAAAGATCTCCTCCTTCGTCTTTATACCAACCTCGTGATCGATCGCAATTCCATCGACTACCAACAAGACTCCATCTCTCGCCAAGATCCTTTCGAGCTCTATCACTTCCGATCACCACCGACCATCATACACAGTGAGTTCCACCATCACAGATCACCAACAACTCCCTACCAGGCTGCAACTCACACACTTCACATCTCGCCGATTCGATTTCACCCCTCAGCCCATTTTCGAATCGATCTCTCGCCCTAACTTAAAGCATCGCCACCTCTCACTTCATTAATAGCCGCAACCAAACTCACAACAAACTCAACCTTCGACTTATCTTCACAAGCAGATTAACAAACCCATTCTTTCAAGTGCTCTTTGTTCATCGTACATCAATGGCAGCAAACACTTTCACTGACTTCTAGAGACATTATAGAACCATGACCTCACCACTATGACTTGGCCCCTTCTTCTGCCTATTTTTGGATGCGACTTGCGATCTCTCGACCCATGATAATAGCCGGTAATAGCTGCCGTCTCAACCAACTATCTTGAACTTGTGAAAATGTAGTTTAGGCATTTAAACAAACAAGACGTCCGCATTCTTCCATCGAGGCATCGACCTTGTTGTTGTCTTATAAGCCAATCACATCTCTTTCCCGCAAACATTCTAGCACAAACCCAATGTTCCCATACATACACAAAGCCTTCAATTTCGCAAAATCAAACCACTAAACCATAAAACTCAAAGTGACAAGAACCTCCTCCCTTAATGGCAAGAAACAAACTTTCTTGCTCATGTCACGCTTGAATAAACCTTCTAAGATTAGTTTAACGCTTGAATCTTCAGTTCCGTCATGGCTTCTAATATTCCTCTTTAACCCTTCGAGCAGTTCAAGTTGAACGTGAATGACCTTGTTCTCGTCTATACAAGTAGTCAATGAGAGCGGTTCTGTCCCTAGTAACTTGAGCGGGTGCCTATAACAGTTCTGTAGGTTCTCTAGTTTTCGACAACCGCTTGTTTCGTATGCTTCCGCATTCTTCATACGATGTCTGGATTGACTCCACTCTTTCGCCATTGGCTTCGTCTTTTCGCTCTCTTCAAGGTGATTGAGAAGAAGCCCGGATTTAGACGAGTTCCACTTCCTTTTACTCAAATGACTCCAAACACCTATAAAACTCAAAAGCGAACATAAGATACATAATTCACACAAAAATAGCAAAGAAAGCATAAACTCTAGATAGTAAATACGGTGTATTCTACACCTATCACCCGCTTTTCACCTTGGGTCATATCGATATATATCTAGCTTGACGACTCTTTATGAAGTTATTGCAGTGCTTTGAAAATCAACTAAGAATGCTTTGACTAGTAGGAGCAAATATTTGGTATAACCGTTTTTATTAAAAAAAACTAGCCATTAGGTACATTTTTGCTATAAATAGAGACCTATCTCTTCCAAACTTATTCACCCGTCACTTTCAATCTTCCTAAATCAGTCACCCATCACTTTCAAACACTAAAAATGGCTCCAACTCCGTTCAATAATCTAGAAGATGTTGTTATTGTAAGAGCACACACCACTTCTCACAAAGCACTTCGCTGAGGAAGCGCAATGGGTGATAAAGAACGAAGACCCAACAAGAGGGCCTTACCTTGGGAATGATCAAAACACCAATGCTTTGGTGGAAACGGGTGTTTAAGGTTTTAAAGCACTAAGCGGAAATCGTTATAGGAGGACGCTCCCGCAAATAAGGGAAAGGTACACATATTTATACAATGATTGCGTATTGCTAATAAACGAATTGAAAGCTCGTAAGGACGCTATGCCAAACGAACCTCGAATGAGTAGAGTAAGTTTGTGAATCAATAGGCCTTTTCATCAAAAATTATTTATTTGGTTATCATTATTCAACAACGCTAACTTATTTAAAAAATTGTTTTTCCAAAGATAATTTGGGTCTGAGCTAACACGAATTAAAGTACGGCCATGAGTTTTTGCACGAGGACTGCTACACTCTCTTGGAGGAAGTTGAATGGCACTACCCAATATAATTAAACTCAGATGCATTTTCTAGCGTAATATATTGAACAATTTTATGTGTTTTTCTATTTTATTTCAACTACATGTATGTTTTTTCAATTCAATAAAACGCATGACTTCAAATATTGATGCAATAACTATAGTTCAAAAAGGATCGCCATGATTTGTAAAAACACAAGTGACGACTCTAAAGATTGCTTGAAATTGTTGGCATGAGTCGTCATTTTGGAGAAAAACCTATTAACGACTCTAAAGGTCACTTAACATAGAGACTCTTTTACTAAGAGAGTCGTCATCAAGAAAAAACACATAGACGACTTTTTTGATCATCAAGAGTCGTCACTTGATTAATATATATAATAACGATCCTTAAAGCGGTTAATGTGAATTTTGAGTTCACCAAACGTGGTTGAGTGGCAACGGTTAAAAATTCAAAAAGTGACTGTTGGGTCCTTAATCTCTATAAATAGAGACCCATATCTCACCCCTTCTTCACCCAAACTATAATTCTCAACCTTCACATTCATTCTCATTCATTTATTATCCAAGAGGAAAAAGAAGAGGAAACACCATGACTAGTACTTACACTTTGAAGAGAATTGCGTTATTGTGAGAGCTTGGAAAACAATCACAAACCACTTTGAAGATCTAGGAAAAGACATTGATCAAACATCGGATGCTTGGTGGAACCCCCGTATTCATCGTTTTTGTATGCGTAGACGGAAATTGCAACTCAAGGTCTTTGAAACTCGTCAAGGAAACGGCTCGAGGAGATATTCTTCGAGTGTGAAGTTTTCAAAAGAGAAATCAAGGCCGCAAGGGAAGCCTTGCCCAATATGTTGGGTGCTATAAGAGTAAGTATTTAAACAAGAGGTAAAACTTATCCAAAGCTTTCAACAATACTAACCGAGTATGTTTGCGTTTCCATTGAGGAAGGCGTATGGCTATTACGAGGAGCTTCGTGGGAAAAAGTTTGAGTTCGACGATTGCTACTTTATCTTGGAAGGGACTATGTATAATTACGCCATTTATGATTAAGTGTATAAGTGCACCGTTATTATCTATTGTATTTCATTTCCTTCAATGTATCGCTATGAAAGATGTATGCCTTTTACGATTCAATGAAATGATTCTATGAAATCAAAAGTTATGATAATCCAACATAAGGGTCGTTAGTATATTAAATAAAACAATTTAACGACTTACATAAAATTTGAAATGATGGGATAGGGTCGCTATCTTCTACGAATACATATATGACGACTCTAAGTGTTTTATATACCGAGAGTTCGGTTTAGAGTCGTTTGTCTGTAAAAAAAAAAAATAACGACCCTTTTTGACCTAGCTAAAAGAGTCGTCAGTGTTTATCACACCAACCTGACGATTTTTCATAACTTGGAAAAGTTGCAGTGTTTAAGTCGTCATTGGTAGTTCAAATTCACCGACGACTTTCAAGAGTCGTTAATGAATCCAAACCCCAACTATAACGACTCTCACACCGACTAGTTCCATAGTGACCATCAATCGACCCCTTGGAGCACCATTCGGACAATTTCAAGAGTATATGAGGTTTACCTTCGATTGTTTTGAGGTGCGGGTTCTTCATTTTGAGTATCGGTTCCTTCATTTTGAGCAAGAGGATCTTCATTTCCACCATTATTCATGGCTTCCTCCATTAACATCTCTTCATCAAACATCCAATCCATAGGATTAGTTGATACAATCTTACCATCAACACAATCATGGTTATTGTTTGAACCTTCACAAACCTCATTCCTCCACTTGAATCACTCATTTCTAAAAACCCTAGTTTTTCCTCTCAAAACTCTTCTTCTTCTCAAAACAAAAAAAACCCAAAACTAAAATTTCCCCAAATTTTAATCCCAAAACCTGATTTCTACCTAAACAAAATTATCACACTAATCAACTTAATTAAATCTTAATACTAATCACTCAGGGGCATTTTAGCTATTTAGAAAAAAAATTTATAAGGATGACCCAAATTAGGATTGGATGACCTTTTTTGTCCTCTAGTGCTTGGCCCCCAATTAAAATGTTTGGCCCCAATCAAACTAGGTTTTGTATCTTGTGGGGTTTGGTTTAGTTAGTATCTCTTACAGGGTAATGACCTGACTTAGTTGCAGCCAGAGATTTCCAGAGTTTGTTGCAAGAAAAATGGGTTTTTCAGGACCAGACATTACTAATAATATTTGCAATGAAGCTTAATTGATGGTCTAGATAACACTTCCAGAAGATGCAGTAAAATAACCAACGAACTTAGGCTCTGTCGAAGTAATGAAATTGATCAGCGTTCAGATCGTTTCAACATAATAGAAACTGTA
Source organism: Papaver armeniacum (assembly GCA_023531295.1). NCBI lineage: Eukaryota > Viridiplantae > Streptophyta > Magnoliopsida > Ranunculales > Papaveraceae > Papaver > Papaver armeniacum. The sequence continues at coordinate 19,964 of JAJJWW010008196.1, forward strand.
ATTTTTACACAAGTAATGACACGCACAAGAAAAAAAGGAAACGAAGTAACAAAAAACAAAAGAAAATATTACAAAATTACAGAGGACCCTTTATAATAACAGTCCATGTCAGCGGTGAACGAATCTTCTAGCTTTTTGATAGTTTTCTTAAGTAATAATGGAGGAATAAAAATGGGAAATGTTTCCCCAATACTCACCACTGACAAATTTTCGATGAACTAACAGCCAACAATGGTAGTAACTATACAACAAGCTTGAATCTCCCAAAACCAAGATTACAAGCTCTAACCAACACTACTTTCACTAATCACAACTAGCAGCATGGAAAAACATATGGCATCCCACTTTTTAACAGGCCTGCACACATTGTAAACGCTATCATTCATGCACGCATGGAAGATCACTTCCACCTTAAATAAGTCTGACGTAAATTTAACTAAGTAGGGTTAATAATGTGATCTAAAGGGGGCTATTGAAGTTGGGGTTAAAATAATTATGCCAAGGTTCCAACATATAGACAGCTTGCATACGCTAATATCCCGCTTTCGGGTGCATTGTGGGTGTTAGTTGAAAAGCAGCAGGCAAAAATTTCTAGACAATATCAAATAATTTGTCAGGCCTCTGCCGACCAACAAGGATCCTCTCATCACTGTTCCTGAACCATTCTGGGAGTATCTATGGCTTCTATCACTTCCATTTGAACTGTACTAGATATATTTTGCCAGGGCCTATGCTGACCGAAAACAATTGTCTCATCACTGTGCCTGATCCATTCTGAGAGTCTCCATGGCTTCTGCCACTTCCATTTGAACTGTACTAGCCATTGATGGTGACTTCTCTTCCATCTTCCAGATTGTCCTGCTAGGGATGGCTTCTTCCCTGTTGATGAATGTCCTGCTTGCATCATCTGCACCACAACAAATCCTATTTCTCACTTGATCTATCAGGAAATTATCAACAACCAAATACAACACGAGGTCAGGAAATTAACCTTCCGTTGATGATCCAGTAAGGCTCCTGATTGTGCCAGTGTGCCATCGGCAGTACCTGCTGTAGACTTGAGCTGCTTCTGTGCAGGCAGTGACATAGGAGAAAACTGACAACTCATGCCATCGGCAAAGTTCTTTGCATTACCATTTAAGCTCTGTTTATTGCAGATCTAACATGTTAGCATAACAATTAAATTGAAAGGCGATCAGAAAAAAAAAAAAAAAAAAAAAAGAGGAAACACTGATCATTTTAGTATTTAAGCCTGAGAATACCAAAACCCAAGCTAGCACACGAAAGGTAAGAACTAGAAATCCAGAGTTGATCCACAATGTATAATACTGTCCAAATTAATGAACGTAGCTGGATTTGGCCAAAACTTTTGTTGCTAGTCTTTTAGAAGGTAAGATAAAGCAGATCACATAGTGAAAAGATAATCTCACAGGAGATGATGCGCAGGCAATGGCAACAGTTTGTTCTCTCAGTTTTTGCTGCTTCTCAAGTTGCTTTCCGTCGTGCTTCACTCTGTCCCAGTAGACCAACGAGCTCATTCAATTGCTCTTTCATCTCTTTGATATCATCTTCCTTCTCCCACAACAGACACCTGACAAAAAACAGAACGTTGGTCTCAAGATTTGAATTGCACATAATTAGTGAGGAACTGCTACATCCATGTTATGAACAGCACCTTGCATCTGCAGCGGCATTAAACATGTGCTGTAATAAATTCTTTGCATCTGCCATTGTACGTATCTGATTCCAACGTCCACGACTGTTTAAGGCACGATCACGCTCTTCAGCCGCTGAAAGTTGTGCTGCCATCGCAACGAGGGTATTTGAAGAGATGCTCAGCATATTTTCAAGAGATTCAATTCTTGCCGTTCTTGCATTTGGTGAGATAGAGGCTAATCTGGAAACAAGAAAGAACCTACTTGAGATGATGTGCAATCACTGTAACTAAGAAAGACATTGTTCTCCTCTCGAAGTTTTACAAACTGCAGCAAAATGAATTGAATCACATAAATACCTAGAATATCTCTTTCCATGAGGGGGACTAAGCCCCCTTGAGGCCAAGTCATCCACTTCTTTTAATATGGCTAACTCTTCAGCAAATGTAGCTCGTCTGAGAACCAAATTATAATATCATTCAGAGAAAACATATAGCATGGAACTCCCGCTTTTTTTTCAAAAAGGTACAAAAGCACATTTGATCTGATACATACACTTGGCTTTGTCTCTCGTATTCAACACGAACTTCATGCGCATTCACCGTTACTTCTAATTCATGATTAAGCCACTGCTGTCGAGAATTTTCATTGTCTTAGTTTACATGGTTCTGAAGGTACAAGGAGATAAAGATGTGAAAGTTTAAGAAGAACAAATAAAGTACCTGACTGAATGGTGCATTTCCATTGGCAGAGACTGGAAAAATTACAATAGATCAGAAAACCAGATATACTAGAAAAAATAAATATAGCGCAAAGAAATAGATGTACCAGTGGTATCACGCATTGAAGCGTGCGAGCTTCTAGCAGCTCTTTTAGCCTCTTGGTAGCAATTGCGGCTTCTTCCATCTTTCTCTGGAGTACCTGCAAGGAGAAATTTTCACCTCATGATTACCATCCGCCATTTCTACTTTTAAAATCATATTAGCTATTGAATATATGAAACCAAAGAATCCTGACTCACTGGACCTATGATTGGGTTTCTGGTAAGTCTACTTGGGGATTATAATAGGGAAGAATTGGATGGAATACCATCTTCCCATAACCAATTCATACAAAACCAGTTTCTACTAAAGAAAGCAAAGAGTCGTGATCAATCAGTCACAATGACACGGAGCTAGCTAATCTTAAACACGGGAGGATCTGACAACTATCTGTATGTGTCAACTAAATGAGATTGTACATGTTTATATTAGCTTGCAATCCCTAGAAATTAGTGTGTTGTCTATATTGATTGAGTGTACGAGCTTAATCTATTGTATACATTTTTGCTGTGACGAAGTTCTTGGAGATGACAGGAATCAACACTTCATGTTGACTCTCTATACTTTATCAAAAAAAAATAAAAAAATACTTGCGACAAATTGGTACAGTCATTAACATTGATCAGGAATAGAAGCAGCGTAATTGCCTTTACCATGTCTGCCCTTTAAAATAAGCATTTCATTTTTTCGAATTTGCTTAGCAGTATAATCTAAAGAAGGAAATACACGTACAACAGAAAAGAAAGAAAAAACATTACCATCTTCTGGCGCTGATTCAGAGCTTGCAGTTTATGTCGCTCATTCTCGTTTTCTTTCCCTCCTTCCGCAACTATGGGAGTAAATGCAATTAAACTCTAGATGTAAGGAAGTAAATGACATGAAAAAATCTGGAAAAACTCAGTAATTTAGAAAGATATGAAGAACAAACGAGCAGCTATATATTCACCAAATAAACATAGTATCATAGAAAAACTAGATTGCTGACTAATGAATTCATAATTGTGTTCCAAAGATATCTTTTCGTCTATTTAAAGATAAGTGTTTACTATATCTCAAACATAATTAATGCTCGAAAATAAGACAAACACAAAATGAGTTCATGGGATAAACCAGAAAGGTTTTTATTTTTATTTTATAGCACATAGGCTAAGGTGTATCCCAGTTTATAGCACATAGGCTAATGTTAACATCTGTCATTATGCATGGTGCTCATAGTCACCCCAGTAACACACATGGATCCATGTGTCAAGAAAGATATGCATCATGGAGTCCTCTTGGTGCACCAAAATTCTCCTGGATGCATGTAATATAAAACTAAAGAAACTATGTAAAGGAAACCTGTAAGAGTTCCTTCTCTCGAGCAGCTTTCCACTGTCGAAATTGTTCTGCCTCATGTTTTATCTTGTGTTGCAGTTGAACCTGCAGTTAATGAAACTATTAGTTGAACATGCCTTTTAACTTACACAATGACGTTAAAAAATGCTCCATGGCAATGAAAAGATAGCTGACGGACAATGTAACAAAAACCTTCTGAGCTTTAATAGATTGTATTTCTTCCTGCACACCCATGCTTGTAGCCGGCTCCGCCACTGTCTGTGACTGCACAATGTAAAAGCATAACATTTGATATCATGGAAGTTTTTCTCCAATTATGAAATCATATAAACAAGAACTTACGCATAATATTTGAGAAATACAGCAAAGCACCTCTTTCTGCTCCAAAATTTGTTTAGCTCATTTAACTCTTTCTCCATAGCTTTTTGAAGAAGTGAATGCTCTAATTCTTTTGCAACCTCCTCATCAGCCTCTTTTGAATTCGCACCTATTAAATGTGGTCATTGCATCCTCAGAAATTAATAAACAAACATATTTTCACCCTTGAAGAAACTTTCAACAGAAATCGGTAAAGGTAAGGCAACAAAAGAAAGCAAATATATGGTGACCCTTATATGATGCCACAGAGCACATAGTTATAGCTTCCTCAGCCAGGCGAAATTAATTGGTTCGAGCCAATTATAAACCAAGAGAAGTGGCATACATGTCAGGGTATCACCCATTTGATAATCAAAGGAATCTATCTTCTGCAAGCCCCTTTTTAGCACTTCACTTTTCATAGGATAGTTAGCGCCTTCCTGAGGTAGAAGGAGATACTTAGCATTCACATACAAACTAAAACCAACTGGTAAGCAACTTATACGAGCTCAAATGGGCAAGCAGAAGAGTCTCATTGGCATACCTCGGATTTGTTTTCAATTTTCTCGACAGCACTACATGTTTTTCGGTGTTCATGGAGTTCCCTGGAGAGATCCTCATTGGTAGCCTCAAGACAAGTGATTCGTTCCTTCAGATCCTACTTAACCATAAGCATTAAAAGAATAAGAAATGTTACCATATCATTACTAGGGGTTGCTTCTTGAATCAAGTTTGAATTAGTATATAACAGAAACAGATATATCCAAATCAAATACCTGCATTTCATTTAATGAAGGACCTCCTTTTCGAGCATAGAGTAATTCTGCTTGCAGGTACTCTAGCTGTTGACGCATCTTTTGCATTTCATTAGATATTGAATCTCTGTTTACCTGTGCAACATGATATGAGATAGTAGTAAAGTTGCCTATCTTCATGAGGGTCAGAATTGAAACAAATTTTATAACACACAATGAATATATGAGGATTGGTTAAAACCAAACCAAGTAGCAGTAAATTCTTACAATGGGTTTATTCTTGATATTCCGAGCACGATTGGCGTATTTCAGGGTGTTAAGTGTTTCCTCCACATTAATGTCAGCTGGACTGATGCAAGCTGAAGAGAAAGAAATTAAGGAAGAACATACAGTGAGCATAAAAGAGATAGAGCAACCAAATAGCATATTAAAAAACCAAACATTTTTAAGAAGAAGATTCCAACCTATCATAACGGTTCTGCTGTTTCCACCAAGTGAATCCTGCCAAGCATTGATAAGTGTGATTAGATAGTATATTCGAAAAAGAGTTATGCATCTTTTTCACATTTACAGAACAATCTTGAAACTTTAAACTTGTCTGACAAGCATTCATAAGTGTACTTAGATAGTCTATTCAAAAAAGTATTATGCATCCTTTTCACATTTACAGAACAATCTTGAAATTTTAAACTTGTCTGACAAATATTTATATTTTATAAACAGACTAAATGCCACACTCATCTGAGACAAATCTATTTCAGGTCTTGGCAATTACAAACATAAGATGACTGTGATGCTACAGAAGATACCAGATATTCTACCTTCAAATCCTATGTGCAGGTGAATCTCCTTTCAGTTATTGGTCCAAATTTTTTGTTGGTATATAACCAGGATTATTTATGCTTGTGGCATTACAATATATTGACATACAGGTCAGAGAAAGAAACTGGGGTGAGATTACAGTAACAGATTATAGCATATGCAGATTGATAATCTTAATATTTTAAACTAAACCGAACCTGCAAAAGCCGAGTTAGCTTGCTGTCCCGATAGGGAACATGTGCGCCATCTTTCCTCTTCTTTTCGTCCCCAAGGGCACTGATCACATTACCAAGTGCAAGAAGTCCCCTGTTAATGTGAACTCCTATTTAACAAATCAAAAAAGAAATTCCATTAGATCATTGTTATGTCCTAGTAACACTTGTGAACAGTTTAAGTAATACATTACCTTCCTTGAAACGAACACCATCTGAACCTGTCCTTTTAGCTCGTTCTGATCCAGCAAGATCTACCAGATGGAGCTTCGCACATAAAAATTCTCCATTCATGAATTCTTTTGCGCTGCTATCTGGCCTACGCATCTGTTCCAATGTGATTGTGAAGATGGCATGTGATCGACTATCATGAACAAGTTAAAGAAAAGGTGGAACATCGTTACAGTCAAGAAGTATCCATTGTGGGTAAAGAAATCAACAAGAGCAAGAGTTATCTTTAGTCCAGCAAGTTAGAAGAAGATAGGCTATCATTTCTCAGCTATAGAACTGATGAAGAAAAGAATATCAAAAGGAAAGAAAGGTGTTCATGAAGTTACTCCAAATACTAAGATCTTTCAGTTAGCAAATTGTTGTCATTGGATTGATCTTCAATCTTTTGCTGTGTAGAAAGACAAGAAGAAACTAAGAGCAAATAACCTGGATTGGTTGTTCATGTTTGTGCTCCCTGTTGCCCGGTTTAATGATCCTTGTTCAAGGCATGCAGCCATTTCTTTAAGTGTACGAACTCCAACTTCAGTTGACCCCGCTAAAGTTATAACACCAGTGGATGTCTCCCGAATTTGTATAGGTTGTTTTACAGGACTGTTGTCCAGCAAATCTCTCACTTCTTCTTTTAAAATCTTCACATTAAAACAAGTTAATTACTTAATGTGATAAGATTAAGAGAGCAGCAAAGAAATTAATTGAATAGAAAACTTGGCACAAGAGGTCGCAACCACAAGAATCGTGTACAACATTATCTAATAACCACTTGACCAATTTTCCAAGCCAGGGCAGGAATTAAAATGCCAATAGAAATTATGTTTCATGAAAGGCAAGAAAGGAGCAATAGTAGTCATTCCAGTTACAACTTTGAATTGGTAATAGCTTCAATTGACTCTCCAACTAGAATGGCTAATAGATTCAACATATGAGCTCACAGTTCACTGGTAAAGAAAGAAAAAAGAGTATAGAAACCTCAATGAAGGAAACATGTAACTGAAATTCAATTTCATGCTTCGACGTTTCGATCTTGCTAAATAGTGCATTCATAACTTGAGGAATCAATCCAGTATCAGAACCATCTTTGAAGCCAGTACCCATTGTGTATGTCTTCCCAGACCCTGTCTGCATAAAATTGAAATGTCAAATTAGAAAACAGAAACACTGAAACATCAATTGTTCACACACGCTTTTGTTTGCTTTAGATCTTTACCTGACCATATGCAAGAACTGTTGCATTATATCCTTGAAACAAACCATCTACAAGTGGAGCAACACATTCTTCAAACATAACTGATGATGGTGAACCTTTATTGCCATACACATGATCGAATGTGAAAGAATGTGAACTGACTTGTACCTGAATCATATTCACAGTCAACACCGATTATTCACCGATCAAGCAAGTAAAACATAAGCTTAATAAATTCTAAACTCTATTAAACAAAACCACAAACACATAAAATGCCAATAATTTCCAATCAAAAAGATATTCATTTCACAGTCAACACTGGTTATTCACCTATCACGCAAGTAAAAATAAGCTTAATAAATTCTAAACTCTATTCAACCAAACCACAAACAGATGAAATGCCAATAATTTACAATCAAAAAATCTTCATTTCATAAATATAAACCACTTCCCAATAAAATTTCCTGACATCATTTACAATGTGATCTGGATATCTTATACAGAGCCTGTAATCCAGATCTCTTAATTAACTTATCAGATTATTAATTCTAACCCAAACATATTGAAACAAAAAAAATTCTTCACATTTTGGAGTGAAAAAACAAATGTGGAATCAGAAACAATCACAATACTACCTGAGGTTTTCCAGGAACAACAGCAACACAATCTTGACAACCTTGAGAACACTCATCGCCTATTAATGGTCTAATATGAACAGCAACTTTCACTGAACAATCTTCAGGGCCTTCCATATTACATACACTACTACCAATGCCAGGAGATTGAATAGAGAGAGAAATGGAGAAAAAATGGAGAGAGGGGTATTGATTGGTTTATTATGAGAATAGAGTCATTGTTGTCTGAAAATAAACATTGGGAGAGATTTCTGGGAAGAAGAAGAAGAATATAGATAGGGAGAATGAATAATGGAGAGAGTGTGTGTGGAGGTGCTTAAAAAATAACGGCTGGAAAAAGAAAAGAAATTAGATTAGGTAAAGTAACTAAAGAGAGAAGAGATGAGACAAGGATGATTAGTTTAGTTTAAGTGTAGCATGTGTCATTTTCTTTAACTCAATTTACTGCTGGATATATCAGTGGCACTGTCTTATCTGCTACTGCTACCCCCACACTTGTGACTGTAGGTCATGATTTAATGGTGTTAAATAATGCAATGTACTTGTGAAAATACCTGGCTTGGTTTTACAACTTAATTCCTTAAAGAATCGCAATGGGCGATCATAAACCAAGCACTAAAAGAAAAAAAAAACCAAATTTTAGGTTTAGTCAAGTGCTCACACGCTACGGGAGAAAGATTAAACCAAATGGGGCGCAACTTAAAGTTGCGCTGATTCAGCAAGCAACTCAAGTTGCGCCCATTAATTTTTTTTTCAATGGGGCGTAATTTGAGTTACGCTTCAAATCAAAGCATAACTCTTAATTGCGCCCCAAATTTTTTTTTTTTGTCTTCTTATGACGGTGAGTTATAAATTACGCCTGTCGGCGTAACTTTAAATTACGCCCGACTAAAACCAAACTAAAGACTATATTTGGTCCTGGTTTTTAGTTTTAATTCTGGTCTTCGATCTTTACTCCTTCTCCATCACGCCTTCGGTTTTTGGACCAAAATTTTGGTTTTGGTCTCCCACCGTGGATGCTCTTAGCTCTCTTCTCCTCTGGGCGGCCATGTTATTCTATTATCAGTCATTTTAGTACACTAGTAAAACTATTGAGTGATGGTACTAATGACCAGACCTCGAAGTTTGTTAGCATCAAATTTTTTATCCATAAAAAAAAATTAGGTTAAGTTTTTGAGTTTATACGCGGATATCTTTTTCATAGGGGAGATAAAATTGTTCTATAGTATCTGAATTCAAAATACTACTCCCTTAGTTTTGTGATGTAACCTGAATTTACTTTGCGAGTGAGCAAAAGTTAAAGATAATTACACAGAGGGGTAAAACATATAGCAGCCTTAGCATCCGTAAAGACATGGAGACAATGAATTGAATTTTATCTAAATGGAAAATACAAGCTTAAATTAATAGTAGGTAAGCCCCATAAAATCTCAACTAATGGTCTGTTGGAGGAAGTTGGGCGTTGTACAGAAATATACTCCCTCCGTTCTTAAATAATAGGCTTTATAAATAAACGTTACAAAAAAATAATCCCGTTTCCTAATGGGAAAGTCAAATGTTATTTTATTTTTCTTTACCATTTTTCTTTAACCACTGTGACCATTTCATTTTAAACAAATGTAAGACCATTTCACTTCACTTCTTTATCAACTGACCACTTTGGATGAGTCTTAATTTTCTCAAAAACAAAAAAATGGTCTCTATTAAAAAGAAAGTTGTGAAAGACTTAATTAACCACTGTTTTAGAAACATAAATATATACAACTACAGAGTAATTCTCTGCCTGACTCTTAAGACACTTAACCTGGCTTTGATTCACATGTAGTATCAGCGGAAAGAAAGTACGAAGTGAGCTTGAGTTCTTGTACTTACAAAACTGTGCAGGTAGAGTATAATCCAAGTATGCTGACTGAATTTTTATCCTTGCAAACAAAGTGAGATTAATTAGTTACTAAAAATGATGTATAAATTGAAAATTGAGATTAGTTAGTTACTGATTAAATAAAATACTCCCTCTGTTTAGGAAAAGTGATACTTTTTTTTTTTTCAATTTGGCCTATTTTTAGGTAAAAATGAAAAAGTGATATTTATTAGAAAGACACTTTAAACACTTGATTTAAATTCTAAATAAACAAAAGACGTATGATTGACTCATAATGCACCAATGAAGTAGTGCACATGATCCAGGAATCTACTAGCAAGGACTGGGCAGTAGGGATGGTCATGGGGGGTATATGTATTCCAATCCTACCACCGCCCTGTCAAAAAATACCCATACCCTCCCCATTACCCACATGAATTCATGGGGCGGTATGGGAATACCCGTATGGGGCGTTTTCCATGGGTTACCCAGTAACACGTTGTTAATACATATATGTATTTATGATCAAAACTTAAACAAAATAATAACATAAGAATAATGCATTCTAAAATTTAAAATTCGTAAATTCATCTTAAAGTGAACAAAAGAATCAGAATGACTTTTTAGTTTTGTTATTCTTTCCTTTCTCATTCTATCTTGATCATGTTAACCATTGCATTATCATATCGTTTTCACTATTTTAACTTTTTAGAATGTGTCTGATCACAACGAAGAAGTCGAAAGTGATGAATATACAAGAACGATCAAGAATATAATAAATGAAAGAAGTGGTAGAAGTATAAAAATAAATGAAAGAAAGTTCGACAAGTGATAGAAATATAAAAATTGATATGAATTTAAGATAAAAGTCTAAACCCTTATAATACGAAGTTTACGCGGGTATGGGTGTGGGACTTGAATCCCATCCCCACCCCATCCCCGTAGCTTTAGGTTTGAGATACCCATACCCGACCCCATCCCATTTATCGGGTAAAACCCTACCCAACGGGGTGGTACCCAATGGGATGGGTTTGGGTGGGGAAAATGACCATCCCTAAGGGGCGGGTGCGTTGCTTTTTTGTTTTACGTAGTTGCTGATTCATGGCTCCCATTTGCAATCACCGCTTATTATGGTACGGAAACAAAATAACTAAAATATTAGGCTTAGCCACCAAGGAAGGTTGTTGTCTAAATTTTAGATTTCAAGTCAAGACATTGCAGAGGAAGAGTATGGATAAGACTTCAAGAATGGCATCCGGTTAGCAATAGTAAATATGTCAGAATTCAGGGTCGTGAATAAGAAGGGAACGCCAGCGAAGATGTGGTTGGTTGGTGCGTCAAAGCCACCACCGGCCCACCTCCCGTCCACCACCGGAGGTTTGAAAAGGAAAACCTACGCAAAGTCCACAACATCAAGCAGTCGGGTAGGCCCCGCTGGACACATGGTTTGGAGTATGATTTGATTCTTTAGACCCACGTGGTCCCCTGTGAGGACAGTCAAAGTGGGTTCTGAGTTTAACATATGTTTCCTGCCAGCAAATTTCTACTTAACTGCCCATTGTCTCTATCCGAGAACGATATGTACTGCACATTCTATTCTTGGTCGGAATTTAATTCATCTTTTGACTTTGTCAAACCAACTACCAAACCGTAAAAATTGGGATGACTGATGATCGTATGTTTCCGACCATGACCAATTCTGATTCACTTTTAGGTAGATGCATCAAGAACTTTAAGCCCTAATTTGGGAAAGAATAATCCTGATATGAAATGATGAACCACCCATTCTTAAAAGGACATTCGGTTGTTGTAACAAATGTACCATGCTCAAGTATCTTCCTTACAAAATGCTCAAGAAACAGATTGGACGAGCGAGCCATTTCGTAAAAGTAGATCTTTAAGAATTTAATTCAACAATCTTTTTAATGGGAATAATACGAAATTTATTGTATTTAGTATAGTGATAATTGTTGAATGACAAATTTATAGATTTGTTTAGGGATAAAATGTTATTTCGATTTTTGTCCAACAAATTCTTCGCTAATTAATTCTGGTTACTTTTCTTTTCTTTTTCTCAAAAGGAAATTAGAATCTGTTTACCCAAAAAAGAATAAAAAAGAAAAAAAAGTTGAATCTCAGTTAAAAAATGAATTATGATATCGTAGTATCAGTTGCGGCAGCTGAAGTTAATCAATATGGCGTATTCTGGTGCTATTACTTCTATTCTAGAAAATGAAAAACATTTTTCGTAATTGAATATGATACGTTATTAGCTTCATGATGGACGAAACTACAATTCTATGTGATAAAATAATTAAGCAAATGAATACTATTTTGAATGATATTTGCAATAGTCCACTTAGTTGTTCCATTTTTTTCCATTCAGAGCATTCACTGTCCTCTGACTGTCTTCTTTTAGATATAAACGGTTAATGTAATGTTTTTTAGCACATACGATTGCTTCCAGTGTTCCTAATGGTCCAGCATGCTCGAGATCTAGTGTTTTTGATGGAAATCCTCTAGCTCAGGTTGTTCGAATCAGTAAAATCACGATTGATTAGTCCAATACATGTTAGTCTATGTAGCTTGCAAAATGGAGCATCAAAGTTTAGTGTGATGCCCTTTTCCATAGATGATTAGTAGACTGCATTATATTAGTTCCTCAATGAGTGAAAGGGCCCTGCAATTTTTTCCAGTATACCATATGAGTTTTAATGCTCATTATGGATTACCTGTTGTTATCTGCAATTTCTCAAATAGTATGCTACATCTAAGTTTTCATATATACTACATATTAAACATATGTATTGGAATTGGAATATATTAATTAGTTTATTTTAAACATCAGGATTAAATCATGATTTGACCCATTGGTGAATACTTTTACCCTGCATCATTTGAATATTGTTACATCAATAGCAGCTAGCACATTAGTGAAAATATCAAATTCCCGAAACATATGATAATGAAATTCGTTCTGATTTTTGTACAAAGGACAAACATACTCAACATGAAATGTGAATCTGGAGATTTTATCTCTAATTAGCAAACACTAGTGCAGGAATTCTCATAAGAAATGTTCAACTCTAATAAGGGATATTGGCTTTCCGGTCAATGTCATTTCATGCATTAGGTCTAGGTTGAGTTTATCTGGAATGGCTTTGTAATTCACATTACAAAGGCTAATAGGTCTGAAATCCACTACATTAGTAGGACAGTTTTTCTTAGGCATAATGTGCTGTGAAGTTATGGTTTAATCGCTTAAGATATTTAAAGTGAAAGATGGCTTGAACCATCTTCACAATGTCATCACCAACTGCAGTCTACTCATGTCAGCGAAATGATCCTCAGACATCGGTTATTTCACATCTTCAATGAGTCGCTAACCCATAAAATTTTGTAGAGTATCTATCTCGAGTCTTTTTCTTATAAACTTCTCCTTTATTATGATAATAGGAAGTGCTCCTATCTCCATTTTTAAGGTATTCATCCTTATACCTCATTTTTTTAAGTCTTCCTCAACATCAAACTAGCAAATTTGAGGTCTAGTGTTAAGATCTTATAATCTTTTAGTGTTAAGCAAAACCTCTATTTGAGACTTGATCTTAGCTATTTAAGTAGATATATTCCCAAATCTAATATAATTCCAGTTTTTAAGAGCTATTTTAGTTGGACAAACGTTCAGTGACTTTGAAGGCACTAGAACCTGAAGTAAAAGTACTCCGACTAGAATAGATAACATCTTTACAAGTGTCATCCCTAAACCAAATTTTGTTCAATCCTAAAGGCTGGTAAGAATCATTATGGATTCTAGATGTCTTTGAATCAATGTTACTTTTGATTTTCACACTCAGTTTAAGAAATAATTTGACATGATATTTCATGATTGTCTTTAATTCTACCGATATCACAAGTGAAGTACTAATGGTTAACTTTGAATATGTAATAAACCCAACGTATTTCCTTCAAGCATGTCATTTTATGCATACATTTCCTTGTCCCCACCACACTTGTCCTCGATAGTGTATGCATACACTTCATTTTATGCATACATTAATGGTTGTGAGTCTCCTCCACCATACTTGTCCCCCGATAGTCAAAGTGGTGTGCGCTTAGGCCATTGTTTGGTTCAATAAGTAACGATGTTTATGTAATCAAGGTACCAATGCTAAAAAGAATAATCACTTATTTTATGCATGCACTTCCTTGGTTATCAATTTGAAATTCATCCCCGACAAAAGACAATCATTTTGCTTTATTTTTTCTCGTATTATTTTCAAGTACTTTATTATCTTTACTTGTTCTTAGGTGGTGGTTTATTAATCGAACCTCTTTCTCACTCGAAACTCAATTTCCTTTCATTTTTCTTTGATGAGAGTAATTTGAGCCTTGCAATTATCTTTGAGCATTGTTTAAATATCTTAACGCACACAAAAGATCGTGTGCCTCATGAAAACCACGTTTATAACATTCATTAATGGTTCTTTGTTATCGGTATTTATCACACTTGGAATATTTGTCGTATATGTAAATTGACCTTCTGTATTCTAACGCCCAAATATAAGTTTTTTGCTTCTCGTCATTCAAAAACCAAAACGCTATCGTGAATGGTAGTTTGATCTACGTATGCACAACAATGTTGAACAATTAAAACTCATACTTGTTTGTTTAATAAGTAAAGCCTTGAAAGAACCCAAAAGAGGAACAAAGCCAATAGAATGAACGATGGATGCACAAGAAAAAAAATTAGTCACGTTATATTATTTTCTCTATTTTACCGCGCAATTACTTGGTCATTGGCCAACCACATAATATGTGTCGCATCATCCGAAATAACGAGGGTACGAGTATGCCACAATCTATACTGTACACACTGGTGTAATTCTACCAAAGCGTAATTGCAAAATAATTACTTCAACGAGATGTAACTTAATATACGTGCAAAGTTCGAGACCGAATTAACTATGGGATTGTGCCAAATATGATTAGTGTACAAGTGTAATTACTTAATTATAACTCGTAACAATAATTATAATGCGGAAATAAAGTAATAGCACGACACATAAGATTTTGTAACGAGAAAAAATCCCAATGAAAAGATTCCAAGGATCTAGTCATGTGCTCGAATACTCAAAATTAAGCCGCTTTGATAGGTGTAGAATACACCTAATTTACTATCTAGTAGTTTTATGCTTTCTTTGCTATTTTTCTTGTAAATTATGTATTTTATGCTTGTTTTGAGTTTTGTAGCTACTTTGGAGTCACAGGAGGAAAAGAAGAAGAAATCACCCAATTCGAGCCAAAAGGGCAAAAAGGTCATTTCACGGGGCGAAGACTATTTGGAGCCCTGGGGGTGGTTAAGGGGCTCTCATTTGAGGAGGTACCCCTTATCACTAAGCAAAGGCGTTACTAGCACTGGGTAGCCCTTATCCAAAGACGGTATCTTTGGTAAAGACGGGTTAGTCCATGGAGTTGAAACCCGACCCATTACCCACATCCGATCCAGACTCCACTCACAACTTAACCATTACATCTCGAGAGAACCATCTCTCAAATCATTTTTCCCCGAAACTTTATGAAATTGAGAAGAGCACACCGATCACGCCGAGAGAGATCGAGGGAGAAATCGAGAGTCAAGGATGGCCAATTCGAGAGACAGAGATGAAGAGAAGATGATGGTGAGGATTCGAGACCGAAGAGAAGAAACGAGATCTCGTTGGGCCGCTACCGCCGTAGAAAGATGGAGATGGTTGAAATATGAAGGTGGGTTTTGAGCAGGCGAGATGATGGAGATCGAAAGAAGCCGAAAGTAGAGGAGGAGATCGAGAAGGAACTGAAGGTTGTTTTGTATATGGCGGATGGTTCGAATTTGCCGATTCTATTGAGAATGGGTTTCAAGAGATCGATTGAGATGGTTCGGTGGTCTTCATGTGGTTTGAATCGGATGTCGCTAATCGTTGTCGCAATCGATTCAGTGGAAGAAGGTGGTAGTGCCGCTCACATTCACAGGGAACCGTGGGAATGGTATTCGATTATTAGATGAATGTTAGGAATTGTGTACATGGAATGGAGCCGAAAATGGCCTAAAAGCAATGGCCGGAGTCGCCCGTAAAACAAACAGATTTGGTCGTTTTTCCACTCCAACGAGTCGACTCACGGTGACTAGGCTACCTTATCTCGATTCACCTTCCGACAACCGAGTAAGCTTCGACTAAGACAAAGTGAGTGAGCCGACTAACTTTCTCTTTGACTCAAGTTGACTAACGGTTGACCGTTAAGTTTGACCACTTTGACCGTTAGTCCTAACGCGAGGATCGGACGGAATATTCCGTCGAATATTCTCTCGACGGAGAAATTTCCAGGTGGCCGGGCGGTGGCGTTTTCGCCAAATTCCGGCCATAATCCCGGCTTTTCCGCGAGCAAAATTCCGAACTTTCTATGGACTTCTCTCATGGGTATGAAGACTTGGGCTAGGAATTGGATGGAGAATTGGACTCAAATTTGGAAAGAGAAGGTGGAAGAGTTGAGAAAAGCTTGGATTTGGAGATTGAATTGCAAAAGGAAAAGGATTCTAATCCTTGGAAGATTTGGAGAATTTTGAAGCCTATAAATAGAGAAGTTTTCTACAACTTCTACACACCTCTCTACACACACATCACTTGTGTTTTTGCTTGCTTTTTCTAAGATTTTTCTTTTTAATTACTTGTGTGAATTTGAAACTTCTTCTTTTAATTAATTATTATTTGTGTGAATTTCAAAACATGAGTAGCTAATTTTCTTATTGATTGAGGATGAATTCCTAGTTCTTAACATATGATTTAAGTTTTTGTTTTCAAATTCTATCTTGAAGTTTTTTCACATAATTATCGTTTGTTTTTACTAATAGGAGTGATCTTAAAGACATTCATGATTGATTGATAGATTGTTTGGAGTGCACGCTAAATTGATTTGTCGATTTAATCTAAAGCTAGTGAAAGTTAGGAGATAAGTAATCGTTTCTTGACTCTTTACATAAGTAGCAAACACAAGACCTTGCGGAGGGATTCCGTGGAGCAATTGTGTGTAGAAACAACGCTAGCAAGTGGACCTTGAGCTAAGAGTCTAACTACTAATATCAACCTAAGAAATTCATAAAACTTAATGCATGAGCCAAGTTACATCTAGGTTGAGCTAATTCTAGGTGGTTTGGTGATTAGAATCTGGTAGTTCGAGAACTTCCGTGTCCGGTGATACAAGGGATTTAGGGGTTTAGCACTGAAGCTAGCCGCTTTACCTACGGTTGGTGATAATTTGTGACTAATAAAAAGTAGAATAGAACATAACTTGATTCATTGTTTCAGAACGTGAAGAAAGGATTCCTTGATCTCTCTCATTGCTTTCATCTTTCAACTTTCGATTTTAATTGCTTTGTTTATTTTTTATTTTTACTTTTTACACCCCCTTTCGTGACAACTTTTACAACTAAGATCTCGTGCTCCTCGTGGGATCGACCTTGACTACCCTATATTACTTGTTAATTAGGTAGTAAAGTATTAATTAATTTGATTGCACCTACGACACGCATCAAATTTTGGCGAATGTCTTAGGGAGCAATGGATGATTTTAGTTGTTTTTATTTTTCTTTTGCTTTATTCTTGCTTTGTTGGATTCTATTCCGTATCTAACTTGGTTTTGAATCTTATTTAGGTATCGGTTTTCCATGTACGGTGGACAAGAGCAAACATATTACAACAATCAATACGGTTTTCAACCTCAACATTATGACAACTTCCAACCATCCTTAGGATACAATCAAAACCAATATTTTGGCTATGATAAATTTCCTACTAACCTTATGGATATTCTCATACATATCAACAACCTTATGACGGGTATGTAAGTGGACAAACACATGGATGGAAGGATAGTTATGCATATAACAATTTGTTTTCTAGTAATGTGCAGAGACAGAGAATTTGGAATATACTCCTCTTCATCGTGTTTTTCCTTCACTTTTCCAAAAGAGGAGATACAGTCTATAAACTCTATAAACGGTGGTAAGCGTGTGAACGTCAGGAAACTTGCACAGAAATTATACAAATTGGAAGATGATGGGGACTCGGAAGAGCTTGTCGCAGAAATTAGTAGGACCATTCATATGGAACTTAAACGACGTCGGGATAAAGGTTATGAAACCGATGAAGATTCTTATTATGGTGAGTCCGAAAATGAAGATGATTGTGTTGAAAAAGGACCAACCTTTGGATACTTTTGATGACGATAGTGTAGCTTACTCGAGCCTTGGTCTTAATAATGATCAATCACCTATTCAAAAAGGTAGAGCTTGAGGAAGATGCATTTATTGCTTGGAAAAAAATTTCTTAGGGAAAGATGGGAGTCCGCGGAAGTGTATGAATGTTCAGGCAATGAGGAAGTTATTCCAACTCCCGGATCATAATAACGATCCTTCACCTATTCAAAAGGAGGAGATTGGATGTGACTTACCTATTGTTGTAAACGAAGTAACACCCGCACAAGAAGATTTTACAATCTATACCGAGGAAGAATCATTTTAGTGAATGGCCCGATTCCGATGATGAGAATGTTGAAGAGATGATACTAGAGGATGAAACCACATTCATTGATTTTGTGGAAGACCCAATTGAACTTGCTAATGATTATGATGATGCCGAGACTTTGGTTAAGGTAGAAAAAACGACGAAGAATGGTTGCAAGGTTTAATAGAGGACCACGATATACAAAAGAGGTAAGTGATTCACTTGAATTTTTTAAGGATGAAGAGGATTCTATAATACAAGAATTTTTGAAAGATTTGTCTAACCCTTTGCTTATTGATTCTTCTCCTTTACCTCTTATTGGTTTGAATGTATGTGCTTCAAAGTATTTTTGGATGATTTTGTTTCTAAATATCCACCATTGGAAACACTTGATGCTAACACTATGCAGGTTTGCCAAGAGGAATACATGGAAGTTCCCGAATTCTATGTTCTTTATACACTTCCGAGTGTGGACGAGAATAAGTGTGGGGGAAATTTCTATCGAGCGATAATTTCACTATTGTTTTCTTGTGCTAATATTTGTATGGAGTTATTGTTTGCAAAAAAGTGTATTATGGGTGGATCCTCAAATTTTCCGCATTGTTAGTATATGGGGAATGAATCTTACAAGAGCTAAGTAAGGGCCGTCGACTTTAAAACAAGCGCTTAATGGGAGGCAACCCATCGGTTTTGTATTTCTTATCCTTTTGCTTTTTTGTTATTTCTTTTTCTTATTTCTTATCATGTTAAAATTTCCCACCTTGACTTTACTAGGGGATTCAATTACATTGAGGACAATGTAAGGTTTAAGTGTGGGGGAGTGGTTAAGCATTTTTTTTTTAAAACAAAAATTACAAAAAAATGAAAAAAATTTGAAAAAAAAAAAAAAAAGTTTTACTTAAAACTTTCAACTTTTAAAGATTTTAGAGTCACTAGCATACTTTAGGTATGTTTATATAGAGATTTTGACCGACATAATTGAACTTGGAAATGTTAGAGAACTACATTCTGGATTTCTTGTTTGTTTGAGTGTTAAATAATGGATTTAATCATGCCGGTGATGCGAATTTGGTGCAGGAGAAGTGCGTTATTAGAGTTGCTTTGATCAATCATTAGTGGAGACTACCCGTATTCATATCATGAGAGGCACCGAACAAATTTTCCATCTACTAAAGAGCTTCTTTTGAGTGTGTGTCACCGTAAGTAAATCAGGTAGAATGGTGAGCTACCCAACCTCCCACCAATAAAAGCACTACTCTTTGATCTCTTGAGTGCTAATTTTGTCAATCATGAGGGTGACGTCCATGGATGAAAGCTTCCTTCTTGTAGTTCGATTTGCGTTAGCACCATTCTCTCTCTCGACAACAACGGATCCATAGAAACACTCTCATCATCAACAAGGAGCGACATCAAAATCTACAAGGAAAGTTGGAAAAGTTTAAGGTTTACAAGCAACGGAATGAGAAAAAGAGCAAATTTCAAATTCAAGTAAAGCAACATACAAATGAGCGGAATTCACATATATGTTGAGGACTTACAATATAATGAGGTAATTTTATATCCAAGTATGAAGACTTATTCATGAAAGCAAAGAAAATTAAAAGGTGAGAATTTTTGAAGTTTATGATTTCAAGGCGATACAAGTTGTGAAGAATCAAGCGGTAAAATACTTCTCCCACGTGCCATGGTTTATTTTTGTATTTAATTTCTCTTGTGTTAAAAAAAAAAAAAAAAAAAAAAAAAAAAAAAAAAAAGAAAAGAAAAAATCATAAAAAAAAACAAGAAATATTTGTTCTTATTTAATGAGCCGGGGAAGGAAAATCTATAAGGAAGTTTCAAGCGACAAGGATTTTTAAGGTAAAAAGAGTTACAAATTGTTAAGGATTTATGAAATTCAAGGGTTTATCATCAATAGTTGAAACCGAAGACGAAGAAGACCATGAAGATCAAGACGAGGAGCGGAAGACGTTTCTATTGGATGCCGTGAGAGTGGTGTTATCATAATTGGCGATCGGATGTGAAGGTAAGTAAGTAATCTCATCCCTCGATAAAAATGGTTGATTTCCTTTCTTAGAGATCGTCGGAAAAATGGTTTTTCAAAATATTAAAAGATGTGGGTTTTTAAAAATATTTCGGAAGTTATCCTTCCCACCATTCAACGTGATGCAGATTTCTCTTTTCATTCCTACCGCACACATGTGAGAACCATAAAAAGCTGTCTTTTGAGTGCAATTATCATAAAATCTTATTTGGTGAGGCATAAGTCGAGGCGAAATGCTTATTGATCGTTTCTCAAACACGCATTCTCTCATTATGGTGTGGTTATTTCTCACTCAACATTTAAGAACGAGAATATGTTCTTTAGTATTTCTAACTTCTTATTACTAGCATGCGTAAATTCTATGTCCTCATAGCTCTTTGGATGCTTGGGACGCTTGAACGCTTTGAAATTGTGAGTTTTTAGTTTGATTTGCTCGAGGACTAGCAAAGTCTAAGTGTGGGGGAATTTGATAGGTGTAAAATACACCTAATTTACTATCTAGTAGTTTATGCTTTCTTTGCTATTTTTCTTGTAAATTATGTATTTTATGCTTGTTTTGAGTTTTGTAGCTACTTTGGAGTCACACGGAGGAAAAGAAGAAGAAATCACCCAATTCGAGCCAAAAGGGCAAAAGGTCATTTCACAGGCGAAGACTATTTGGAGCCCGTGGGTGGTTAAGGGGCTCTCATTCTGTGGTACCCCTTATCACTAGCGATGGGCGTTACTAGCCTTGGGTAGCCCTTATCCAAAGACGGGTATCTTTGGGTAGCACCCGGTTGGGTCGTCAGACCCATTACCCAGATCCGATCGGACCCACTCACAACAACCATACATCTCGAGAGAACCATCTCTCAAATCATTTTTCCTCTGAAACTTTATGAAATTGAGAAGAGCGGCTAGCTGTGAGAGACGAGGGAGAAATCGGAGAGTCGAAGGATCATCGGTCGAGAGACAACAGAGAGATGAAGAGAAGATGATGGTGGGGATTACGAGGACCAGAAGAGAAGAAACGAGATCTGTTGTCAGTTGCTACCCGAGAAAGATGGAGATGGTTGAAATATGAAGGTGGGTTTTCGATGCCAGAGGCGAGATGATGGAGATCGAAAGAAGTTGAATCGAGAGGAGGAGATCGAGAAGGAACCGAGGCCGTTTTGTATATGGCGGATGGTTCGAATTTGCCGATTCTATTGAGAATGGGTTTGAAGAGATCGATTGGAGATGGGTTCGGTGGTGCTTTGTGTGGTTTGAATCGGATCCGCTAACCATTGCCGCAATCGATTCGGGGAAGAAGGTGGTAGTCTTTTTCTGTTACGGGAACTGTGGAATGGTATTCGATTATTAGATGAATGTTAGGAATTGTGTACATGGAATGGAGCCGAAAATGGCCTAAAAGCAATGGCGGAGTTGCCCGAGAAAACAAACGGGATTTGGCCGCGTTTTCCACTCACCAGTCGACTCGGCGACTAGGCTACCTTATCTCGATTGGCCTCGACAATTTGAGTAAGCCCCGACTAAGACAATTGAGTGAGTGACTAACTTTCTCTTTGACCCCGTTGACTAACAGTTGGTGACGGTCGACCACTTTGACCGTTAGTCCTAACGGAGGATCGGACGGAATATTCCGTCGAATATTCTCTCGACGGAGAAATTTTCGGGTGGCCCGTGGTGACGTTTTCCGCCAAATTCCGGCCATAATCCCGGTTTTCCGCGAGCAAAATTCGAGTAACTTTCTATGGACTTCTCTCATGGGTATGAAGACTTGGGATAGGAATTGGATGGAGAATTGGACTCAAATTTGGAAAGAGAAGGTGGAAGAGTTGAGAAAAGCTTGATTTGGAGATTGAATTGCAAAAGGAAAAGGATTCTAATCCTTGGAAGATTTGGAGAATTTTGAAGCCTATAAATAGAGAAGTTTTCTACAACTTCTACACACCTCTCTACACACACATCACTTGTGTTTTTGCTTGCTTTTCTAAGATTTTTCTTTTTAATTACTTGTGTGAATTTGAAACTTCTTCTTTTTTAATTAATTATTATTTGTGTGAATTTCAAAAACATGAGTAGCTAATTTTCTTATTGATTGAGGATGAATTCCTAGTTCTTAACATATGATTTAAGTTTTTGTTTTCAAATTCTATCTTGAAGTTTTTCACATAATTATCGTTTGTTTTTACTAATAGGAGTGATCTTAAAGACATTCATGATTGATTGATAGATTGTTTGGAGTGCACGCTAAATTGATTTGTCGATTTAATCTAAAGCTAGTGAAAGTTAGGAGATAAGTAATCGTTTCTTGACTCTTTACATAAGTAGCAAACACAAGACCTTGCGGAGGGATTAGTGGAGCAATTGTGTGTAGAAACAACGTTAGCAAGTGGACCTTGAGCTAAGAGTCTAACTACTAATATCAACCTAAGAAATTCATAAAACTTAATGCATGAGCCAAGTTACATCTAGGTTGAGCTAATTCTAGGTGGCTTGGTGATTAGAATCCAGTAGTCGAGAACTTCCGTGTCCAGGTGATACAAGGGATTTAGGGGTTTAGCACTGAGCTAGCTGCTTTACCTACGGTTGGTGATAATTTGTGACTAATAAAAGTAGAATAGAACATAACTTGATTCATTGTTTCGTAACGAAGAAGGATTCCTTGATCTTCTCTCTCTCATTGCTTTCATCTTTCAACTTTCGATTTTAATTGCTTTGTTTATTTTTTTTATTTTTACTTTTTACACCCCTTTCGTGACAACTTTTACAACTAAGATCTCGTGCTCCTCGTGGGATCGACCTTGACTGCCCTATATTACTTGTTAATTAGGTAGTAAAGTATTAATTAATTTGATTGCACCTACGACACGCATCACCGCTATAAATTGACTACTGCAACTTCGTATAGTTGAGACCAAGTAAACTATCCCTCGTTACTCGGTTCCTTCAGCATCTCTACGCGTACAACCAATTCGGTCTATGCACGTGAATCCTAAGACAGAGTCCACTATCCTGATTTGCTTCATTGATATGAAGACTTCCGCTCTCAACTCCTTTGGATCTTAACCCGAAATAACAAAGGACTAAATTTATTTCAGTAACCAATTCATTCATCAATCTCCCAAATCAATCGCAGATTATAAATAAAATAAAGTACAAGTATTCCATTTGAATAATATAAACTTATTTACAAGACTAAGATTTGGGAGATTGATGAATGAGTTCAACCTCAAAAAACGAGATCTGCAATATTCAATCCTCAAAAAACGAGATTTGCAAGACTAAGATTTGGGAGATTTATTTCGGCCCTCGTGATCATCCAATAAACGAGATCTGCAATAGTCAATCCTCAAAAAACTTGAGTGCCTTACTTATATCATAAGAGAAAGACCATCAATAAACAAGTTTGACCTATCAAGGATAATTATATTGTTAGTCAATCAAATCATCCAATCAAAAACTAAATCAACAATACGATTTAGTTTCCACAAACAGTACTACTAAAAGCTTTTGATCCCAAAGAAGACTTTAAAAGAAAGAAACGCACGAGGTTTGACCTAATTAAATTACTCCTCGCTACCAACGAGTTGGCTTCCGACACAATCAATCCAGTAGTGTGTTCATGGGATGAGTTTGTAAGAATACAATCTTCACTATTTATAGTGTTATGACCAAGGCTTGTTTGGAAAACAAAGTAAAAATATTCGGAAAAATACCAAAGATATGCAATAAACATTATTTTAGAAGTTGACATATGCCAAGCTTGTATTCCAAATACATAAATTAATGTCACTCAAGTTGACGACTAATATTAGCTAGCATACTTTCATATAATTTAATAATATAGTAACAAGAGATATGCAACCATATGGGATATGATAAACATATATATATTTCGGTAACTAAAAGATATTAAAAACCAGGTTTTCAGGATCTTCCCTTGAGTATCAAAGAAAAATACTTGAACATAAAGATATATACACGTACAAATCACTATGTCGACATTTTGTGAACATTCCAAGTAAAATCCTTGTACATCTTGATGTTTGCAAGAACCCTGAACCCGAATAAAACAAACATATCGAAATGTAAAAAAATATTAAACTAAGGATCGACCATGAGATTGGTTCTTACTTGGTGAAAAGACGAGGGTACCCAAATATACCTCAATCTAAAACTTTTCCACCTATAAGTCATTTCTCCGAAAGTGATTGTCTATGGACTGAGTCGAGACAATACAACTAATCGGTTCACACTTCGTGTGATCGTCTATGGATACGAGATCAAGACAATACAACAACGAAGTATGTTTACTTGATAAGAGGTTCGGACTTAACCAAACACAATAGGATTAATATCAAGTAAATAGGAATTAACGTTTGTGTATTTTACTTCTATTTATAATAAAAACAATTATAATTGCGGAAATAGAAAA
Organism: Papaver armeniacum; assembly: GCA_023531295.1. Taxonomy (NCBI): domain Eukaryota; kingdom Viridiplantae; phylum Streptophyta; class Magnoliopsida; order Ranunculales; family Papaveraceae; genus Papaver; species Papaver armeniacum. The sequence continues at coordinate 44,829 of JAJJWW010008196.1, forward strand.
GTAAAAGACACGGCAAGATTTTGTTAAGGAAACGCAAATCTAAAAAACCCGGGACCTTGTCCAGAATTGAATACTCTCAGGATTAAGCCGCTATACAAAATCAAACAACTTCGTATAGTTGAGACCAAGCAACTAAACCTATAGTTCACCTAGTTCCGTCTGTATTCCCACGCCTCCAACTTGCAATAAGTCACGTACTTGGAACTGTTCCTTTGGTTCGTATTCCAAACAGTAAAGGAGCAACAAATCTGTTTGGTATCAACTATTTTCAACCAAGTAATGTGAGTTCGACAAAAGGCTCTTCCGTTTATCTCAATAAACTCCTTTGTCAGGTCCTTAGATCTATTTACTAACAATTACCAAAGTAATCGTCTAGATTTTGCAATCAATACTACGAATCACAAAGAAACGTATTGATCAGATCTACTCAACTAATCAATCCAATCTACCACAAGGATAAATCGATTATAGTTGGATCCTCTTTAAACTGAAACAAGAATTGTGCACACCAAAGATTATGAACCCAAATCGAAATCTTCAAAGTCTTTTTGTCTTCAAATCTTCTTAGATCTTCAATAAACACACGCACACAATCAACTTGAATCTCTTGTGATCAATCACGCACAAAACGAAATGCAGTAACAATGGATTATCATAAGAAGTCTTTAGATCTACAAACGTCTAAAGATCCTCGTCGAAACTTCGATCTAGTTTGAGTGAATCTTATATCGAAGAGAAGATTTTCAAGCATAAACAAACTAGGTGCAATCAAAGTTCAACAACCATTAGTCAATCAAACCAATCGAAAACTAATAATAAACCGCAATTATCTAGTTTCCACCAACGGTACTAATAGAGCTTCTCAATCCCAAAGAAGTCTTTATACCGAGCGGCCGTAAGAGATTTTGCCTAATTAGGTTACTCTCCTCTCCGAATATGCGGCTCCACCAGTAACAACACAACTAGGTAGTTTTGCTGGCTCTGAGGATTAGTTTGATTGAAATGCAAACTTCAATATTTATAGACCAAGGAAGTTTGGACACCAAGGAATTTCCAAAACCGAAAATATTCTCAATATATGCAATATATTCCAGATATTCCAGATTCGGTTTCCATAATTCCTGGAAATGCTTTGTCCAAACATTGACCGAAAATCTCTTAGGAAATCTCCAATTAGTAAATGCACATTACCAATTTTCATTTTCCAAAAATAAAATTAAAAACCTTAATTAAAAGATTCTCAACTTATTTTTCGATCCGGGATTTTCCTTTAGCTATTAAGGAATATCTTTGAACAATAAAAGATAAGCGTTATTGCACATGTTCAAAGTATGTCGACATCTTTACTTTGTAAGTCCTCTTTCATACTTACAATCTTGAAACCGATTTGCCACACTTCCAAATGAGTATAGAATTGGTTCATCTGACTTTCAAGAACTATGTGATTGATTAAGAACATTCAATCACAAATCATGGGTTTCACGGTTCTACCAAAAAAAGTTTCGGTTCTACCTCCATGTGAGTACTGTACATAATCACACTAGCTTTCCAAAAATTCGGTTGACTAGGTACTAGGATCGGTTCCCCACATACTTATGGTAACTACTTGTATTTGTTGCACATGTCCATAGGATCGGTTCCCCTTTCACTAAAAACTTGTTATACACATGTTCATAGGATCGGTTCCCCCATCTACTAAAAACGTGTTGCACCTCTTACAAGGATCGATTCCCATTTTGTGATCGGTTGCACCTCTTCATAGGATCGGTTCCCCTTTGCCTAGAGTTGGTCATACCAATAACACTAAATCGATCATACCATCTCAGGTGATTACTTAAGATAGGTTTCACTAATAAAAGTCGTACCAATACAAAAGTCATGCCTTGTGAATAGTTTTACCAAGAACATAAACAAGTCATGAGCGGTTATACTAATCACACATATTGGTAGTTCAAAAGATATGCAATAAATCACAATACCAATAAGCCTAGCGATTTCCATTTCGATTCACGAAACAAGTTCATGAATTTACTTCCTTTAAACTAATGTAAAACATTGTTTCCTAGGATGAAATCTTCACTTCATACCCATACATAATCACAATAACAGTCAAACGATTATGTCGATGTCTTATATACGAAGTTCAAAAGATAAGCGTTATACTTCGTATTGTATTCCTTAATACTACATCTAACTAGAGTGTAATCATTCATGCTTCGCAGTTATGTTTTCAATATGCATGACTTGAAAGATACGTTAGGGAATGAAACAGTTCAAGTCAAATATCACTAACCTCAAGTGGAAGGATGATGTTGTCGTTGTAGCTCTTTACTTCACTTCTTCAAGTCTCCGCAATACTTGTAATGTCTCATATCCTAATACTTTCAAGCTAACCTATACGAAGTTGACTCTAGTACATAATCAAGCGACTCTTAAAATGAGTTTTGGTTCACTAAAATATGACAACCAAACTTGACATACCAACGCTTGGTGGGTTCAACCGAGCTATGCTCTAACACTTGGGATCGATCCTTACTAGCAATCAGTCCTAAAATTTGAGTCGATCTTGAATTCAACTTTCAACTACGAAATAAGTTTCGCAAGTCTACTTCCTTAAACTATATTTATGAAAATGTTTTCAAACATATTCCTAAGGTTTGAATTAGAGATATTTTGTAACAGGGTCGTATGTTTTTGGTGATATTAGGGTCTGGGTCGTAGAACATGTCGTTGATGTAATAGGGTCATAGACTAACTTTGACCGTTTGATATGTTTACTAAGATACCATTATAAAATAGTTGAATGACCTACTAACATGTTATAAATACTTACCTAAAGCTTTACGGCTACATTTTCTCGAACATCTGAGAGTTGGGGTGAGTGAAATAGTAGAGAAGGAAAAGAAGATGATCTCTATCGACCTGTGAAGAAGATGGTGTTAAGTCTTAGGTTAAAGTTGAAAGAAATTGAAAAAAATTAAATTAATTTCTTAGGAAGAGGCGATGATATTTCAGTTCCAACTAGTATCCACGGAAGATGCGAAAACAAATTCATTTCATAACCCTTTTCACTTATTTTCGCCTTCCAGGTAAATTATACAATTTCTAATCTACTAATCGGAACATAAATAAAAGTGCAAAAATGCGATAGTTTAATTGATATTGGTACAATTTACAAGTGATCAAAATTACATAGCGAGGTTTTATTATCTTCTCTATCGAAATGATCTTAACCCCAATCATAGCAATATTAGGAAAAAATATTCTCATTGGTTACTTGAAGAAGAAGAAGCGGGCAATAGAAAAGGGAAGGTTACTCGTCGAAGAAAGGTTACTAGCTAGTCGAAGAAGAAGAATGGAGACTTGGAAATAAACTTTAACAAAACAAATAATAATGGAAGAACAAGATTATTTCACGAGATGGAAGAAGGTGGAAAATGACTAGAATGTTAAATATTTTGACAAAATTTTAATGTCAACACTAGTCATTTTGACGATCAAGGTGTTTGGAAAGATATAAAAGTCGGTTAACTATTTTTTAACGGTCTTAGTTAGTTTACAAACCTATCGCATCAACCGGCGTGCTCTACGATCCAGACCCTACTATCATCAAAAACATACAACTCTTTTATAAAATACCTCTTTGAATTAATCGGAAGTTGAAACACCAAATAGTAATGAATTACCAATTAGTGTAATGTTGATTTACAAAGTCATAGATAAACTATACTTTGTAATTTCATATACTCAAGTTGTATAAAACAACTAGTATATCATTTCTTGATACGTTGATCATAGTATAATGACCAAGTCACCAATACTAGAGACAAGTAAACAAACTTTACTTCGTGTGTTATGTTTTTAATAAACAGAGCTTGAAGAATCAAAAGATATAAATAGAACAAGTTAAGTCTGTTATTACTAACCTGTAACTGAAGGATGATGTCTTCATTAATGCTAATATGTCTTCAGGTTCTTCGTGAGTAACCAGAGCAAATTTCAACCCTTCTATGTTCCTGGTCTAACCTAACGAAGTTGATTCTAGTAATCAAATCAAGCGACTTTGGGTTTTGATACTAAACTTGACAACCAAATTTGACGTACTAATGTTTGGTGGGTTCGGTAGATAAATGCTTTAATAGGGTATATTTTACACGATAATTCTTGATATCCAGAATCTTATCTTCTTGATCACTTAGTAGTTACATTTATTATAAGGTCCGTCTCTTCTACTATATAACCACTCAAGAACTATTGATTGAGGAATGTGATTGATAAAAATTATAAAGTACTCTTCATCTCAGACTTTATAATTCCACAAGATTTATATCTAAACTTGTGTTAGATTGTTCTTGTAAGGTAGAATCGACTAAGAATATCTATAACCTTTTAAAGAGAGTTAGTTATCCTAATTGTTGATGTTTGCTTGGTATCTTATTTTCTCTTGAAGATTCATCGTAAGAAAATAGATTTCCATTACCTTGATTTAAGTATATATGGAAAGAAAAAAAATCAACAGGCTATACGGTAGAGGCAAGTTGGTTACAATATTCACTTAGGTTGAAGCAACTCCTAGGCATGTAAAGGACGTCAACTAGAGGAATCAAGTGCGTAAGGTCTTGCGAGATTAAAGAGACGTAAGTAGCATGATTGAAGTTGAAATTCTCGGAGGGTTGATTTGGTCTCAACTACATTCTGTTTGAAGTTTGATACTATAGTCTAGTGTTTACAACGACTTAATACAATGCGATATTAAAACTAGACAAGTCCCTAGGGTTTTTACGCTATATTGCGGTTTTCCTTATTAACAAAATTTTTAGCGTCTTGTATTATTTATTTTTCGCATTATATTGTCTATATGCATAATAGAAATATCATAAAGAACCTATGATACTTATTCTTGTGAATCGTATCTTGAAAAATAAATTTCAAGTCTTGTTCCTAGTGGAATTCGGTTCTTGTATAGCTCAGTTGCATACTAGGTTGACTTTGATTTACATTTAGGAACAAGGATATTATTTCTAGAGATATATACATATTGATTGTACAAAGAATAGTCCATACGGGGTTGCGAACGAAAAATTTGGTGGTAACTAGCTACCCTCTCCTTTTGATTATATTCCACACTCCAAATGAAATGGTCGCATAACTAACAATGATAAAGCTATCATTTGGGATACGTGTATAAGCTAGGGGTTTACGAAGTAGGTTATGAAGGAAGTAAATCTATATTAAGTGGAATCCTACCTAATCTTTGGTTGATCCATCCAAAAAGGGTGTTTTGGATCCATAACCATAGTAGGCTTGACAATTGAATAGAAACAAGCCAGATATTCACTTTCTGATTCAACCACTTAGATCCATTCAACCACTTTCTGATTAAATTGTTACAAAATGGTTGACCATTTTGTAACAATTGTAAGTAATCAACATAAGAAATTTGGTCTTGTGGAAATGGGTTAACGACTTTCATTATTTTGTTTTATTGCTGTAGCATGAGTCTTTCACCAAATTGCCAGGACTTTTTTCTCTAACATCTCAAACTCCCCAGCAGTTCCATGCTCCACAAATGCACTAAAATACATGACTGCAATATGGTGACTAGTTTTATAGAGTTGTTGAATTCTCTGACTTATGGCAGATTTGTTACCATCATCCACGATTTTGGCTCCTAATTATATGTCTCGTGCTTCTTTATGATTTGGAAAAATATTACCATTGCCGAAAATAACGGTACACGCAATAAATGAATAATTATACCATAAATACTAAAAGTAATAACTAAGGTTTAGTATATTGCCACTAAAAAAATAATAAACATAAATAATGCAAATGAATATTACATTTACCTCTAAGATTCTCCAAAAAAACATTGAAGCTTCTTTCATTAATAGCACAATCATCAAGGTTATGTACAATTCAACTTAAATTCTGATTACCAATCATTATTTGGTGTCACTTAAATCTATATCTTCCAACACTTCGGGCTAACCACTTTTTTCCCTTGTGCTAGCATTGGAGAGAAAAAATTAGTCAGGTACCCATAATACAAACGCTCTTTCGAGCTCATGGAAATGATTTGGGTCCTCTCTCTTTAAGAGAGCATAGCGTTGTAAAAATTCTTCAACTTGAGACATGTGCGTATAATCTCGGAGTTCTTTTTTTCTTTTTTAAATAAATAAAGTGAGATCGAGTACTTTTTCATCATCACAATACAAATATATAATAATAAATAATGCAAATGAATTGTGATATTTACCTCTAAGATACTCCAAAAACATTGAAGATTCTTTTGTTAATAACACAATATGCCGAGTATTCATAGCGCAAACACTATTTGAGCTCACCAAAATGATTTGGATCATCTCTCATAATATTCTTCAAGCCAAACACATACATGTAGTCCACCAGATTTCATTTTTTTTTTTAAATAAAGTGGGAGTGCTTGTTCATCATCACATTACAAGTGGAGACATTGATTATTTCCATCTCACCAAACGACAACTTCACTTGCTCGAATGAATCTACATCCCAAATATTACCCTAAGAAAGTACAAATCTAGCGCATAAACAATATGTTTTTAGTTTAGATTTTGCACATCCTAAAATAAATAAATATAAAATATAAATTAAATCCAAAAATTAAATTCTTGAAGAAACAAATTTAACGCACATATTTGTAGTACCACGCCAACGTTAGAATATTATTTGAACACCTTGCGTCCTATTACTTTTTGATGTATAGCCACTAAGGATATCTTTAGACCATTTCTTTCATTGCTTCAAAGTAGGTACATATATACCACAAACATTTCGACCAACTACCTCTTAATTTGGTATAGATATTTCACGCTTCCTTTTGAGATTCGTGATTAGGAGTACAACTTTGCACCGCTTGTTTGACCCCTAGTAAACTTATGGCTTCAATTCTAAGTCTAATTTTGTCGGTTGGAAGGTTGCACCGATGATTGTGCAACTTGTTTTTTATTCCTTTGAGGACTTCTTTTCGAAAACGAATTAAAATAAAATTGTCTATAAAATTTTAAAATTCTATGCAAAACTAGTTTGTATAGACGAGAGAAAAAAAAAACATCATAGTCTCTGCCCGAGCGGTCAAAACTTTACTAGTTCACGAAAGAGACTAACCCGCCATTGAGATAAGAATCTCTTGGTTGGAACGATAAAGACTCTACACTAAATGCCTTTTCCCACTCTTCTCTCATCTTGTCACAGTACTTCATCTCTATTTAAAAAAAAAAAAAATCAAACTAATACCACCCCTGAAGGGTGTTAATTCAAACCAAACTGGAAATATCTATCAATACCCCATTAACATAGCCGTTATTAAAGTTGTTATACCCTTGTTAAAATAGCGGATGGCCGAAATATCAAAAAAGAAAAAAAAACTCAAACACTGAAACAAACCAAAACTCAACCTCTCTACATGATTAGTTAGTAAGTTTAAGCTCTCAAATATTTTTTTCCTCTCTCTCTCTCTTTAATCAGTTTAGGAGATATCTGCATAACTTCCCGCTACAAAATCACAAGTGACTTTTGTTTCAAGATCTATGACACTAGGAGACATTGACATCACTTGATACTAGAAGAAACAAAGTTACTAAGACTCTTAAAGACTCTCAAAGGAGACTCAAAGACACTTTCTTTGAAAACTAAGTGCATTGCTTAGTTATATTGCCTCGACATTACGTTTTTGCTCTTCCTAGAGAAAAAATCATTTTCAATGAGATTTTTATCTTGCAAGCTATCTAATAATACAAGAGTTTTGCTTATTGAAAAGCGTCGATTGTTTAAGAAATTTTTGTAGAAGTATTTAAGCATGTAATCACCCTAATGATCCAAATGAGCATCCCAGGTTGGAACTCTCATGGTTTTTGGAAGCCATAGGCAGTTCGTAAGCTCCGGGAACTCGTAAAACCAAAATTCCTTATACTTCATATGTGTAAAAAATAAATTCTTGAAATAAATCTTGATCCCTTGATTGTTTTAACACTTTCATCTTATCTTCTACCGGTATGAAGGGTGGACTTGGTCTTGCTTAGAAAAGTGGCTTCAATCCATCCATCCAACATTCTAGTCAGAGAGGTTTCATGCATTTCTCGTCCTTTAAAGCTAATACTAGTTGTTATTTATGCTTTATCTCGTGGAACCAAATCGCAACTTAAAACCAGCTATCTTTGGTCGAGTTAATTGGTGAACCACACGATACCTCTATTTCATGCATTGTTATGGGTGATCTAAATTGCATTCTCCACCATAAGATAAGTAGGGAGGAAGAATTGTTAATGATAGTAATTTGAAATATCTTGATCTCTTATGTTCTCTTGGGATCTAAGAGAAATCCCCTTTCGAGTCTAGAATTTACTTGGAAAAATAGTCAAGAAGGTGAATATCTTATAATGGAAAGAATCGATATAGTGATAATCAATAATGTTTGAAAGCCTATTTTTCTGATACACATACACAGCATTTGCCAAGAATCTCATATGCCTTGATGATGAAATGGTAGACGCGCGAGACTCAAAATTTTGTGTTAAAAAGCGTGGAGGTTCGAGTCCTCTTCAAGGCATAATATTAAAAATGCTTATTGAATGAGCAATTCAATAAAAGATCGCGTGTCGAACCCATATTGATAGACCGAGTATTTGTTGATACAAAGTAGTCCAACGATCCCTACGATCCGATTATGAGTTGTTGGAATTCGAATAAGTTCGACGGGGAATCCTTAAACTATTCTCCAATTCTAGTATCTCTTAGCGTTAGGGTTGATAGTCTTGAAACCTTTTCATTTATGTCAAATTAGTCATAAGAAAATACCTACAAAACATCCTTTGAGCAAGCTTGGTCAAGCGAGATGGGGTTCAAAATCTTATCGGCTAAAATAAAAGTTGAATATAACAAAGAAGAAACTCAATTTTTGAATAAATTTTCTTTTACGGATATTAAGGATTCCATGAACAATGCACAAATCCATGACCCCAATAATAATGCAATAATATTCGAGGTAAAAGAGAAGATGATACATCTTTACTCGCTTGAAGAGATCCTATGAAAAGATAAATCAAGAGAATTATCACTCAATGAGGTAGACAATAATCCATATTTCCATAAAGCTATTATGTTTCGTAGGAAAAGAAACAACATTTATTGGATCGGATCATCAAATGGAAATTGGTTAAAAACAGGGAGGCAATCGGAATAGAGTTTATATCTTATTTTCAAGATCTAATATAAGACATTCAAGCTCGATGATGAGTACCCAAATATTGCATATTTCTATCTATTTATTGGCATTTAACTCATCTTTTGTGCTCGAAATCGAGATATCATCCGGATTCCGTATTTTCTTTGTTTTCAAGAATAAATATTTGTACTAATTAATTTTGTGTTTTTAGGTAGTAAATTAAGCTGGAGAAATTGAGAGCCAAAAAGCGAGAGAATTGGAGCGGCGTCTATGAGCAAAAAGCCAAAGCCCGCACGCGCATCGATTGCGGCCAACAAGGAGCAACCCATTTGCAAGACATGGGCTTGAGCTATCCAAGACCCGGCCCATAACAAGGATCCACATCCCGTTTTATTCCCGAGCGTGAGATCTCGCTGCCGCATCCAACGCTCGCTGCATCCCTCACATCGTTCGTTCTTGCTCCAGCTCAGCAGCAAAACCATCTATACCTTACCTCTCGACCAAAACCTAACCTTCTTTTTCGTTCTTCTCCCTCGACCCCGACGGTTCAGGAGCAGCTTCACCTCCCTCTTCTCTCGACCAAACCCTCCGCTTCGACCACCTTCTTCTCCTTTGACATTAGCGCATAGCAAACACCAACAGTAGTCTCCGCCCCTAATCTCCCTCTATCTCTTCCATAGCTTCTTCCCTAGAGGCTAAGTGAGAGATAGGAAGAGTTAGGGTTAGGGTTCTTCACGGTGGGAGAGAAAATCGAGTAAGTAATGGAGTTTGCGCCGAATTCACGGAAATGAAGAAATCGAGGAGAGGGTGTGGGCGAAAGGGTATTCATTTAATCTCTATTTTGAAGTGAATTAGGGTTTTTATTTTGCATGTATAAATATGGTGAGGAGGGGATGTTAGAAAGGAGGCTGGACTAGCTGAGCACCAACTTAGTTTAATTTGTATTGTTTTAACTATGTTCTAAGTTAAATTGCTAGGGTGTTGATGAAACCCTAATTTCCATGTCAACATATCTAATTTAGGTTTTATTCTTCTTTGTGTATAATATGCTAGGATTAGTAATTAATTGATGAAGCTTATGACCCTGTGATGAGTTATCTTGTAAGAAGACAACTCATACTAGGGGAGTTAGTAGAATTAGTTAATGAACATCTACCTTAAACCTTCCAGTGAAGAAGGTACAAGAACATAGCTCAAATTACATTGCACGAGCATGAGATTAGAGGTGGATTCACCACTCGGGGTGCTTTCAAATTGTCACAACCTATTTGGTTGCTTTAGTTTAGAGTCACAACAACAACTCGTCGCATCCACACAAAACCAACTTACAACCGTGTTACACTTTCCTTGAATTCGAGTCTAGCAAAGCCTTAGATCAACTTAAGCCACTCCATTTCCCTGTGGATCGACAGCTGTACTTGCCTGTGTTGCTAGGCGACACTTTGTGCACTTGGCAGATACGTAGGCGATACACATTTCAAAGCCTACCAAGTTTTTTGGCGCCCGGCATTCGGGAATTGGTAGTGTGCCACTGTCGACTATTGGCTTGCTTCACTAATTTTCATTTCACCCTGTATATATGCTTTGTATTGTTGCTTTTAGCCTTGTATTAGTGTAACTTAGTTGTTAGTTTCTTTTCTTTGCATCTTCTATTGCATATTATATCATTACACTTTAGTTAATTTCTCTTAATTGCATATTTGCATATCCGCATTCTCATCGATTGCATTGCACTCACTATCTCATTTAGCTTGCAGGCGTGGCTTGAGCTATCACTACTCATTGCTTCGCAAAATACACCTGTGATTACTTGCTAAAACCATCATATGTGCTATTTGAATCTTGTATAGTAGGTGCTACTTGAACTGCATTCCTTCATTTCTTTTTGTTAAGCCACCATGCTGGCCTTTTTGTAGAGTACTTAGTGTAATCATCTCATAATCATCTCATACCCATAGGCTGAATATTGTGTCAACCCCCCTCCCCTGTCGGTCAAACAAGCATCGAGCTATTCACTTCCCCACTGTAAGATATCAAATTTCTCGCAATTTATAACCTTTCAATTTCTTTTGCTTGTATTCGACCATACGAAAAACCAAGCGGCATAACTCATTTGTCATGCGATAAATTACTTGTAGTTGTTTATGCGAGTATCAATATTGATCCTTTGCTTTAACCTGCACATTTACGGGAACCGAGATTGTTTTACGAGTAAGCAATTTTTGTGAGCTCTTGAGCAAGCCCAAAGAAAGAGAAGGAAAAGGCGCGAGAACTTGAGTTCACAAAATCTTGAGCAGCCACCCAATTTATACTATTCATGTGAGTGGTTCCTTGATAGTTGAGAATCTTGTGACTTTGTCTTGAATGTATGGGCATATGCATGAATTTGTCATCACATCTATGAGCTATGTATCATCTGTGCATTACCGAAATTAGCATGAGCATCATGAGGTATGACCACTGTATTGCCTTGCATGAGTAGCCACCTGCTAGGTAACCATCTCTAATTGTCTGTGAACTAATTGCTTGCATATCTCAGTAACACTTGAGCAATTTTTTTTTTTTTTTTGAAAACTCGAAATCGTGCTTGTGTGTTACGTGACTTTGCTTCCATCCATCCTTGTGTGCTCGACTCCATTTGTAGATGTTGAGCTTGGCTGCGACTTTAGTTAACAAATTGGATTTTAGCCCTAGTGATGCCAACCGAGACAGCTCACTTCATCGCCTGTGCCTTGTGTGATTTGTTGAACCGTATACGAGCAAACATTTAATTCCTTGTTCCCCTGAGTTGCACATTGCATAGTTGCTTGAAATCCCATTGGAAAGCTGAAATGTGTGCTGTTGTATAATTTGTGCATTGAACCATTGGCTGAACTGGCTACATTTTACTGTGAGATATTGACCTCGAGCCCCTGTGGCTGTAAGGTTGAACTTGGATAGCCAGGCTAGTCAGCCAAGCCAAGTTGAGGTCAGCGAGATAGTTGATATCAACTCGGGTTTAACCCATGCCCTTGTGCACGCATAACCTGTGTGAGACCTTGTGTAAGCTATAATCTACCAACCTTCTTTGTCATCCTCACTTGTGCATAACTGTTGACATCAACCCATCTGTTGATTCTGTCACCCCCCGGCATAACTTGTGAAAGCTAGAACATCAAGGCCCGATCATGTTGACTTCACCCTTTGTAATTTTTGTGCATAATCTCGAAAAATTAAAGTTAATTGAGACTTGTTAACAACGTGTGGCATGTCAAATCTAGTGTAAGAATGCTGAAATTTTCATGTTTGAATAGCCTATTGCTGATACGTGCATATGTGAATCCCCTAAATTTTGTGTCATTAAGTAAAAGCATCACCTCTTGGTTTGCGCATTAGTGCTTGTCGAAAGTATAGCATCCGAGTGTATGCACAAATCTGAGGATAACCTTTCCATTGAGCATTATTGCACATAACCGAGTTTCATTTCCATAAGCATTAATTCCACTGAATTGCACAATTGCATCTAGCTTATAGGTACTATATCGTGAATTTACGTGAGTAAGCATAATCCATTACACCTTACACACTCTTTGTCTTGCTTTTGCACTGCCAACATGATCTTTGTCTTGGTCTTTGTGATTTTGCATAAAAGTTTGTCTTTGTGTAAACACACACAACTTTGTGCATAAACCTGCCTGAGAACCAACTTTAATGCATAAGCTACGCACATAAACTAAGTTTGTGCAACCACTAGGCTATGCACAAACTGAAGCCCACATAATTGTGTTGTGCAACATCCGGCACTCGTGTGTGCTTGTATTGGTGGACATTTTGTATGTGTTGAAAATTAATTGGCTGTATGCATGTATCTTTGTTTTGCTTTTGTAACCAAAATTTTTGCCTGACATGATGGGATTTTGGGATGACACTAGGGATGAAGAATCTTCACATAGATCCATTAGGGAGCTTGCTCATGGGCATACTTCACAGCATATAACCCCCACAGACCATAGTGATTTTAGGGAATACTATGAACCTTCTCATGGTCCTGACCTTGAATGCATGTACCCTAATCACTTTGCACAGATGTATCATTCACCACAGTGGGAGGTTGAACAATGCTACCCTCCAGTGAACCCTTGCATGCAGTCTATAATGGAGAACCTCAAAATCATGGAGCAAAACAATGCTAGGCTTGAATTGAATGCAATGCATGATCATCCATATAGCACAATGTCTGAATTTCCCTTCTCTAGTGACCCTTGTGCCTGAGACATGTAACTGAGTATTGATGCGTGTCGTAGGTGCAATCAAATTAATCAATATTTCCACTCAATTAAAAATAATATAATGGAAGTCAAGTTCGTTCCCCGAGGAAAAGAGATTCTAGTTGTAAAAATTGTCACGAAAGGGGGTGTAAAAATCAAAAGAAAATAAACAAAGCAATTAAAAGATAAAGTTGAAAGCAATAAGAGAGACAAGATCAAGGAATCCTTCTTCGTTACGAAACAATGAATCAAGTTATGTTCTTTTCTACTTGTTATTAGTCACAAATTATCACCAACCGTAGGATAGCGAGTCCGCTTAGCTAGCACCAAAATCCTAATTTCTTTGAGCAATGTGTCCGCTTAGTTATCGGATTCTATTCAAAAGAACCACCCGAGGTTTCGCTTACAAGATGTAATTCCACTGAATGCATTAAGATTTATGAATTTAGGTTTAGTACTAGTAGTTAAACTCGGTTCGCTTGGTTCACTTTCTAGCGTTGTTTCTACACACAATTGCTCCAAGGAATCCCTCCGCAAGGTCTCGTGTTTGCTACTTATGTAAAGAGTCAAGAAAGCGATTACTTATCTCCTAACTTTCACTAGCTTTAGATCAAATTAACAAATCAATTTAGTTGGCCACCCAAACAATCTATCAATCAATCATGAATGTCTTTAAGATCATTCCTATTAGTAAAAACAAACGATAATTATGTGAAAAACTTCAAGATAGAATTGAAAACAAAAACTTAAATCATATTAAGAACTAGGAATTCATCCTCAATCAATAATAAAATTAGCTACTCATGCTAAAGAGTTCACACAAAGAATAAGAAAAAGAAAAGTGTTGTGTGTGTAGATGATGTGTGTAAAAGATATAGAGAACTTCTCTATTTATAGGCTTCAATATTCTCCAAATCTTCCAAGGAATAGAATCCTTTTCCTTTAGCAATTCAACTTCCAAATTCAAGTCTTTCTCATCTTTCATCTTCTCTTTCCAAATTTGAGCCAAATTCTCCATCCAACTCTAGTCCAAGTCTTCACACCCATGAGAGAAGTCCATAGAAAATTAGGAATTTTGGCTCGCCGAAACCCTGAATCCGTCACCGCCGGCCACTGAAAGTCACTGCCCATCGGGAGAATATTGACGGAATATTCCGTCGAGTCCTGCAGATTAGAGATAGCGGTGACTTAACGGTCAACGTTAGTCACGGGGTCAAAGTCCGAGTCGGTTGAGTGGAGGCAGAGTCATCTAGCTAACTGGTGATTGGTCCTAGCTGAGCCACTTTGCCTGAGCCAAAGTAGTCACGGCCAAGATGGCCATGCCTTCCCCTGCATCTCTCCGGCCATGATGGCTATCACCTGCAAGACTTCTTTCTGACCATCTTGTTTGTGCATTTTGACGACCATTCATCCCTGAAACCACTTTCCACCTTCAATCATTCAAACCAAGTCATTCTTTCTTGCGGATTTTCCAGTAACCTGTGGTGTAAGCTGCAACTTCAATTCCTTGTAAACCTTGTCCTCGGCTTCACAAGCATTTCTATCACAGCATCTCCCCAATTTCATCTCTTCTCGCAACACTCAGAGTCAACATTAAAATGCAGTTTCAATTCATGTAATCAACCCATACGCATCACGGACTCCATTCCCTTGCCCTGCAACATTGTTTCTCTAGCCAAACACCACCTTGAGCCAATTGCACTGCAATGATCATTACTCTGCCAGTTGCAACTCCATTCTTCCCTCATGCTGCACCTCCACTGCCAGCAGTTTCATTTCCATTTGCTTTGCATATTGCCAAGCATTCCCATTTCGGTTAATTGTAGCTTCATTACTTCTGCGCAAGACCAAATCCACCTTCTTTCGAATTCAGCATCATCAGCTTCATTATTCTCCATCAACGCCAATTTCATACCACCATTTCAATTTTATGTTCTTTCCCTGTACAGCAGCAGCGTCTTCAAATTTCACCACAACCCTGTTACTCAATTGATGCTGAACTCCAGTCAACCAGCTTTTGATGTTTCAAATTTCTCTGAGACAACCCATTTTCAATCTTCAAACAGCGGCCACCAATTTCTTCATTAATTCTTCCAGTTCTCGATCATTTATCGATTCCACAGCAACAACCATTCAGTGCAACTCCATCACTCCCCATTAGAATCACAGACCCATCTGAGCAAAACCCATTTTCCTAAATCGGCAGAACATCATCAACGCTTTCAGAGCAGAACCATATCCGTCTCTGTCTTCATCTGCTCTGAGCTCCTCTTCAAATCGAAACCCTAATTTCTTCAGCAGCGACACCGAAACAAAACCCATCTCTCTTTCACTCAAAAACATCGATTTCTTCTTCACGGTTTCTATTTCCAGTTCTTGATTTCTCTGTTTGGGATTTTGATCTGCTTCTCTCAATTTCTCGCCTCTTTTCAGCTCATCTCTTGGTTTGATTCAGCAGCAGCTCATTCGATCCCCTTCTCAATTTCAGGTGGAAACGATTAAGAGAAGATAACCTTCTCTAGGGTTAGGTTGGGATTGAGGCGTGATGTAATAACCACCCACGATGGTGCCTATATCGGTGGTCGCTTTGATAAGGAGCTAGCCAAGTTTCAGCCCCTTAACCTTGATAGCCTGTCTATAGTGATTCTCCCAAAAGAGTTACCCCTTAACATTAACTTAGGGTTCCGTATAGTGTTTGCCCATGAAATGACAATTTTGCCCTTTTGGCTCAATTTGGGTCATTTATTCTTCTTTTCCTCCGTGCGACTCCAAAGTACCTAATAACTCAAAAACACACATAAAATACATAATTTACAAGAAAAATAGCAAAGAAAGCATAAACAATAGATAGTAAATAGGATGTATTCTACACCCTATCAAATTCCCCCCACACTTAGACTTTGCTAGTCCTCGAGCAAATCAAACTAAAAACTCACAACTTCAAAGCGTTCAAGCGTCCCAAGCATCCAAAGAGTTATGAGGACATAGAGTTTACGCATGCTAGTAATAAGAAGTTAGAAATACTAAAGAACATATTCTCATTCTTAAATGTTGAGTGAGAAATAATCACACCATAATGAGAGAATGCGTGTTTGAGAAACGAAAAAAAAAAGCGAAACCTAGGGTTTCACGTGAAAAAAAAAAAAGCTCTGGTTTTTTCCCTTCCCTTTTCTTTGGCGTTTCTTCACAATCTTGTGATTTTGCGCTTCCATGGCGCAGAATCAATCAACCAATCCACCTATTATAGGTGAACGACGTGATGATCAACCTAGGAAAAACAATAGGAACCGTTCTAGATCAAAATCTAGAACTAGGCAGGTGTATGGGCCTAAGAACACGGCTGCAAACCCTAGTTCTTAGTGAATGGGAAATGACTTGAAGATGGAAACCGTGTTGCGTTTGAAGATGGAAATCGCGGCTCATATAAGGCCATATTGAAGAAGAGAACTCACGTCTTGTCTAAGATTGATGTCGATACTCTTTCTCATCCACCTATTCGTTCGGCTACAAGTAATGATGTCTTGATAAAAATCCCACGAGAAACTCATGCAAGAATCAAGGCCGTTTGGAGGTTTAGCTTGAGTGGACGTTTGGTGTTTTCAAAACCTAAAATTTGAAGGCGTTAAGCGTGATTTACAATCTCAATGGAAGCTTCTTGGTTCGGTGCAATTTATTCCATGGAAGAAGGGGTATTTTGTGATTAAACTTGACAATGAAGATGATCGAAAACGTGTTAGTTATGATGGTCCATGGAAGATTAAGGTGGAGAATGGATTTCAACGACTTAAAATCTATCATTGGACGCCTATGTTCGACCACGAGAAGGATAAAATTACTAGGGCTCTTTGTTTGGGTGCGTTTCAAAGCGCTTCCAATGGAGTTTTGGGATGAAGAAACAATTTTTCGGCGGCTAGAGGTCTTGGTAAACCGATTTGTTGATCCACGCACCTTGCGTCATGAATATGGTTATTTCTTGCTTGTTTAATTGATATAGATTTTTCTCAACCTTTAGGAAGGATCCTCATTGATGGTGAAGAGAATGAAGAAATTTTTGTTCAAGAATATGAAATATTAAATAGGCCAAGTTTTTGTGATTATTGCAAATTTGGCCATAAGAAAATCGATTGCAGAGCAAAATAACTTGATGATTTGAAGGAGAAAGCTGATGTGAAACCGATCGATATTCTTAAAATCCTTGAGGAAGCCATTGACGATCTTAGGAATTTCTGGAAGAAGGATAGGTTTCCTAACGACAAAGAGAAGGGTGGTAGCAATGGTGCCAAGCTGTGGAAGGTGATAAGTCTGCATGGATGATTCAACCAAACTTGGAGATGATTCTATAAAAAATAATCCATCAATCCTTGAGGTTGCTACTGGAAAGCATACCCATTTCCCTGAAAATAGTGAGCCAAGTAATGGAGAAGAAGCGGGTGAAGGTGAAAAAACCAAGAGGCACAATCTTTGGTGCATCACATCGGTGGAGCACAATGATGGTGCTCCTCAACCTGGTGCTTCAACGCTGAGATGCACAATGATGGCGCTACTCGGTCTGGCGATTGTAATGGGGGTCGACCAATCAGAAGCGTAATGATGGTGATTCTCAAATTCGAGAGGATTCTGAGAAAATTTACGCAATAATGGTGAAGTGGTTGCGGAGAATGTTTGGCGAGAGAAGATAATGTAAATTTGGAAGATCAAGAGATGGAGGCTTTTCGAAAATATGAAGCCATGAAGGAAAAGGCAAGGCAACTTGAGGTTGATCTTTGAAGTGGTAGGGATTCAAAAGAAATGGCTAAGACTAGACTTGATAATCACGAGGGAGGCGGGCTATTGAGCAGAAAAACCAAACCAGAAAACAGCACCAATTCTAGTTAATACCAATGATAGTGAAGAACTTGTGGATAAGGCTGAGCTCCTTCCTCTCCAGTCATTAGTTCCCGGACATATTGATAATAATGATGATGCAGTTTAGTGAGGCTACTAAAACTTCAAGAAGATCTACTCATACAATCTTTGGAGAACATCTCGCTTTCTAATAGATTTGACACTTTGGGAACGAAGAGTTTGAAGATTTAGATGTTGCAATTGAGGAGGAAGTTGCGGGTATGGTAGCTCAAGATCCGATTTATTTGGCACTTCAAATGTTGCGAAGATGATGCAAATAATTTGATGTTAATTGCCTTGAAAGAAAAGGAAGAACGTGAGAAGAAGGAATTTGAAAAAACAAAACCAAAGCCAAAAAATACTAAAAAAAGAATACATCTGCATTCGCGGTTGGTGGAGTTACTACTCGTGGAGGTAAAGGTTCCAAAAAGGGTTCGGCAAGCCACGAAAAAGACAATGTTATTTAATGCGGGTCTTTTATTGGGCAGCTCAAGGTTTGGCTAAAGATGGTGCAAGGGCCAAACTGGAGGAGCTTTATCACTTGCATAGTCACGATGTGATTTGTATTGCAGAACCGCAAGTTTTACTGCCTTTTCGTTTTGTTAGGAAGATGAAATTATTTGATTTCGGTGAAGATGTTATCACGAATGAAGTTGGTGGAGAAAAGGGTAATATTTGGGTCTTGTGGAGGACCTCTTTAGCTAGGCAGATGTTCTCTCTTCTTGAAACAAGCCATAACTCTAGATTTTCTTTGGAGACATAATTCTGCAGTTCATGCTTCTTATGATCCAGTAGCAAGACAAAGACTTTGGCGGCAATTAGGCTTAGGTTTTATATCTATTCCTTGGTTGGTGTGGGGGATTTTAATTGTGTTTTGCGTGCGGAAGAGAAGAAGGGTGGCAAGCCGATAAAAGAAGTTTACATGAATGAGTTTGAAGTTGGATTTCGATAATGGTTTGGTTGAAGTGATGCTCTTGGGAAGAAGTATACTTGGACAAATTATCGAAGTGGTATTCACAGAATTGTTTCTAAGCATGACAGGGCGATTTTAAATGATGCCTGGTATGACAAATATCCAAATTGGAGGTGTAAAGCCTTGCCAAGGGTTTGCTCGGACCATTCACCCTTATTTGGCTATGCCTTCGATAATCCAAGGCCGAAGAGAGTTCCCTTCCGAATTCAAAAAATGTGGCTCTCGCATCCTAGTTTTTGAATTTTGTAGAGGAAAATTGAAATCAAGGCTGGATGGTGCTCCTCCGTTTGTTTTTAAAGCTAAATTGAAGAGATTATTGAAGCTTTGAAAGTTTGGAATAAGACTATTTTTGGTGATGTACACTTTCGCTTGAAACAATGTCGAGCTAAGGCTTGACTCGGAAAATGATATTCTTGATCAAAATCCAAAGTGAGTTCCAATTTTTGAAGGTTGCGGATGCTAAGAAGGCTGCCGAGGATGTGCGCATTGAATTGGCCACCATGCTTAAACAAAAATCGGGGAGTCTTGGTTGGAGGACGGAGACCAAAATACTGTTTTTTTTCATAATGACATCCGCATGAGGAGAAGTCACAACACGATTTCTGAATTGAAGATTTCTACTAACTCTACTTTGATTTTGCGAGGATGATATAAAAAACTACATTGTTGATCATTATCAAGCAAAGTTCAATGGTGGAGAGGTCGGTATTGATCCGATTTTGTTTGAGTATGCGCATGAAAGTATTTGGTGAGGAGAGTGCTTTTATGGATGCCATTCCATCTTTGGAGGAAGTAAAGGCTGTTTTTGACTTGGGTGCGGATTACGCTCCCGGCCACGATGGCTTTAGGGCTCATTCTATAGAACTTGTTGGAACATTATTTCTAGAGATCTTTTTAATGCTATTGCAAATTGTTGGGCGATGCGAAAAATTCCAAATGGCATTAACTCTAGTTTCATTGTTCTCATTCCGAAGAATAATAAGTCGATACTATCAAAGATTATAGACCGATTGGTCTAAGCAACTTTTTCTTCAAGATCATTACAAAGATTTTGGCTACAAGGCTTGGTACAGTGCTTAACAAATTGATTTCGAAGAGCAAGTTACGTTTATGAAAGGAAGAAATATTCATGAAAATATAGCTTTGCAATCGAGCTAATCAACGAGATCAATACTAAAAGAAACTTTGGGAATGTCGGCCTCAAATTGGATATTGCCCAAGCTTTGATACGATCAGTTGGGAATTCGTTATGGAAGTTTTAGACAATATGGCTTTTCCAGAAGCTGGTGTAAGTGGCTTCTCAACATCCTTAGTCTGCTAGGATTTCTATTATGATAAATGGTTGTCTGAAGGTTTTTTCGGTATCTCTAGGGGTTTGCGACAAGGTGATCCTCTTTGACCTTTGATTTTTGTGCTTATTGAAGATGTTTTAAGTCGCAATCTTTCAAAATTGTTTTCAACCGAAGTATGGATCATATGGTGAGTAAAAAGGTGTAGCTCCTCGCACCTTCTCTTTGCGGATGATATTCTTGTTTTTGCGAGAGGCAACTTGCATAGTTTGCAAAATTTGAAGAATATGCTTGGCATTTATCAACGTGCCTACGGGCGTCGTGAGTTATGCCAAAAGCAAGTTTTATTATGGAGGTGTGAGAAAATCTCGTTCCATTGCTATTGCAAATTTTATGGGAATGGAAAGGGCTTTGTTTCGATAAATATTTGGGAATCAGTTGAAACACGGTATTGTGCGACATATTCATGTTCGCGGGTAGTAGAGAAGATCATGGACAAGCTAGCGGGTTGGAAGGGTAAGCTTTTATCTTTTCAAGCTAGATTGGTTTTGATTAAATCGGTTATTTCAAGCTATGTGCTTCATTCCATGGCTGTTTATAAATGGCCATGTATAATCATTAAGCAAGTGGAGAGGGCCATTAGGAATTTTCTATAGTGCAGCGTCTTTGAAAAACGTAAGTATTTTACGGTCCTTTATGATGATCTTTGTTGTTCGAAGCGTGAAGGTGGACTTGGCCTTAAGAAATTGAATGATGTAAATAGGGCTATGCTCATGAAGCTTTGGGTTTCAATTCGCGACTCAAACAAAACTTGGGCCAGATTTTTGAGGGCGAAGTACTTCAAATTAAATGGCAATTTGATTGATTATAAATTGGGTTCTTCGGTTTTTCTGGGAATCAGATTGGTTTACAATTTTGTGCAGAGGCATACTCGCTCAATTATTGGTAATGGTGCTAATACTTCCATATTCTTTGATAATTGGTGTGGTGATTTTTCGATTGCACTGAGGCTTGGCATCACTTCCAAAGGCCCTAATGATTTTGACCAAAGTAAGTGATATTATTGTTGATGGTGCTTGGTTCATCCTTGAAGACAAGAGATTTGATGTTGCGCTGCCATATTGACCTTGACAATTTACCTATTATTCTTTGGTGGGAAGATTACAAAATTTGGGATCTTGATATCAAGGGGAGTGTTTTACATCAAATCGCGAAGGCTGCAATTAAAGCTCCGGCGGAGATTGAACCTACGGCGGTTCTTTTCACAAGACAGGTTGTGCATCCTACTCTGAGTGTGCAATTTTGGAAGGTTTGGAAGAAACAATGTTGTGCTACTGAGGATAATATCACTAAAAAGACGGGTAGGAGTTGCGGGTCTATGTGCCGCCTATGTAGAGTTAGTTGTGAAGATGTTAGCCATATCACTTGGCATTGCGGGTGAGGCGACTTTGGGTCAGCGGCTGGAATTTTTAATGCTGCGAAGCAAAAGAAGATCTTGTAGCTTCTTATAAAGTTGCAAAGGGGCGAAGTAGGATGGTGAAAGACACGTGGCTTGTTTGCAAATCTTGCAATAGTTCTGAGAATTATGGAAAATGCGCAACAAGGCTTATTTTGATGATATGCGAGTTCGATGGCTTGGCCTCAAAGGGAGAGTTTATCGGGTTATTCGTGATTACTCTATTAGATTAAAGGGTCATATGTTTAATACCATGGAGGATTGGCGCATTTTGGAGTTTTCGAGTTAAGCATAGATCTTGCAAGAACTCTACTCCTCTTGAAGTTTCTTGGGCGCCGCAAATCTTGGTGAGTTAATGATCTGTTGTGATGGTGCTTCACGTGGTAACCCGAGGCCAAGCGAGGTTGCGGTGTTACTTTTCGAGACTCAAACTTGGCGGTGCTAGGCGTTCTTTGTGTTGGTCTTGGTGGCAAACCAACTATTATGCGGAAGTGTGTGCGGTTATTTATGGTGCGATGATTGCCAAAAGATGGAATATTGCTAATCTTTGTGTTCGATCGGACTCTATGAGTTGCATTCTAGCTCTTGAAAGGTGAGTTACCTTGGCAGGCGCGAGAAGTGGAAAATGGCGAGAAGTTTCTATACAAATATACGCTATGTTCATGACTATAGAGAAGTTAATTTTCTGCGACGCCTTCGGCTAAACAAGCTTGTTTGTTAGGCGAGGATGAGTATGAGTTTTATGAGGGTGGCGGGTTTCATTCTTTTTCCGTAGAATGGCACGGAGAGGTTTATTTTCGTTTCAAATAGGTTTTCTTAGCGTGTAGCCTAACGGCTAGGCGCTAATTGACCTCATACTGTCTGATTCCGCTTTTTTGCTTTTTTAATATATTGTTGAGTAAAAAAGCGTGTTTGAGAAACGATCGATAAGCATTTCGCCTCGACTTCTGCACTCACCAAAGGATTTTATGATAATTGCACTCAAAAAGACGGCTTTTTTATGGTTCTCACATGTGTGCGGTAGGAATGAAGAGAATTCTGCAACACGTTGAATGGTGGGAAGGACAACTTCCAAATATTTTGAAAACCCACATCTTTTAATATTTTGAAAAACCATTTTACGACGATCTCTAAGAAAGGAAATCAACCATTATTATTGAGGATGAGATTACTTACTCACCTTCACATCCGATCGCCAATTATGATAACACCACTCTCCATCCAATAAACGTCTTCCGCTCCTCGTCTTGATCTCCTTCGTCTTGGTTTCAACTATTGATGATAAACTCTCATTTCATAAATCCTTAACAATTTATAACCTTTTTACCTTAAATCCTTGTCGCTTGAAACTTCCTTATATATTTTCCTTCCCCAAACTTATAAACAAAACAAATATTTCTCTTTTTTTTTCTTTTTTTTTTTTTTTTTTTTTTACAATTTTCATTTTCATTTTTTTTTTTTTTTTTACAAGAGAAATAAAATACAAAAATAAACCATGGCAAGTGGGAGAAGTATTTTACCGCTTGATTCTTCACAACTTGTCGTCTCGAAATCATAACCTTAAAAATTCTCACCTTTTGATTTTCTTCGCTCTTGTGAATAAGTCTTTATACTTGGATATATAATTACCTCATTGTATTGTAAGTCCTCAACATATATGTGAAATCCACCCTTTGTATGTTGCTTTACTTGTATTTGAAATTTGCTCATTTTCTCGTTCCGTTGCTTGTAAACCTTGAACTTTTCCAACTTTCCTTGTAGATTTTGATGTCGCTCCTTGTTGATGATGATGGTGTTTCTATGGACCCGTTGTTGTCGAGAGAGAGAATGGTGCTAACTGCAAATCGAACTACAAGAAGGAAGCTTTCATCTTTAGACGTCACCTCATGATTGACAAAATTAGCACTCAAGAGATCAAAGAGTAGTGCTTCTATTGGTGGGAGGTTGGGTAGCTCACCATTCTACCGGAATTAACGCACGGTGACACACACTCAAAAGAAGCTCTTTAGTAGATGGAAAATTTCTGGTCGGTGCCTCATGATATGAATACGTGGGTAGTCTCCACTAATGATTGATCAGCAATTCTAATAATGCACTTCTCCTGCACCAAATTCGCATCACCGGCATGATTAAATCCATTATTTAACACTCTAACAAGCAAGAAATCGAACGTAGTTCCCTAACATTTCAAGTTCAATTATGTCGGTCAAAATCTCTGTAAACATACCTAGAAGTATGCTATTGACTCTAAAATCTTTAAAAGTTGGAGTTTTTATGAAAAACTTTTTTTTTTTTTTTTTTTTTAAAATACATGCTTAACCACTCCCCCACACTTAAACCTTACATTGTCCTCAATGTAATTGAATCCTCCTAGTAAAGTCAAGGTGGGAAATTTTAACATGATAAGAAACAAGAAAAAGAAATAACAAAAAGCAAAAAGACAAAAGCAAAAGGATAAGAAATACAAAACCTATGGGTTGCCTCCCATTAAAGCGCTTGTTTTAAAGTCGTGACCCCACGACTTAGCTCTTGCAAGATTCATTCCCCATATACTAACAATGCGAAAATTTGAGGATCCACCCATAATACCTGTTTTGCAAACAATAACTCCATACAAATGTTAGCACAAGAAAACAATAGTGAAATTATCGCTCGATAGAAATTTCCCCACACTTATTCTAAATCACACTCGGAAGTGTATAAAGAACATAGAATTTTGGAACTTCCATGTATTCCTCTTGGCAAACCTGCATAGTGTTAGCATCAAGTGTTTCCAATGGTGGATATCTAGAAACAAAATCATCCAAAAATACTTTGAAGCACAAACATTCAAACCAATAAGAGGTGAAGGAGAAGAATCAATAGGCAAAGGGTTAGACAAACCTTACACAATCTCTTGTATTATAGAATCCTCTTCATCCTTAAAAAATGCAAGTGAATTACTTACCTCTTGTATATCGTGGTCCTCTATTAAACCTTGCAACCATTCTTCGTCGTTTTCTACCTTAACCAAAGTTTTGGCATCATTATAATCATTGGCAAGTTCAATTGGGTCTTCCACAAAATCAATGAATTTGGTTTCATCCTCTAGCATCATCTCTTCAACATTTTCATCATCGGAATCGGGCCATTCACTAAAATGATTTTCATCGGTATAGATTGTAAGATCTTCATGTGCGGGTGTTACACCGTTTATAACAATAGGTAAGTCACACCCAATCTCCTCCTTTTGAATAGGTGAAGGATCGTTATTATGATCCGGAGTTGGAATAACTTCCTCATTGTTGCAACGCTCATACACTTCCGCGGACTCATATCTTTCCCTAAGGAATTTTTCCAAGCACTAAATGCATCATCTTCAAGCTCTACCTTTTGAATAGGTGCTTGATCATTAATAAGATCAAGGCTCGAGTAAGCTACACTAGCGTCTTCAAAAGTCTCCAAAGGTTGAGTAATTTGTTCGTATAATTTCTCCGAATTCCTTTGAATTTCTCGATGTGATTCTTGCAACTTTTGTTGAAGATCCCCAATCATGGGAGACATCTTATCGCAAAACTAGAGAATTTCTGATCATAAACAAAACTATCCTCCCATCCTTGTGATTGTCCACTTACATACCCGTCATAAGGTTGTTGATATGTATGAGAATATCCATAAGGTTGTAGGAATTTGATCATAGCCAAAAGATTGGTTTTGATTGTATCCCTAAGGATGGTTGGAAGTTGTCATAATGTTGAGGTTGAAAACCGTATTGATTGTTGTAATATGCTTGCTCTTGTCCACCATACATGGAAAACCGATACCCGAAATAAGATTCCGGAAACCAAGTTAGATACGATATAGAATCCAACAAAGCAAGAATAAACCAAAAAGAAAAATAAAAACAACTAAAATCGTCCATTGCTCCCGTGGTAGCGGCGCCAAAATTTGATGCGTGTCGTAGGTGCAATCAAATTAATCAATATTTCCACTCAATCAAAAATAATATAATGGAAGTCAAGTTCGTTCCACGAGGAGCAAGAGATTCTAGTTGTAAAATTGTCACGAAAGGGGGTGTAAAAAGCAAAAGAAAATAAACAAAGCAATTAAAGATAAAGTTGAAAGCAATAAGAGAGACAAGATCAAGGAATCCTTCCGTTCTGAAACAATGAATCAAGTTATGTTCTTTTCTACTTGTTATTAGTCACAAATTATCACCAACCGTAGGATAGCAAGCGGTCCGCTTAGCTAGCCCCAAAATCCCTAATTTCACCGAGTAACAGTAAAAGCTTAGTTATCGATTCTATTCAAAAGAACCACCACGAGGTTCGCTTACAAGATGTAATTCCTACTGAATGCATTAAGATTTATGAATTTAGGTTTAGTACTAGTAGTTAAACTCGGTTCGCTTGGTTCACTTTCTAGCGTTGTTTCTACACACAATTGCTCACGGAATCCCTCCGCAAGGTCTCGTGTTTGCTACTTATGTAAAAGAGTCAAGAAATGATTACTTATCTCCTAACTTTCACTAGCTTTAGATCAAATTAACAAATCAATTTAGTTGGCCACCCAAACAATCTATCAATCAATCATGAATGTCTTTAAGATCATTCCTATTAGTAAAAACAAACGATAATTATGTGAAAAACTTCAAGATAGAATTGAAAACAAAAACTTAAATCATATTAAGAACTAGGAATTCATCCTCAATCAATAATAAAATTAGCTACTCATCTTAAAGAGTTCACACAAAGAATAAGAAAAGAAAAGTGTTGTGTGTGTAGAGATGTGTGTAAAAGATATAGAGAACTCTCTATTTATAGGCTTCAATATTCTCCAAATCTTCCAAGGAATAGAATCCTTTTCCTTTAGCAATTCAACTTCCAAATTCAAGTCTTTCTCATCTTTCATCTTCTCTTTCCAAGTTTGAGCCAAATTCTCCATCCAATTCTTAATCCAAGTCTTCACACCCATGAGAGAAGTCCATAGAAAATTGGAATTTTTGGCTCATAGAAAACCGGAATCCGTCCGCCAAGCCACGAAAGTCACGCCGCCGTCGGGAGAATATTTGATGGAATATTCCGTGGGTCCACCGTTAGAGATAGCCGTTGACTTAACGGTCAACGTTAGTCACGGGGTCAAAGTCTGAGTCGGCCCGAGTGAACAAGGTCATCTAGCTAACTGGTGATGGTCCTAGCTGTGCCACTTTGTGAGGCCAAAGTAGTCACGGCCAAGATGGCCATGCCTTCCTCGCATCTCTCCCAGCCATGATGGCTATCACCCTGCAAGACTTCTTTACAGCCATCTTGGCTGTGCATTTTGCAGCCATTCATCCCTGCGAAACCACTTTCCACCTTCAATCATTCAAACCCAGTCATTCTTTCTTGCAGCACCTGTAACCCTGTAGTGTAACTGCAACTTCAATTCCTTGTAAACCTTGTCCTCAGCTTCACAGCATTTCTATTGCAGCATCTCCCCAATTTCATCTCCTTCTGCAACACTAGAGTCAACATTCAAATGCAGTTTCAATTCATGTAATCAACCATACGCATCACGAGACTCCATTCCCTTGCCCCTGCAACATTGTTTCTCTAGCCAAACACCACCTTGAGCCAATTGCACTGCAATGATCATTACTCTGCCGGTTGCAACTCCATTCTTCCCTCATTCGCACCTCCACCTGCAAGATTTCATTTCCATTTGCTTTGCATATTGCAAGCATTCCCATTTCGATTCAATTTGTAGCTTCATTACTTCTGCCAAGACCAAATCCACCTTCTTTGAATTCAGCATCATTGACTTCATTATTCTCCATCAACGCCAATTTCATACCACCATTTCAATTTTATGTTCTTTCCGCAGTCACAGACGACTTGAGCGTCTTCAAATTTCACTCACAACCCCGTTACTCAATTGATCTTTGAACTCCAGTCAACTCAATTGACCGATGTTTCAAATTTCTCTGAGACAACCCATTTTCAATCTTCAAACAGCGGCCACCAATTTCTTCATTAATTCTTCCAGTTCTCGATCATTTATCGATTCCACAGCAACAGCCATTCAGTGCAACTCCATCACTCCCCATTAGAATCACAGACCCATCTGGAGCAAAACCCATTTTCCTAAATCGCGAACATCATCAACGCTTTCGCAGCGAGAACCATATCCGTCTCTGTCTTCATCTGCTCAGGCTCTCTTCAAATCGAAACCTAATTTCTTCAAAGGCTGACACCGAAACAAAACCCATCTCTCTTTCACTCAAAAACATTGATTTCTTCTTCTCGGTTTCTATTTGAGTTCTTGATTTCTCTGCTGGGATTTTGATATGCTTCTCTCAATTTCTCGCCTCTTTTGACTCATCTCTTGGTTTGATTCAGCGAGCTCATTCGATCCCCTTCTCAATTTCGGGTGGAAAGCGATTAAGAAGATAACTTTCTCTAGGGTTAGGTTGGGATTGAGGCATGATATAATAACCACCCCGATGGGTGCCTATCAGGTGGTCGCTTTGATAAGGGCTAGCCAATTTCCAGCCCCTTAACCTTGGCTGGCCTGTCTATAGTGATTCTCCCAAAAGACTTACCCCTTAACATTAACAGGGTTAAGTATAGTGTTTGCCCATGAAATGACAATTTTGCCCTTTTGGCTCAATTTGGGTCATTTATTCTTCTTTTCCTCCGTGCGACTCCAAAGTACCTAATAACTCAAAAAAACACGTAAAATACATAATTTACAAGAAAAATAGCAAAGCATAAACAATAGATATTAAATAGGATGTATTCTACACTATCAAGTATCCATATGAAGCATGCATACCCACTAGTGAAGACTCTCCTTCAATTGAACAACTCACTATTATTCTTCAAATGAATCGACTCGATTTACAAAATGAATAATGGAAGGAAGTTCATGATAGGATGTGTGCTTCTATTCTACTCATGCACATGACCTTTGAATATGAACCTAATCTAGAGGTAGATGAGTGCACTTGCTAAAAATGCTACAATTTTGAATAGGGAAATACGGTGTTATGATGATGATGATGATGAATATGAAGAGCATGTGTACTTTGAAAATGTGGTGGAATCTTTAGGTTGGGAGACATTAAGTTTCTCTTACATGAACCCTATGAATGATGCTTCTTCTAATATTCATACTTGTCTTTCTTGAATTGGAGTCATGCAATTTTTACTTTGAAAATGAGCATCTTTATACCACAGTTGTGACTTGGGGAATCTTTGAGAGTTTTGGCACCAATTATCTTATGCATGAGAATGAAATTTTGAGTAATGATGATTATGACATGGAGATTGATGAAGCTGTTTTATGCAAGTGAACATGATTTGTCTAATTCTCGGCCCTAGGTCACAATGTGAAGTTTCTTGTGATCTCTATGCATGAAATGAAGATGATAATTATGGACTGGCTTGTAGAAATGTTTTATGAACATGAGCATGTCACATCACTTGTAGATGATTTGGGAGATATTGTTTTGAGTGATATCTTTGTTACTCTTGAGCTCACATATGAACAACTTAGACATGCCCAACATCATACCCATGTCATGATCTGTTAGATTTCCACCCAACCTAGGTTTGGCTTGTAACAAAATTGCAAAACCAACTTTTCTGAAAATTCTAACCTAGGCCTAGAGCTTTGTGCTTCCCAAGTCCTCTTGGACTATTTTGCATCAAAGTATAACACCTTTAAGGCTTGGCGGTTGGAATATGTATACACTGTTCTTAGCAAAACTCATTTTGAGTTAGACCTTGTGCATGATGTACCTTTAAATTTGCAAGATTTTGTGCTCACAAACACATCATTGACAAGTTTAGGTTTTGGGAAAATCGTTCACGTTTGCACCCTTACTTGCACTCTCATGTTATATTTGTGTAAGGATGTTGATGTCTCTGCATATCTTCTTTTGGGTTGATCCTCAACTCTTTAGATTGTTGGTGTATGGTGAATTTTCATTGTATATAATCCAGTAGGACTTGTTAAATTTTTCTATCTTGATTCGGTTGAGTCTTCTTTTTATTGTGCTAATCGATATGATCTCATTGAGAATGTTGGATTCTAGCCTTGACTAATGAAGCTCACAACCTTGCCTCCCGTCGACACATCTCAGGTAATCTCTTCCCTTTTCTCTACTCAACATAGTTCTCTTGGTATGTGACTTTTTGAATTCTTATCATCTGTTGACACATTGAGGACAATGTTTAATTTAGATTTGGGGGTGCATTTACATATAGAGTTTTTGCATATAGAGTTTTTAGTCTTTTATTTCAAAAAAAAAAAAAAAAAAAAAAAAAAAAAGAAATTTCAAAAATTTCAAAACTCTTTGTAAATATGTACATAAAAACCTCCAACTTTTAGAGATCTTAGAGTCACTAGCATGCTTCTAACTATGTTTACATAGAGTACGACAGAAATAACGAGAACTTGGAAGTATTGGAGAACACAATCGGGTTTCTTAGTTGATTAGAGCGTTAAAGTTGGATTTAACCATCTGCGGAGGGCGAATTAGGTCTTTGTTTAGACACTCGGTAGTAGAATTGTGATCACATAGTGAGACTACCCATTTTACATCAAGCGAGGCACCAACCTTCGGTTTTGTGACTTTCTAGAAAAGCTGTTAGAGTGTGTGTCAAACGTCAATTAGGGTAGGAATGGTGACTACTAACTTGGCACCACTTTGACACTATTTTTGATCTCTTGAGTGCTAATTTGGCGTCAATCATGAGGGTGACGTTTAAAGATGAAACTCCTTCTAAATATCGATTTGCAAAGTTAGCATCACTCTCTCCCTCTCAACAACATCAACACATTCATAGAAACACATAAATGTCATAAAACAGAGTGGAAGCATCACTAGAATATTTGAAGAAAAGTGAAATAGTCCAAGGTTTACATGCAACAAAGAAAAGAAAATAGGATGAGAATTAGTGAAGTTTATAAAATCAAGACAATACAAGTTTTATTGTTATTTTCATTTCATGTAATTATCAAAAAAAAATTAAAAAAAAATTTAAAAAAAATGTTTGTCGAGTTTTGTGAAGTTGAAGTTCATCATCCGCAGTTTGAAGACCAAGTCGAAGATTGAAGACGTTTCTATGGATGCTGAGAGAGTGATATTAATTGCCGATCGGGTGAGAAGGTAAGTGAGTACTCCCATCCTTGATAATGGTTGATTTCCTTTCTTAGAGATCATCAGAAAAGATTCTTTTTGTCCACACTTCTGTGGAGGTCTCTGAAATTATTTCGGAAGGTTATCCTTCTCATCTTCAACGTGTATGCGTGGATTTCTCTCTTTATTCCTGCTTTGCACACATGAGAGACTAAAAAAGCGGTCTTTTTGAGTGCAATTATCATAAAACCACGATGGTGAGGCGAAGTCGAGGCTTATGATCACAATCGAATCCGAATTCTTTCATATGGTATGGTTATTTCTCGTTCAGCACTTAAGGATGAGAATCGTTCTTTGATAGTTCTAACTTCGTGTTACTAGCATCACGGAAACTCTATGTCCTCATAGCTCCTTGGATGCTTGAGACTCTTTTACACTACGAAGTTGGAGAAGGTTTTGTGGGTACACCTCGGTAAACCCTCACGAGACTACAACTCGTCCACTAAGGGACACCCTAGGGTTTAAAGGCTTAGTGCATACGCTAAATGCATTCGAGACCATGACGGTGGTATAGTTAGGATTTCTTAATTTGTTTCACTTGAGGACAAGTAAAATTCAGGTTTGGGGGTATTTGATGAGTGCCAAATATTGCATATTTCTACATCTATTTATTGGCATTTAACTCATCTTTTGTGCTCGGAAATCGGATATTATCCCAGTTCTGTATTTTATTTATTTTCAAGAATAAATATTTGTACTAATTAATTTTGTGTTTTAAGGTAGTAAATAAAGCTCGGAGAAATTGAGGGCCAAGAGCGGGGAGAGGGTGGGCGGCGTCATGGAGCAAAAAGCCAAAGCACGCGCGTCCGGTTGCGGCCCAACAAGGAGCAACCCATTTACAAGACATGGGCTTGAGCTATCAAGACCCGGCCCATATGAAGGATCACATCCTGTTTTTTATTCGAGCCGTGAGATCTCGCTGCGCATCAACGCTCGTTGCATCCCTCACATCGTTAAGTGTTTGCTCCAGCTCCAACGGCAAAAACATCTATACCTTACCTCTAGGCAAAACCTAACCTTCTTTTCTCTTTCTTCTCCCTCGACCCAGCAGGTTGCGAGCGGCTTCACCTCCCTCTTCTCCAGACCAAACCCTCTGCTCGGCCACCTTCTTCTCCACGACATCGGTAGCATAGCAACACCAACGGCCGTCTCCGCCCCCTAATCTCCCTCTATCTCTTCCATAGCTTCTTCCTAGAGGCTAAGTGAGAGATAGGAAGAGTTATGGTTAGGGTTCTTCACGGTGGAGAGAAAATCGAGTAATGGAGTTTGTGCGCCGAATTCACTGAGGCAACTGACAAATTCGGAGGGTGTGGGCGAAAGGGTATTCATTTAATCTCTATTTTGAAGTGAATTAGGGTTTTTATTTTGCATGTATAAATATGGTGAGGAGGGATGTTAGAAAGGAGGCCTGGACTATGGAGCACCAACTTAGTTTAATTTGTATTGTTTTAACTATGTTCTAAGTTAAATTGCTAGGGTGTTGATGAAACCTAATTTCCATGTCAAGCATATCTAATTTAGGTTTTATTCTTCTTTGTGTATAATATGCTAGGATTAGTAATTAATTGATGAAGCTTATGACCTGTGATGAGTTGTCTTTTGTAAGAAGACAACTCGTACTAGGAGGAGTTAGTAGAATTAGTTAATGAACATCTACCTTAAACCTTCAAGTGAAGGTACAAGAACATAGCTCAAATTACATTGCACGAGCATGAGATTAGAGTTTGGATTCACCACCACGGTGCTTTCCAAATTGTCACAACCTATTTGTTGTTTTAGTTTTAGAGTCTGACAACAACTCGGTCGCATCGACACAAAACCAACTTATTTGTGTTACACTTTCCTTGAATTCAGTCTAGCAAATCCTTAGATCAACTTAAGCCACTCCATTTCCCGTGGATCGATTTGTATTTTGCCCTGTGTTGCTAGCCGACACTATGCACTTGCGGTATTACGTAGGCGACACACATTTCAAAGCCTACCACTTTGATAGACAAAGAATTCGTAGCTATGATATCAAGGTAACTGATGATGACAATACAATATTTTTAGCAATTCTCTACGATGAGGAGATTAGAATAACTACTTCTCAAATGGGAGAAAAAAATCTCCAGTCCAGGATGGATTTATGAGGAATTTTTATCAAGTTTATTAGGATGTAGTTGGTGACTCTATTTGTCAAATGGCAGTCCCCCCATACACCACTTGGTTAGACAATTTAATCATAGAAATATTTGTCTCATTCCTAAAACTCATATGGATGAGTATGTTGATCGATTACGGCCAATAGGCCTCTACAACTTTATTTACAAAAGCAATCTCTAAAACCATAGCTAACGAAGATGAAACCTCGATGTACAAAATTATATCTCCCATCGGAGTGGTTTTGTCCCAAATAGACATATAGCGTGATAATGTTCAAATGTCCCATGAGGTAATTCATGCTATTAAGAAATAAAATAAAGGAAAAGTTGGTTTAGTAGCCATTAAGCTGGACATGCCCAAAGCTTACGATAAGCTTAAGTGGTATTTTTTGGCCAAGGATATGACTAAGTTGGGATTTTATTAAAATTAGGTTAACAACCTAATCATGAATATTGTTTCCTATCCAGTGCTTCTAAATGGAAGTCCAATTGATTTTTTAAAGCCCGAAAGATGGCTAAGGCAAGAAGACTCAATCTCCCCTTACCTATATATTATATGCAACGAAGCACTACTGCTTACACATCTAAACTTGAAAAAACAAACTTGATTGATAGAGTTAGCATCGCCACGCAAGTTCACATATCAATTATCTTTATTTCTGATGATAGCTTCATCTTCACCAAGTGATTCTCGAGTTCCATACTACTAAGGAGTATCTCCACATGTACAGTGCGAGTAGTTGGCTTGGTCTTTTTTTCTTAGGCGGGAAGAACAACTTTGGTTAAACATGTTGGGTAAGCTATGCTAATATATCGAGATGACTAATTTTCTAATTTCTAAGAATCTAGTCAAAAGAAAGATACATTTTTAGCTTTAGAAAATATCTCGTAAATCAAAGAAATATGGGGGAATCTAGATGGAGACTTTTAGAGAATCCCAGCTCTCTATGGGCAACCGCCATAAAAGCAAATCTTTGTAAGGACCCATAAGCACGTCAATGCTATTAGACAGTCAAGAGCCCATTTAGCCGCTAGTGACTCAATTAATTTAATATGAACATTAATTGAATAATAATTTGAACATGAGACTAGTATCATTAGATAGATCTCGAAAAGTCATGCGAAATGGACTATGAGAATGCGCAAATGTCGGATCAGGACGAAGAAGATACGAGACTCGAAGATGAAGTAGAAACTAGTCAACCCGCCATTGGCCGTCGCCGTTGACCAACCTTTTGACCGTTGTCGAACCTTTATAGTTTCACTGGACCTATGGTTAGTAAAAGGTCATCCCTTAGTAACTTTAAAGAATCAGTAATAGTAAAAATCTAATTTAAGTTAACCTAAATTTAATTAGTAATTAATAATGATTAGGGTGGATTAGTATCTAATTATATTAGTTAATTAACAAGATATTTTAAATGTTTTTCAAACTTATCTTCATGCAAATTAAGGAGGAGCTGTTGGATTCATGATAAAACATGAAGCTAGTTTATAAGAGTTGAGTTCTCTTGGTAGATAACTTATAAGTTTGATTTGAATATTATTTTAAAAAGAGAAGCGGGGGAGGTTGAGTTGTGAGAATGAGTTCGATGGTTCTTAGTTGTATATGGTGATGGATTGAGAGAGAGTTGATGGAGTGACTTAAATAAAATCAGTATGGAGTTACAGAGGGAGTAGAGAGTTATGGAGGGATGAAAAATATGGTGTTCTTGATGGAGTTCTTATTAATAGCGGTTATGATGAGTTTCCATGGGTTGATGATGGGCATGATGAATCTTGCACAAAGAAACAAGTTAGTCTTATTAACAACAATCGATTGAAGGATGAACGGTGGATTAAAGAATACAAGGTAGGAGTGGCATGTCATCAAATCGGGTTGGAACTTTGTAACCTTCTTGTAATCATTGAGTTTTTCTTATTTTTGCGAGCATGATGTGCTTTTACTATCCTGTATGAATGTATATTGTAATTGCATTATCGATGTTTGCTTTGCATGTAATTTTGTGTATCTAATATGCATTGTGTGATTTTCCTTGAAGAGTGTCCGTGTTTTGACTCTTAGCTAAGTTAAGTAGGAGCGGTAAGTCATCCGTCGATAGTATTAGTAGGGCGGTAAGTCATCCGTTTGAATATTATTATAACTATTTCATTTAGTAAGCATTTAAGTCATCCGTTTGAATATTATTGCTTATTAAGATAGTAGGGCGGTAAGTCATCCGTCAGCAATAGTATTAGTAAGTGATAGGTCATCCATTTGAATATTATTATATCTTATTTTATTTGGGAAATCACTTGTGTGCATATTATACTTGTTTGTCTAATTTACGATCTTGATGGTAATATTTTGAATCATGGTTTGTATGGGCACTCTGTGTGGACGATGTTATTATTATTGATTAGGGTTGCTCTCGCGTCGTCTTCTCCGATGAGTTTGGCGAGGTCGAGTGACACTTGCTTCGTGTTGCATAAATTGTTGAATACTTAGATTCATTACTCATTTTTTCAATTTATATTATTTTAGAAGCGTGAAGCACGTTAGTGATTACTTGAGAGTTATATGTTTTCATTGAGCACCCTTTGGGGATGATGTGCTCACTCGTTCCCACTTCTAGTCTCGATTAACGAAGAAATTGTGCACGTGAAGACACCTTTTTCGTAGTTAAAAAGGCGTTACGAACCGTGTTACATTTATGTACCTTTTGTGTATGTGTATTCTTATACTTATTATAAAACAACATACTAATATATTAATATCATTTGACAGTTATTCATTTATAAATATCAGAGTGTTCAGTTTAAGTTTGGTTTTAGTTCACTTAAAGAAATTATGATTCTTAAAGTCGTTGATCTAGAATTGATTCTTCAATTAGGTTGTAATCCTATTAGCTAAGCAGGATTAAGAATTGGGGCGTCACAAGTACTATCCTAAAAATGATATCCTACATGTTAAATTCCATATGACGACTTCTTGGACATGGAAATGTATAGAGAAGATAAATCCATTCAACTCATTTGTTTGGGATCCTTGGGCATGAAAATGAATCTATAAATTTCATAGATACTTGGTGTGACAACTAGATACCAAACAAAGGAGTTGCCACACCAAAGGACAATACAAAACCTGATCCAAATCTCAAAGCGACTGATCTAATTGACCACCAGACAAGAACTTGGGACTCAACCAAGCCAAAACTCTGTCTTTGATCAATCTTCTATTGATAAGACTAAAGATATCCCATTGACTCTCCTTTTTCCTAGTGATGGAAGGATATGGGAAAATGCTAAAGATGACAAATTTTATACTAAGATTGCATATCATTGTTTCTCCACAAGGGGAGTCACTGTCAATTTTGATCTACTGGAGTGAAATACGAGCTCTAGGAAAATTACTGCAAGAGTTGAACTCTTTGTGCAAAAAGGTTTTGAAAAAGGAGCTCTACATGTGAGATTAATCCTACATCGGAGAATGCATATATCGAATTCATCTTCCATCGAGATGCAAATTGAAGGAAAAACTATTATGCACTCATTAGTTTCTTGCTCACATCAGAACATAATATGGTTTCAAATAAACATACTAAACCAATCAATTTCAAGGTTTTACCTTAGTTGAATGAGTGAGATATTGGTGTAATTAAATCCATGTATGGAAGATCTAATAGAGTGAATTGTTTTTTGATTGCCTATATGATTTGGTCAATACGGACCAACAAAAATTCAATTGTTCATGATGGGAAGATTGAAAAACCATCAATTTGGCTGAGAAAATTCAATGCTGCTTGAGGCAAAAAGACCAACCATATCTCTTGAAAATCTCTGCAATAACTATTGCATCCAACCAATCTACTTGGAATCCAGTGATTGGACAAAATCCAATTGTGACGGGGCTTGGAATATCTCCAAAGCAAATGGGGAGATTGGATTTATTTTCGTAAATTTTAGGCATCTTTCTTGCTAGCGAAAATTTACATCTCTTGTTTTTATGCGAAAAGTGAAACTCGAGCTATAAGAGAGGCTTTGCGAACGGTGTGGGTTAGAAAGGAACAAAAAATCGTGGTCGAAAGTGATGCGAAGGAATAATCAAGAAGATAAATGAGAAAGATTTTTATAAAGATCGAGATAACTCATCGGATGTTTCAGAGACGGTGAAAACCTAATCTCTAAATTTTAAAAAGTAGTGTTTGTTTTGTTAACAGAATCTTGAAAATGGAGTTGGCCATGATGTAGCTCAATGGCCGAAAACAAGTCTATCTAACATGGTATGGTATGCCCCCGTGACAACACGCCATCTTTGAGCGGTGATCATAGAACCATGAACTATCACATGGACGTGTAATCATTTTTCTTTTCTATTTTACTTCTAAAAATAAATGTTTTCCTTTTCGTTGCTTATAAAAATGAACAAACAAGTTCCTTTTCACGGGAAAATTCTAGAACTAGGACAACTAATATGGGCCAGCTATGGGACAATCAATCCAGACCATTGATCATTCCCCTCTCCACTCCACTACCAATCCCAATGCTAGAGTCATTCCCCTCTTCAT
The DNA here is from genome assembly GCA_023531295.1 of Papaver armeniacum. Classification (NCBI taxonomy): domain Eukaryota; kingdom Viridiplantae; phylum Streptophyta; class Magnoliopsida; order Ranunculales; family Papaveraceae; genus Papaver; species Papaver armeniacum. The sequence goes on from JAJJWW010008196.1 coordinate 82,734, forward strand.
CATTCAGATCGTGCCACGTATTGTCCCAATTCTGGGCCAGCTCCTGTTGTCCCGGCTATAACAAGGTCCCTTTTCTCGTGATGGACCGTTGCCTGCCCATCTACTGGCTAGGTTTCAGTTCAAAAAAAAAATCTACTGGCTAGGCAGACATTTTGCCGTGCCTACTCGGTGGTCTAGGTCTACTGGTTGAACAAACACCGTGAGATTTTTTTTGATACGAAATGGAATTTATTGCTTAAATTGGAGGATAGTTTATGTCTCTTGCCAAGAGACTACATATATCTTCAGAGAAATTATTTAAAAGACTAATGTTTGTGGCTGTTTCTCTAACAGTTTTAGCAACCGCATCAGCCACTCTATTATCATTTCTACTAACATACGAAAAACTACATGAAATAAAACTGGTACTCAGACTTTTAATATGCTTCAAAATGTTTCTATTCTCCCACTGGATTAGGAGAACATTATCAGTAAGCGATTGAACCACTAGTTTTGCATCAGCTTCTATATGGATGTTTGTGAGATGCTTTTCTTGAGCCCACAATAAAGCTTCTTGTATAGCTTTGCATTCTCCAGCCTCGGAACTTAGCACTCCATTTGAGTAGTTTCCTCTGATCCCTTCACAACTACCTGCATGATTACGCAAGATGATGCCAGTGCCAAGAGAGTTAGTATTCTCATCAAAAGAGGCATCTATGTTAAATTTTAAAACATCATGCAATGGGGGCTTCCAAAGAGATTGTACAGGAGGATGAAACATAGTTTGGCTTACAGATGGGATATTCGAATGAGAGTTCAAATGATAATGAATTCTATGCATGCTATTAAAAGGGTTTAGGTTAACTCTGAAAAACCTTGTCACATTTGTCCTTCCATAAGATCCATGCGGTGATCATTAAGGTTGTTAAACCTCTATCATCTTCATGGATATTCGGGAGAACCAACTTTCAACCCACCTTTGAGATATTATTATAATTCCGTTGCACTTCATCAATATTCACATTCACTGACCTCCCAAACCGTTCTAGCATGTCTGCAATGAAATATGATATGTTCCATTGTTTCTTCATTTGTGACCGCATATTGCACATTGAGTTTTCAATGCTAGAATTGAATCGAGCCGAGTCTACTTCTTGTTGGATGAGACTCATGAATACATCTCCAGGAAAATAACTTAATTCTGTGAGCTGTATTAGATCTCCAGAGCCGCTTCCAAATGTTGTTTTGAATAACTCTTCCATTTACTATAGCTTCTGAAGTGTTCATGGTGAGTTTTTTGTAGGTGCTTTTAACTGAAAATTTGCCATCTTTTTTGCTGGAATCCACACCATACTGTCTTCTTTAGAACAATCCAAGTATATGCCATGTATCTTCTGAGACGTGTTGATATCAAAGAGCTGATCCAAAAGAACAACATTCTAGCTGTTTGAGTTAGGAAGTATTAATTCTTCAACATCTTGATAAAATCTATGAAGTTCATTAACAGGTTGAGGTGGTGTATATTCACCTAGTATCCACCTATCCACCCATATTTTGGTTCTCTTCTCATTATTCACTTCCATAAAATAATTTTGTTGAACTACCTCTAAACCCTTAGTAATTCCATTCCATGTATAAGAACAATTTTCTGCTTTGATGTCTTCATGAAGAATGTTGCCATATTTGAAGTATTTGCTGCCCATGATCTTTGTCCAAAGAGCATTTGTTTCAGTACACAATCTCCAGGCCAATTTGGTTAGCAAGGCTAGATTTAATTTTTCAAGATCCCTGAATGATAATCCTCCAAAATCTTTAGATTTGCACACCTTTTGCCATCCAATTGGATTGTGTCCTCTGTTAGAATTATGGCCCCGAGAAAAGTTCCTCACGAATAGTTGTAAGCTTATTGATCGGATTATTGGGAAGTTTAAAAGTACCCATTTGGTATCGCACGAGTTAAGAACATGTTTTATCATGGTGGATCCGCGACTTGGGTGAGAGAAGTGGAAGACCATGTGGAGTATCTGCTTAAGAAATTTTCTTGATTGCTTTAAAAGCCTCTGTTTAGAATGCCCAAGAAGCAATGGAGAACCAAGATATCTCTCTTTTGAATTCATGGTTTTAACACCTAGAATTTGTGTAAGAGTTACAACAACTTACGGATTTGTATGCTTACTAAAATGCTTTGAAGATTTCTCAAAGTTAATCATCGACTTTGATTGAGTACTGAAATTTTGTAATAAGCTGCAATGAGATAGTTGGTCAAGTAAGGTTTGCTTGAGTGAAAATCAGCGGTCATCTGCAAAAAGCAAATGATTGATGGGTGGAGAAGTAGCGACCACTTTAATGCCTTGGATTGTCTTATCTTGTTGAGTTGCAACAAGATGTCTTGAAAAGAAATTCCATAGAAAGGATGAAGAGATATGGTGATAGAGGATCACCTTGTCACGATTCCCCTTGTTGGTGTAAATTCTTGACATGGTGATCCATTTAACATAGCGAAGTGTTGTAGTGCTTATGCACCGATGTATGAGATCACGAGAACTCTACTAAAACCAAAGTACTCCAACACTTTGATAAGAAAATTTCACTCAGCACCTGTCAAAGGCTTTAGACATATCTAATTTGAGTGCAAGACAACCAATTTGTCCTCTTTTCTTTTTCATTGAATGAATTATCTCTTGAGCAATGATTGTGTTGTCACTATTAACCCGCTTGAGAAACATAATTTGCTTGATATGGTGAAATAATATTTTCCATGAGTGGTTTGAGTCTTGTTAACAATGATTTTAGAAATGAGCTTGTAAGAAGTATTACATAGACCAATTGGTCTATAGTCAGTGCACAAATGGCTTTCTTCTTTTTTTGGAATAAGTGATATGTAGGTTTTGTTGATTTCCTTTACCATATGCTTAGTCTCAAAAAATCTAGTAACCATCGACTAACATCATCACCAATAATGTGCCATTGACTCTTATAAAACCACTGCTTGAAACCCCTTCGGTCCCGGGAGCACTCCAGTTCTCCATACTTTTGAGGTATCATGAATCTCTTGAATAGTAGGAACACGGTCATCAATGCATTTTCATCTGCGATAACAATGGATGGAAGCACTGAAAAAGACCTTCATCTTGAACAACTTGAATAGAAGTACTTATACTCTTGAAGTGGGAAGTAAGATGTTGAGATATGTCTTCTCTTGTGAATAACCAATTATTAGAATGATCTTGTAAGGCATCAATATTATTTCTCATTCTTCTTTTGTTGACTTTAGAGTGGAAGTATTTGCTGTTGTTGTCCATGTCTTTGATAAAATGGTCCCTAGACTTATGTTGATAGAATTCACTCTTTGTTTTGTGCCATTTATTAATATCTTTGTTGATGCGAGAGAATTTTTGTTGTGGATGTCATCGATAGGAGGAAGCTGTAAGACTTCTAATTCCTTCTGTAACTCATCAACTCTTTGGTTAATATTACCAAAGTGATGTTTGTTCCAAATTGAGAGTCTCTTTCAAGCTGACTGGAATTTCTTCACCACTTGAAACCCAGGTGAACCATTAACCTCAATGTTCAGGCCTCTTCAATGACAGATGAACATGTTGCATCTTCTAACCAAGTTAGAAAAAATTTAAAAGGCTTCTAACAAGTAGTATCATGAGAATTAGTAAGAAGCGAGAATAGGACTATGATCACTACCAACTTGGTTTAGATGCATAAGTTTGGAATTAGGATAATCATTACTCCAATCAACATTTCCTAAAGCCATGTCTATTCGGATCTTCTAATGCCAGGATTCTATATTGTTTCTAGACCAGGTGTAATCTTTTCCAACAAAACCTAAATCTTCAAGACCACAAGATTGTATAATGTTGTTCACAAGACCATCAGCTGAAGAAGAGGTGTTGTTATTGGTGTCTATAAGATGGAAGTTTAGATCCCCAATAACAATCCAAGGACCGAGAATGGTTTCTACCAATTTCTTGAATGTATTCCCATTGCTCTTTCTTTTTACTATAGTTGGTATAGCCATACATACATGTGAGAAGGTATTGACTTTACTAGGATCATCTTGAACTGCTAGGTTGAAAATATTTAAACTAGAATCTAGCAAATCACATATAAAGCCATTCTTCCAGAGAAGCACTAAACCTCCAGATAATCCTACTGGCTTAGTAAGGGTTTGCTCTTTTCTTGCTTAATTTTGGTTTCACAAAAAAAAATTACATCAGGGTTTTGGGACCTAACCAGATCATTCAGATGGTTACGAGTTTCATAGGTTTTTAAACCTTGCACATTCCAAGACAATATCCTCATATTGCTTAAAAAAACAGTGTATACTAAAAAATATAGGAAGCAACAGTTTGTAATTTTTTTTATAAACCCTAATACGAGAGTAAATGCATGCAATTCTATGTGATAAACTACTTATAGAGAAAAGTGTGAAAATCAAAACTGAAATGACAATTGAATTTATAGTGCAGTAAAATTTAAAGCAGGAAGTAATTGAATTAATGATAGAATGTACCTGACTCTCCTTGGATGCATTAATAGTTTGCTTTCCTCGAGTTGTGCACCTTTGAGCTTGTTGGAGATCTGCGTCAGAGTCATTGATGATGCTGGTAGAAGAAGAAGATTCATTCTCTTTAGGATTAGGGTTGGGGATACTAGTAATCCTAAGTCTTTTTCCTAGCCTAGTTTCATCTTCACTAATCACATCCTTCTGCTTCAGGAGAAAATCCATGTTCTTTGCTTCACCATCTCTAGGAGGAGGTACAAAGATAGTTGTTTTAGTAAAATTCTTGATTGTTTCTAGAAGTTGGTGTACCCACAATACTTTTGGTGCTCATTGTCTTCCTAAGGTTGTCGACTTTTCCAAAATAATAAGGCTTTTCATGCGCCTTAGCCAAGAAATTGGCAGCATCTTTGCAGGCTCCCTACAATGTTTGATCATGTAACACTTTAGGTGCATATACCGAGGAGGTTGGCGTTCAAAGAAGAATTTGATCCAACGGGTCACACCAGCATTTGTTATTGCCTTAACACCTCTTCTTAAGGGTATGGTGAGATCGACATTAACACAGACTTTGACAGGGACACTGCCAACTGGGATAGCATCCTTTGGCTCAATAGCTACCACTTCCCCCATAATTTCTCCAATCTTCGTCACAGCTGTTACATTCATATGCTCAGGTAAGATGAATCTGAGTTGGATTCAGAAGTGTTGAAAACCCCAATGCTTTTGTGTATTTTGACTCAGTGAATATAGTCACAGGACTACCAAAAGTTTTTTGTTGATATTCGGGGACGTTAAGTTATAACTTTGTTTAGAAGATCCCGATTCTCAAACTTGAAAATGAATGTATTTGGATCAATCTCCACGATCGACATCTTCTTGTCATGAAAGGCCACGTGAAATGAATGTATTTAAGCACCATATCATGACTCATTCTTCCCTCTATAATAACCCTTCCAATAACGCTTGCTTCCCAAGTGCACTCTTCCACAGTTTTGTCATCGATAGGCTGAGCGATGATAATCTCATTAGTATCTCCTAGCTCCAGTGTTGCCTTTTTGAATTTGCTAACCAACTCGCCAACTTGTGTTGAGCCTTCTTCTTCCATGATGAGATTATTGATAAGCTTAGGTTTGATCTGGTTGTTAGGGTTTTGCCGAGTTTTAATAGTGAAGATGACGAAATTATTTGGGTAAGGACTATGAATACAAATAATTTTGTTACCTTCCGACGGGTTATACTAATTTAAGGAGTGAGAATAGGGGAGGAAATAATTAAGGTAACTACAAATTGGTGATGATAAGGCTAATAACTAAGGTATGCCTAAATTCACGGATGACAAAGTAAATGAGGTTTTTTGAATTGTTTTGAATTTTCGGGTGAGCGGGAGTTTTGACTAGGGAGTGAGTCGATAGGTTGTGAATCTTCTTCAACCAAACATCATTGAAACTCTCGCAGATCCTCCTTTTCATCAAGCGATTTGTAAATACAAGCTCGACAAACGCCATGAACACAACAATAATATTGCAAACGCCATTAGGGAAACAACAAGCGTAAACACATCTTAGGAGAGTACTAATTGATTAGTGAATCATAATGCAGAAAAAAAATAAGAGAAATAAGAAAAAGAGGAAAGAAAATCAGCGATTATGTATGAAAAACAAGTTAAATGAAGATGCAAATAATTGTAAAGTTATATTTTATCAATAACAATCGAATAGACTTTGGACATTCAAATTAGAAGCTTAAAATCAAAGAAAATACTAACTGAGTTGGATGTGTATTGTCGTCCGATTCATAGTGGAAGAGAAAAGGGTTGGCGATACCGAAGTTCACATAGAGGTTTTACAAACACCGTGAGATTCAAACATGAGAAAAGGCAGGGTTATCCAAAACCATACGAAGCCTAGGGAATCTCACCGATTAACAGGCGTACCTCGCGGGAAAAAGCGACGCCCTCATCTAGTGTCTCACGTGAGTGGGCACATATTAGCGTGATTCTCACGCACACACCAATCGAATTGACTTTTTATCCAATTTGCTTACCATTTATATTATTATTATATATTGCCCATAGGGATCCTTTCGTTATATATTTCTCTTCTTTTGCCTTGGTATTGTGAAGCACAACCCCATTTTCAGTTTCTTCACAAGAGTTTTCTTTCCTTGGAGAAAAACGAAGAGAGTTTAGGGTTTATAGAGAGAGCAAAAAAGATGTCTGGAGGTATAGCAAGAGGTCGATTAACAGAAGAACGGAAAGCTTGGCGGAAGAATCATCCTCATGTCCGTAGTCTTCTCCTCCTCCTCCTCCTCCTCTCTCTCTCACATCGAATCAAATTGAACTTCACATTATTGGTTTTGTTTTCTGTTTGTTGATTTTGTTTTCTTTTTTGCTGTTGTTGTTGTTTTTAGGGTTTTGTTGCTAAACCAGAGACTATCTCCAGATGGTTCTGTTAATCTCATGACATGGCAGTGTACAATCCTGGTAAACCTGGGGTAAGTCTTAATTTGTTATTTGATTTTCAATTTTTCATTTGATTTATGTTTTTCGAATTATATTGTTTTAGGTTTTCAGATTCTTTTTGTGGGGATTTTGTCTCCTTTGTAGAGTTATGCCGTCAGTTTAAAATGCAATATGCAATTAGATTATGTTTTTATTTTAAATGCTTGTTTCTTTGAGTAATTGGTTGTGTAAGTAAGTCTGGATTAGATAGATTTATGATGGGATGTTATTGTGGTATGTATTATATTGTATTAATCTGGTTAATTGGGGATCTACTTCTTTTGAGTTCGTTGTAATTGATATCCGTGTATTTTAGTTTCTTCTTTTTCTTATTATGCATGTTTACATTTTAATTAAACACCGTGTTGAGTTAATTCTGTCTTAGAAAGAGTGAATTTTATCTCCCCAACACCTTCAGATGATTAATGTTTAAGTATCATTACTATGATCTTGTCAAAACATCTCACATCTTAGGGTTTGCAAGCACGGTAATAGGTAAGCCTTCATGTCTTAATTTGGTAATTTGAGGTGGGCTTAGACCTCACCTAGTTGTTGTGTGTGCCTTGAGTCCGATTATAAGCATTATCATTTCATCTAGTAGTAGTGAACATTCTCTTAAGTATCTTCCCATTATTCATTGAGTCATTCTTGTATGATTTCAACTTTGTTTACTTAGCATGGAGTTCATATTGCCAGATGCCTTCCATTGACCTAATTCTTGGTGGAGTATATGCTATTTACTGCTGCTATAAAATGCGAGTATATATGCATGGAATTACGTGTAGTAATATTAATAATCTGCAACTTCTAAGGAACCTTTCCATCTTTCTCAAGTGTTTGAAACTTAGAAATTGGGGATTCAAACTATCACAACCCACCACTGCCAAAGAAACGGAATAACTATTAATACCAGATGGGGTTTATGTTTCTTTGTCGATTTTGTGGTTATAATTTTCTGCACCGAGTTGAAATGCTGTCCTACTTCCACATATTTCTCTTGTTGAGCTATGCACGATAAGAGTTATAGGGTTTACTAGTTTATGCTTTTTTGCTGCATTACTTATCATGTAGGTACCGTTTATTGTGGTTATTGTATATGAGTCTATTTGCTTGCCGTGCCATATTAATTCTTATTGTGTTTTGGGATTCTATTTTAATGAATCGAATTATTTATGCTAAATGCTCGAAATATTAAGTATTGTTCAGCACAACTTTGTTTCTCTTGTTGAGCTAGCACCATAAGAGTTATAGGGTTGACTAATTTATGCTTCTGCTGCATTACATATCATCTAGGTACCTTTTATTGTGGTTATCATATTTAAGTGTATTTGCTTGCCATGCCATTTTAGTTCTTACGGTCGTGCTGTTATTATATTTTAATGAAGTGAACTATATATGGTAAATGCTCGAAAATAAAAAGTATTTGCACAGCATAACTTTGTTTCTAGATAACTCAGCAGTGTTATTTGTATGGAGTGTTGCAGACTGACTGGGAAGGTGGCTATTTCCCACTTGCTCTCCACTTCAGTGAAGACTACCCTAGCAAGCCACCAAAATGCAAGTTCCCTCCAAATTTTTTTCCACCCAAATGTCTACCCTTCTGGAACAGTGTGCCTATCCATACTAAACGAGGACAGTGTGAGTACCTTTCTAGTCTAAATGTTTCAATTTTTAAATGCAGTCATTTGAAATATGGAGTTTACTACTTAAAAAAAGACTTATTGTTTGCACATCTGTAATCATCCTTATTTGTAGGGTTGGAGACCAGCCATTACTGTGAAGCAAATTCTTGTCGGTATACAAGATTTGCTGGACCAGCCTAATCCGGCTGATCCTGCTCAGACGGATGGATATCACCTCTTCATCCAGGTATTATGGAACTTTAAAGTTCTAGTTTCTTGGGTACTCACTGTTGGTTGAAACTTCTGAAATTAATGAGATTTCAATGTTTAATAGGAACCTGCCGGAGTACAAGAGAAGGGTTAAGCAGCAGGCCAAACAATACCCAGCACTGCTAATGTGACACGTGCTATCCCAGTGGTATGCCTGTTCCTTACACCTCCTCTGTGTAGGTTGCATGGTTGTGCTGTCTCTGGTGGATATCACCTGTAGGGTAGATAGTGTGGCAAAAAATTATGATACTATTGGACTAAGAACTTAAAAACAACTCCGCTTGTCAAGTGTCCATTTTGTGGAGATGTTCACTACTATAATCTAATTCTGTTGGTGGTTTGACTACATAACAATATATAATTATCTCTTGGCTTTCTCAGATTTCATGAGCGGTAGGGAATGGGTTGTTATTCCGTTTATTTGATGAATTTTACTTCATAAAGATTGGGTTTTCTGCTACTTTTGATGTATGTTTATTCAAACTGAACATCCAGAATTTGTTCACATGAGTTGTTATCACTAGCAATGCAGGTTAGCGGATAGTATTTCGGTTCCAAATGATTAAATGATTGCACAACATTCAGATGGAAAATTTAGTGTAATCTGTTCGATTTATTGCTTGGTTCTGTTGTTGGTGGGTACTGTTACGTCTGTCTAAACAGAGAAATAAGGCTTACAACAGTTGCATCTGTTGTGTTTTTTTACAACTTGTAGGTTTCTGAGTCCATTAGTTAGCATATTAGAAGAAACTTATTATAGGGGCTCCAAACATTTGGTTTTGAGGCTCACAAGATGACAAAATCGGGTTATGAAATAGTAATCAACAAAACCCCATATCTAACTATTTTTGTAATGGCTAAAATACCCTCCATGAATTATAAAATTAAATTTATTATCTTTTCTTTTCTTTCTCGTTCCATTCATAAATCATGATGAAAATGATGATCATATACAAAAAAACTAAATCTATTGTCTTGATGAAGATGATGATCATAAAAAAAAACTATTATTTTTCTCTCTTCTTCTTCTTCTCGTAAGTGATGAAGATGACGATCATAAACGAGGAAAAAACTAAGAAAACCCATCACTTTATTTTTGCAAAAGCCGATTTCGATTATCTACGATTTGGGAATTTCAACCGTAGACAAACGATAATTAAAAACCCAGTTCGATCGATTAAAGCTTATCCATTTATTGAAACCAATTAAATAAGATGGATTTTTGATTTTTACCTTATTGAAGTCATTGCGGGTGGATTAAATGGAGTTAATCGATAATGAATTATTTTGAAATTTTGACGATTAATCGGAAGAAATAAGCGATTGAGGTGATGGGAAGAAGAAAATGGAAGAATTAAAGGAGAGGAATGAAAACAAATTAGTTTTAGGTTTTCAATATTTAATATATTAAGGGTATTTTAGTATTTTTCTTATGAATTAGGTCCCCTTATCTTCATTGTAGGATATTTGAATCCTTAGGAGCCCTCAAAATTCTTTTTTTGGAGCCCCTATAATAGGTGTCGCAATGAGCAAGTCTAGTTGTTTGGAAGATCTCCCTTCCAAAGTTGATTTTGTTGTGAAGTTTGGAAGATCAACATTTTTGGTAGAATCTCAATCTCTCTTTTGTAATGAAGCAAGTTACTTTCACTACCGATCTTATGGAGCTCTAAGAGCCATTTGACCTCATAGGAGTAGTGACTGCAGTCCAAAATGATTACACACTTGTGTTGTTCCATTGGGTTCCAGAAACATGCCAACGCTTGGTAGAATATATGCCGTCTCTAGGACTTGGTTCATTGTGAGATTTGTATCATTAGTAGGTCATTGGTCTTTTGTATGGCCATGAAAAGGTGTATTCATTTTAAAGGTCTGGCACAATGATCCAGGGTGGAAAACCGTGCTCTGTCAAGGCTTACCGGTGAGAGAGATTCCAATTTTGTACTGAGCGGAGAGCGGGAATTATCTAGGAGCCAGATGGTTGGAATTTTACTGAAGCATAGCAGTATATTTCATGCAACAAGCCTAGATCCCCAATTTAAAGGGTAAAGAACTTGTGAACGAGTGAACGAGTGATTGGTATTGATACAATACATAATTTTAAGTTTTAGAAGGCTAGAAAACCTGAGACGATGGGACTCTGCGTCTTGTAGTTGATGCCTTCTTAACCATCTGGAGCTCTTGAATCAAAGCAGTCAAATTTTCATAAGATGAGCCACCTTCTTCCACAGCTACCTTGGCTTTCTCACCGAGCTCTTTTGCTCTCATTCTCATGTTTATTCCTTCTTCTCCATCACCCATCAGCCGACTGACCACATCCGCTATCTTCTCTTTCTTCACTTGTACATCTTCTGCATCCATCCAGTTATTCACTTCTCAACCCCAACTGGAATTCCAATCTTCAACACCTGAGCGATGAAGTTTTCGTTGTGAAACTGCTCTGCAAACATAGGCCAAGTGATCATGGGGACACCTGCACTCAATCCTTCAAGTATGGAGTTCCACCCACAATGAGTCATGAACCCTCCGACTGCTGGATGATCCAGTATGAGCACTTGTGGCGCCCATTCTCTAATTATCAGGCCCTTGCCCTCCATTCTATCTTCAAAACCTTCAGGTAAGAAGCTCTCTTCCTCTTCTTTCTTAATTGTTCTTATAACCCAAATGAAAGAAATTCTGGAATCCTCGAGACCAACTGCCATTTCAAGCAACTGCGCCTTACTGAATCTGGCCATACTCCCAAAACAGATGTAAAGAACAGAATCTGGTTCCTTGCTGTCAAGCCATTTCAAAACAACATGTTCATTAATGGCAGTGTTTTTCCCCCTTTGAACTTTATCTATGCTATCCCTGTTTCTCTGCAGGGAAACAGGGCCAATTGCCCATGCTCTCTTGCCCAAAACTTTGTTGTAATGCATTGCATAAGCTGGCTCCAGCTCGTTGAAGCTATTCACCAAAATCCCATAGCTTCTTTGCTCTGCATCTCTAAATATCTCCCAAACTTCAGTACGAAACCCATTTTCAGCTTTAAAATGGTCACTCAACTGCAGCCTGGTCATCTCTATCTTATCTGGAGACCTGGTACTAAGAATGGCTCTCTATCTGATGTAATGCCCACATAAGGTTTGTGACAGAATAAACTCTCCTCAACACACTGAGAGTAAAAGCTTGTTCCATGAAAGACAAATCGCGGAATACCATACTTGCTTGCAGATTCTGTGGCGAAAAGGTATAAACAAATCAGCAACAATGACATCTGGCCGGTGCTCTTCAATTAGCTGTTCCAAGGGTTCTTGGAGCATCTTGACCGCTAAGAAGATTTTAGGAACCATCTCAGGTGAAGTCATGTCATCGCAACTTTCCACTCCTTCAGGTAACCCAGCTTCTACACCAGGGAATTTTATAATTTGAATATGAATATCTAGCCCAAGTGATCTTCCTCGATCTATAGAAGTGGACAAGACGGATGCATTAAGGGGAGTTAAGATGATTGTGGTTTTAACACCACGAGCAGCAAACAGTTTAGCTATGTCTATTGTTGGAATCATATGACCGTAAGCCACAAACGGGAAAAAGAAAATGTGAAGTTGATGATCGGATTCAGAATCCATTTTTGAGTATGGATCGAGATTACAGATTCGACTTTGATTCAGTGACAGTTTATTGGTGAAATTGTGAAGACAGGAAAAAATGCACTACTATGATTGTGAACCACGAAAAGTATGTGGGGGAGATATAGAGAGAGATGAGGTAGTCACTTGCGTCATGTTTATTACCCCATTGGTGAAATAGTGAAGACAGGAAATATCAGACAGTAATTACTGCCTGGTTGAGTCTGACTTCTTAACCATCTGGAGCTCTTGAATCAAAGCAGTCAAATTTTCATAAGATGAGCCACCATCTTTCACAGTTTTTCCTAGCCATTTTACTGAGCTCTTTGGCTCTTGTTCTCATGTTTTGTCCTTCTTCTCCATCACCCATCAGCCGACTGACCGCATTCGCTATCTCCTCCTTCCTGGCCTCTACATCTTCTGGTTCTATCCAGGAATTCCACTTCTCAACCCCAACTCGAATTCCTATCTTCAGCACCTGAGTGACAAAAATTTCGTTGTGAAACTGCTCTGCGAAAACAGGCCAAGTGATCATGGGAACTCCTGCACTCAAACCTTCAAGTATTGAGTTCCAGCCACAATGAGTCATGAAACCTCCAACTGCTGGATGATCGAGTATAAGCATCTGCGGTGCCCATTCTCTAATTATGAGACCCTTGCCCTCCATTCGATCTTGAAATCTGTAAGTAAACACCTCTCTTCTTCCTCTTCTTTCTTGATTGTGCTTACCACCCAAATGAAAGAGGTTCGAATCCTCGAGGCCTGCTGCTATTTCAAGCAACTGAGCCTTGCTGAATCTGGAGACTTCCAAAGCATATGTAAAGAACCGATTGCGGTTTCTTGCTGTCAAGCCAGTTCAAAATAAAATGTTCATCGATTTCGGTTTTCTTCCCCCTTTGAATTTTTTTCTACATTATCCCTGTTTCGCAGAAACAGGCCAATAGACCATACTCTTTTCCCCATAACCTTTCCGTAATGAATTTCGTAGGCTGGCTCCAACTCATAGAAGCTGTTCACCAAAATCCCGTAACTTTTTTGCTCTGCCTCTTGTACTTGCTCACTAGCCACAGTAGGAGACTCATCTTCATCCTTAAATTTGTCGTGCAACTGTAACCTGGTCATCTCTATCTTGTCTGGTAGACCAGGTACCACAAAGGCTTCTCTATCTGAAGTTATACCCTCATAAGGTTTATGGCATATTAAGCTCTGGTCAACGCACTGAGAGAAAAAACTTGTTCCATGAAAGACAAACCGAGGAACGCCATACTTGCTTGCAGCTTCTGTGGCAAATGGTAAAAGCACATCCGCAAATATGAAATCTGGCTTGTGCTCATCAATTAAACGCTCCAAGGGTTCTTGCAGCATCTTGATTGCCTGGGCGAGATTAGAAAACATATCAAGCGAAGTCAAGTCGTTGACACTTTCAAATCCTTCAGGTAATCCAGCTTGTACAGCAGGGAATTTGATCACTTGAATATGAATATCCAATCCAAGTGATCTCTCGCGATCTATAGATTTGGAGAAGAAAGAAGCGCTAAGAGGAGTTAAGATAACCGTGGTCTTAATACCCCGAGCAGCAAACAGTTTAGCTATATCTATAGTTGGGATCATATGACCGTAAGCTATGAATGGGAAAAAGAAGATGTGAATTTGGTGATTATCTGCTTCAGAATCCATTTTCAAACTCGAAATATGAGGTTGAGATTACACAATCAACGCCCTGTTTCACTGTTACTAGTGTTTGAAGATTTCTTGGTCAGAGTTGGTGAAAAACAAAGAAACTTATTATTTTGTAGTGATCTTTGACCCTCAGTAGCCAGTAATACAATACATATAAGCTGTTGGAAACAAGGTAACAATAATGAAAGAGATGTGAAGAATATACTTAGCTCAAACCCATGCTTCCTGATGTTGTTGGTGATGCTCAAACGGTGGTAATCGGAATGTAGAGGCACGTATAAATACGCTGACCTAAAGGCAATATCGCTGCTACTCCTCCGAGATGCTATAGGGTTGGCGAGTCACCTCCAGGATACAACTACCGCTAGTACCTCTCGATGTAGCATACAAGGAAGGTACCCTAAGAGCTTGGCAAAGATTTGGAAAAGTTGTTACTCCAAGAGAGAAAAACTGAAAGTTTTTATTTCTCAAAAAAAACCTTAAGAACTCTGTTAAGAAAACAGAAGAGAGGAAGAGAAGAAGAAGAGAAGAGAAAGCTTCTCTTGGTGTGTATTGTGAAGTGAGAAACTCTTCACTATTTATAGCAAAAATCAGTAAGCAAGACAAGAGAAAAACGCCAAGGAAAACCCATGCGTATGACAAGGTTACTGGTTATGTTTTTTGTTCTTCAAACAAACAAAACAAGCCAAAGAAATCGACTTCAAAACAGTGTGTAGTTTTGCACCGTAAGCTTGACTTTGTCTCAAAAGCACTTTTTGCGTAATCCGGTTTGTAAGCTTGACTTTTATTTAAAGCAACAAACCAAACACGTAAGGACGGGAATATTGCTTCACATATGTGACAAGCACGTCCAAACAAAAAGACACATGTGCAGAAAACATGAGTAAAATTTTCGAGGTAAAAAAAGATAAGTCTTATTGAACCCACACCCACACCCACACCCACACCCGGACCCGGCAGGCACCCGACCTCGGAGGCGACGTGCGTGCGATGGCACCGCGCAGACGGAAAGGGACCCTAGCCCATAGTCTAAGTCTTCCCAATCGCACAAAAGGCTAAGTGCCCAAAGGGCCTCGCCCTTATAGCCCAATTCTATGGTATTTAAGTCTAAAATTGTTTAGATTTTCACCTATGTGGGACTAATGTTTTAACTATTCACAAGGAAAAAACATTTTGTGGGCAAGTCAAAGTCCATGGTTAAACACGTTTTTTTTCCAACAATCCCCACATGAATAATAAAACATGTCGACAAAAAATACGAGAAAACAGGGAATACATCAAAATTAGGCTAAGGTGTCGGAGAGATTGAACCTTAACTTAGTGAGAGGTTCAGAATCGCTTGTTGTTACGGTGAAGACAATGTCTTGAACCGACAACAAATGGAGTGCAATTCGGGGAAATAACAACCACGCTTTGATGTATCAAAGAAAAGCTGCCAAGCTCTTGTCACAGTTGTGCCATTTTGGCCTTGGGCTAAATCCGGAGCGTAATGAATGTCTCTAGAGAATTCGCTCAAATTATCATAGAAGCGGCCCCACTTCCAACATTCACATAGGTGAGTCCATAAAGAGTGTCCCGCCACACCCCCGCTATAATTAAAGCCATGGTACTCATTAAGATCTCAACGGATCATCCTAAATCATGCAGGTATCACTATCACACGGTTGCACCATAGGGAGGACTAAGATAGTGCTTTCTCTCTCGTTATCACCAAAATTAGTTGTCTCATGAACCTTGATTCCTGGAGCTCCATTCACAAGGTTGAGTATCCTTCTTGGCAATTTTATTCTATGAGCTTAAGTCCCATCCCCTCGATGCGGAACTAACTTTATCTCTAGGTAACCCTTTCGCCAAAGGGTCTCGCAATGTTCTCTTTAGACCCTACAAAGTCTATAGAGATGATACAGAGAGAGTAGTTGTCTCACTTATCTTGTGTCTTCTACGAATGTGTATCGACTTTCCGTTGTACACCTTATTCTCTGCACATCCAATAGAGCTTTCTTTGTCACGGTGGATTGCGATAAGACACAAAGCTTGGGCTGAGTGGAATTCCTCCCAGAAACCTCGTATCCATTCGACTTCCTCTGCAGCTTTATCCAAGGCTATAAACTCGGACTCCATACTTTGGATCGAGCTATACATGTCTCTGTTTGGAAGACTTCCATGACACGAGACGCACCTCCAAGTGTGAAGACGTACCCACTTGTGCACTTGCACTTGTCTCTGCTCGATATCCAGCTTGGCATCACAGACCCCTCTATCACAATGCAGATACTTCCCAAAACTTAAGCAATAGTTTGAAGTTCCTCTCAGTACTGTAGGAACTCAGTATAGGGCTTTCGGTGATTCTCCCTAGGGGTTGCAAGTGTACTGCTCAATCTGCTCACTCGCGTGCCCAGGCAATATCAGTGTCAGTACGGTTCATCAAATACATAATATCGCCAATAACACGGTAGAATACTCGAGTTGACGAATTCCTTCACCCTTGTTCTTTTTCAATTTACAATTGGGGTCATAAGGAGTAGATCTGGTTTAGCATTTTCATGCTTAAATCTCTTGAGCACGCTTTCAAAGATAATGAGATTGACTAAGACTATAACCATCGGTTGTCTTTCGACTTTCATCCCTAAGATTATATCGGCCCAGGCCTAAGTCTTTCATGTCAAAGTTTTTTTGCTCAAAGATGCTTTTAGTGGCATTAATGATTTCAAGGTTCTCGCCTAATATGAGCATATCATCAACATACAGCATACAATAACATGAGAATTATCCACCGATTTAACATAAACACATTTATCGATTCATTAATTCTCGAAGCCATTAGTCATCATTACATGATCAAATTTTTCATGCCCTTTGTTTAGGTGCTTGTTTTAAACCATATAGAGATTTTTTCAATTTGCATACTTTATCTTCTAAACCTTTCACAACAAAACCTTCTGTAAGGTTGTTCCATGTAAATTTCTTCATTCAATTCACCATGTAAAAATGCGTTTTAACATCCATCCGATGTATATGCAAATCATAAATAAGCAATAGCAATCAAAGATCCTAATAGAAGTGATTCTAGTGACAGTGAATATGTATCAAAGAAATCTACTCCTTCCTTTGTCCTGTAGCCCTTGACTACTAACCTAGCTTTGTGTTTTTCTCGTAGTCCCATCTGGTCTAAGCTTTCTTTTAAAGACCCATTTGCACCCTATGGCTTTACTACCGGGGGAGGTAAGTCTACCTGGATCCCAAGTGTCGTTATCTTGAATGGAATCCCACTCATTAGGAAGCTTCTTCCCGTAAGGGAGCTTCCTGGGACAAGTCATTGCTTCCTTATAGGTTTGGGGTTCGACTCTACCGCAAGAGTCACAAACTCGGACCGAAACTTTCTCGGTTCGACCCTCTTACTTCTTCTAGGTTCGGTCTCAACATCTAGAGTTGGGGTTTGACTAGTCGAAGGAACATCTCGAGAGGTCATCGCGGACCTTTTTGCAAGGTCCCGGACCTAAAGGAAAAATGTGTTCAAAGAACACCGCATCTCTAGATTCCATAATGGTGTTATCACCAATGACCATGAACCTATACGCACTAGAGTGCTTGGGTAACCTAAGAAAACACACGATCCATAGTTTTAGGTCCTATTTTGGTTTGCTTGGGGCGAGGTATGCCCACCTTGGCCAAACACCCCCACAATTTAAAGAATGCGTAGGAAGGTGGTCTACCTATCCATAATTCATATGGGGTTTTATTTTCTTAAATGGAATGCGGTTCAAGATATAACAAGCGAGAAAGAATTGCTTCCCCACAAGTTCGAGGGTAGCCCCGAGCTAGCTAACATAGCGTTTACCATATCTATGAGTGTTCGGTTTTTCCTTTCACTACTCCATTCGACCGAGGTGAACGAGGTGCGAGAGTCTCGTGAATGATGCCATTAAGTTTGCAAAATTCTCCTATGGGTATCACATACTCACCGCCTCAGTCTAACGACCTAAGAGTTTTAATTGTAACGCCTCTTTGGTTTTCTACTTCAAGTTTATATAATTTGAGAAAGCTTCTAAGGCTTCATCCTTGCTTCTAAGAAGGTAAACTTGACAAAGATCGGAGTGATCATCGATAAAAGTGGTGTACCATTTTTTACCACCTTTAGTTGGAGTTGATTTTAAATCTCCTAAAAGTGAATTAGTTCTAGGGAGTTGTACACGTTCAACCTTTTTTGTTAAAGGGTTTTCTTGCAAATTTAGATTCAACGCAAATTTCACATTTATGACTCTCTCACAAAGTTTATTTTAGGAATGCGACCTGTAGACTAGCAAGTTTTTCAATGGATTTGAAGTTAACATGTCCTAGTCTATCATGCCAAACATGTGAGGAGTCACAAACATAGCGTAAGAAGATGCATTTTCATTCAAGGAAAGTACACTAAGCTTAATCATGTTCTCGGTGACGTAACCCTTTCCTACGAAGTCACCACTCCCAGAGATTACAACTTTGTTAGACTCAACTACAAATTTAAAAACCTTTCCCTAGTAAGATGGTTTCGAGACAAGATTCTTGCATATGTCCTGGGACGTGATACACGTCATTCAATGCGAGAGTTTTTCCCAAGTAAGCTTACTCAACCTTGCCTTTCCCCACAACTTTCGAGGTGGAGGAGTTACCCATATACATTTTCTCATCGTCTCCCTACGGTGCCATAGGAGGAGAAAGCATTTGAATTTGCGGACATGCCCGGTGGCTCCAGAATCTAGCCACCAGTCTCTCACATTGGTCACATTTGAGACAAGGTTGACTTCAGACACCATGCCGAGAAAAATATCCATTATCTACTATGTTTGCCTTATTTTTCTGTTTAGGGTCGCTTTTGGTCTTCTTAGGTGCCTTACGGTCTTTGGCCATATGGCCAGCTTTTCCACAAGATTATAGTATCGCCTTTGATGGTGTTTTTGGAGACACCACCCCTAGCTTAAGATTGTTACTTTGGAGTTTCGACGTTTGTTACGCTCGTTACCATTTTTGCCGGATTCTCCATGCTTGTTCTTTGATCACTTTATCGTCCAAGACATGCGCCTTGTTGGACATGTCTTTGCTCAAAGACGCTCTTGTTCTTGTTGCATAAGTTCCTCCACGGATCATTTTCCCTAGCTCCACCATGGTGATTTGCGATTTTTGTGTCGACCTCTTCTCGTACTGTTCCATGAGGGGTGGAAGATTTTCAATCACCGCAGATACTTGCAGAGCTTCATCAAAGCGCAAGCCTTCAAAGCAAGGATTTCGTTGATGAGTAGGCTGGAGTTGACGAATTGATCTACAACGGGCTTTTCATCGGTCATCTTGAAATCCAGGAACTTCGCCATCAAGAACTTCTTGCTCCCCAAGCCTCAAAGCAAGATACTTATCCTCAAGGGCTTCCCACAAATGGTAAGCATTAAAATTTTCTTTTGCATTATAAAGTCGTACAAAGAGTCATCCAGACAGTTAAGAATGGTTTTTGCACATGTAATTCTTCCTAGTCCACCTCTCTAGATCATGTTCATAACCGCGGTCATGAAGCCTTCTCGAGGGTCTCAGAAGGGCAACTTCATCTAACCTTTGGTCTTTTAAGAAAAACAACATTTTGACCGCCATCGTTTAAAATCCTTACCACTAAACTTTGGGGTTTGTCTAGGAATTTCTTTCCATTTTGTTACAAAAAGAATAATAAAGCGAGGCGATATTGCCTTTAGTTTGTTGGAAACAAGGTAACAATAATGAAAGAGATGTGAAGAATATACTTAGCTCAAACCCATGCTTCACCGATGTTGTTGGTGATGCTCAAACAAAGGGTAATCGGAATGGGTAGAGGCACGTATAAATACGCCGACCTAAAGGCAATATCGCCTGCTACTCCTCCGAGATGCTATAGCGGTTGGCGAGTCACCTCCAGGATACAACTACCGCTAGTACCTCTCGATGTAGCATACAAGGAAGGTGCCACAAGAGCTTGGGCAAAGACTGGAAAAGTTGTTACTCCAAGAGAGAAAAACTAAAGACAAGAGAAATACTGGCTGACCTAAAGGCAAACTCTTCACTATTTATAGCAAAAATCACAGAAGCAAGACAAGAGAAAACGCCAAGGAAAACCCATGCGTATGATGAGGTTCTTTATTTAGTTATGTTTTTTTGTTCTTCAAACAAACAAAACAAGCCAAAGAAATCGACTTCAAACAAGGTGTGTAGTTTTACATCACTTGCTTTGTCCGAAAAGCACTTTTGCGTAATCAGTTAAATGCTTGACTTTTATTTAAAGCAAACAAACCAAACACGTAAAGGATAGGGAATATTGCTTCACATATGTGACAAGCACGTCCAAAACAAAAAGACACATGTAAAAAACATGAGTAAAATTTTCAGTAAAAAGATAAGTCTTATTGACCCCCACACCCACAGTCCCCACACCCACACCCACACACACACCCGACTGGGCGGCGGTGCGTGAGCCACAGGCGAAGCACCGCATCTGCACGGAAAGGGACCCTAGCCATAGTCTAAGTCTTCCCAATCGCACAAAAGGCAAGTGCCCAAAGGGCCTCGCTATAGCCCAATTCTATGGTATTTAAGTCTAAAATTGTTTAGATTTTCACCTATGTGGGACTAATGTTTTAACTATTCACAAGGAAAAAACATTTTGTGGGCAAGTCAAAGTCCATGGTTAAACACGTTTTTTTTCCAACATAAGCATCTTTCCCCGCTTTTTTAAAAAAAAAAACAAAGTATCTTTCACTATTTTCTCATACAAAAATTGATGATAAGAATTCTTATCCTAGAAAAATTAACTTATTACCTCGACAGTTTATACTTCTATTTTCTCTATTTATCTTTTCCAAACTTTCTACTCGAATCGTCAATGCTCGAATAGTAGCATGAAGTGCTTTTATTTCTTTCTTAAGTAAATGAATACTGTTAGTTTCTAAACTCGATTTACTCGACAAATCTGTAGTGGATTTACTACTCAATGTGTTGAGAGTACTGGGAGTAGGAGCCTTCCGTTTGCCACGTTCGTACCAGGGCTTAGATGTACCATTACTAAAATCAGGATTTTCAAAACTCAAGAATTTGAAGTTAGATGACTGTTCTTGTTTTCTCTTAATGCACCTCTGGTCATTATTAACACCGGAATTTTGTGTTGATTTATTTGATAGTATTTGAGTATGTGTACGTTTCTTCTGATCACAAACATTTTTACTTGTATGAAAAGACATTGAAATGAAAATGGATGAACAGAATAAAGAAAATTAATACGCAGAAATCAAACTAAAATGTACCCTCTATAAATACTAAAAGTTTCAAGGCCAACATCAGTTTAAGAGTTTATAATTTCATAGTTTTAGTATGAATTTCAATTTCATTTCATTTTGGGTATGAAACTTCATCAATTTTGAATGAAAACATACAATTGTCCCAAAAATCTGTGGACTCATCCCTTTGCAGGCCAACCAATTGTTCATTTTTTATTAATGCATAGTACTAAACATGATTTTTATTGCAGTTGTCCTTTTCAATAAAGTACTACAACTACTTTGGAAAATTATTTCTTGCATTTATTGGGATTTTTTTTTTTTTTTTTTACAGAAAGGCCACGGAGGCATTTATTAAAATTCAAAAGTAGGTACAACATCGGAGGGTAGCTTTGGCAACAAGTCGCCCCCACACCTCTTGAATGGAACTACCTAGTCTATAAAAAAAGAGAATTTCCTATCTTGTAATTCAGATCATAATTTGCAATGCAATTCCTCAGCCTCTTCAAAAGAACCACCATGTCTTCACCCAGTTCACCCAATGTAGTGAAAGCAAGGACCCCTAAACCGTATCCATGTTGAGCACTTTTCCAAATATTTGGTGCGCTTGGGGTGATGGCATTAGATATAGCAATGCCTAACAAAGGCGGCCGTTGTTACTGTGAGAATGGTGAAACCCGTAACATCGAAGCATACATCTTTACCATTCTCCCGATTACAGACAAGAATGTCAGCAGGCTTCAAAGCCGTAACCTTTTTTTTTTTTTAAAGGCCTTCAAGAAGGCTAATGGTCCTCCTCAACTGTTGGTAAGAGCCAAACGGGAGGGACAGGCATCAAGACATAGTAGAATCTGTTTTTCTTTGCCCACAAAGCTAGCTCATGAGCTACGAGTTATAAGTACGAGGTTGAAAACTAAAAATACAGCAACTAACTTAGAAGAGAAAATTGAATATCCTTAAAATAGCATCCGTACGCGAGTCTCCTTGAACTTGCCAGTCGAAATTGGTCGATGAGGGATTTCCCATCACTTTCAACAATGATATGTATTAATCGTTGCTCCAAGGCTTTCTTCAAGACTCCGCCGGATTTGCTCGGCCGCTTCTTTTGAGAATGAACTTCAAAGACTAAGGAGGCACAAAAGGTGGCTTTCTCTTGAGAAATCACACCACATATCCTCGCACCATTTGCTCCATAAGTATCATCAAAAGCACCATCGATGTGCATTTAATCCATCCAAAGACAGGGCATCCATTTATCACAAATCTTGTGAGTAGTAGTAGAAAATGTAATGCTAGTTTCAGAGCTCTCGGCTCTAGCTAGGGACAGTGGTATGATTTTCAGTAAGGTTTTGGAAGATGAAATTGTTTCCACTAGTCCAAATAGACCATAAGGTAGCAATGGAAATGCTTTGAGCTTCATCAGAAAGTTTAGACAGAGGGTCAGTTAACCAAAAAAGAAGCCAGTCAATGAAAGACTTGTTTTGAAAAAACTGAGTGTTTATATTGAAATCAAAAATAAACCAGACTCTTCTAGCAAAGGGACAAAGGAACAAAGCATGCATAATAGATTCATAAGGATCAGTACACTTTGGACAATCCACACTATGCATATGCATTCTAGTATGAAGAATAGTTTTGGCAGGCAAAGCATTTCTAGCTCCTCTCCAGACAAAAACTTGAATCAGAAAGGAACTGCACTTTCGTGATACGCCCAAAGATTTTACAAGGGAGGGCCTAAGACTCTGAGCCCCCATGTAGGCATATTTAGAAGAAAACTTGCCATTCTTTGAAAGATCCCAATCCCTCTATCGGGAGTGCAAAGTGGGTTTAAGGAATTGTGATAATCTTCCGAACAAAAGCATTATCAAAGCGGGTGTTAATTTTAGACACATCCCAACTTCTGGTTTGTGAGTTAATAAAATAAGACACTTTAATACTAGGATCAGGGGGAACTAGAGGGTTGGGTGTATGATACCCATTAGGTATCCATTTGTCACACCATGGGTCAATAAATTGACCATCCCCTACTATCCAAGAAATGAAAGGCTTGATTAGTTCTTATATAGCATGCAAACACTTCCAATTCCAAGAACACCTTGTGCACTTGGCATTCAAGAAATCGATTCTAGGAAAGTATTTAGCCTTAATACTTGTAGCTAACAGAAATTAGGATTTTCCCGAAATTCTCCGGAGCATTCCTAGCCAAAGATAGCCATTATTTAATTGACCTTTCTAAAGCTCAAACCACCTTCAGCCTTGGGGGAGCATAAAATATCCCAACCAAGCGGGTGCAACTTCCTATCTTTTGGGTCTAAGGTTATACCTCACCAAAATTTACAGAGATGAGAATATATTTGTTTACAAAGGTGCTTAGGGATAAGAAAAGCTCCCATTTGGAAGAGGGGAATAGCTTGGCCAATATGTTTAATCAGTAGTTTTATGACTTGGGACATGAGCTTATGAAGCCGAGATAGAGATTCGCATCAACAAATTGGAGAATACCCATATGTGTCTGGATTTTAGAGGCTTGGAACACGGTAGGAGTGCCAAGATATTTTTTTCTCCTAAGTCCCCGCCTCCGGATCTTAATGTTAGCCAAGAGAGCTTTTCTATGCTCAGAATCTTCTTTGCTAAATAAAATACCAAATTTTTCAAAATTTATTTCTTGCCCGAGAAGCCGGGCGGTATTTTTGAAGATAGTCTTTAATGACTTGAAAATTTTGAGAAGTAGCTTTTGAAAACAGGAAAAAATCATCAACAACAAAAGATGTGTCCATTTCGGAGCATCTTTACAAACTTTGATACCTTCTAAAATACCCTTGTTTTGAAGACTATCAATATAAGAAGATAAAGTTTCGAGAGCATATGATGTAAAGATAAGGAGAACGAGGATCCCCCATCTAGGACCTCTTTCAGTTGGAAGAACCCCAGTTGGGCTACCATTAAGAAGAATGTGAGTAGAAGACAATATAAGCACACTCAAGTGGTTAGAGACCCATTTTGGTTAAAACCTTTTCTAAAAAATCCCACTCAAGCTTGTCATAAGCCTTGGACATGTCAAGTTTGATGGCGGCTATGCCTTCAACTTTGTCATTGTGATTGCGGCTACATGGCCTCATTAGCTAGAGAATATTATCAATACTCCTCTCTTAGGAATAAAGGCACTTTGATTTTGGATATAATATTGTTCATAAAAGGTTTGAGTCTATTAGCAAGGGTTTTTGAAAGAATTTTGTAAATGAGATTCTGAGCCCTATTGGTCTCAGATTGAGAAACAAGTTGACAAGAGGAACTTTGGGAATAAGAGCAATATTAGTATGGTTAAAAACCTTAACAATATGCCCAGTTAAAAGGGTTTGAGTCATATCAATGACAAACATCTCCCACAATATCCCAGTGTTTTGGTAAAAAGACATGAAACCATCGGAGTCCGGAGATATTTTCCCCCGTTTGAAAAACAAGATTCTTAATTTCTCCGGAGATAGAGGCATATTCAAGAATGTGTTATCCTCAGAACTTAATGGGAGATCGGCAAGAATTTCATCCTGGAATTGTTGAGGATGGGAAGAATATAAGTTTTTAAAATCGATACATGAAAGAAGTTCCAATACTATCTCTATCAGTTAGAATAATATTTAAGGAATTCTTAATCCAGCTAATGGCATTCCTTTTCCTCCTAAAGAGAGTTACTCTATGGAAATAGGGTGAATTTCTGTCACCTTCCAGGAGCCAAACCTCCATGGATTTATCTTTCAAAGATAACTCTTCTAAATTATAAAGGTACTCAAGCCTAGCTTTGAGTGCAGAAGTAGTCTTTGGTATCGTAGGGATTTGAGATTTGAATCTCAGCTAAATCTTTCCTAATGGTAGATATATTAGTTTGAATGTTACCAAAAGAAGACTTATTCCAATCCCTTTAGACATTTCTTAGTACTTAACAATTTAGCTTTAAGCTTAAAGGGCGGGATCCTACCACATTGGCGGACCATGAGTTAGCAATAATGTCCTACCAAGGCAGGGATCCTCAATCCACATAGCCATAAAGTGAAAAGGTCTAGGCATACAAATATCCTCATAATTAAAACTTATATGCATTGGGCAATGATCAAAAGAGTCCACAGGGAGGTTGTTAACACAAATTTAGGACAAAGATCTTGATTTGGTTTACAAGACATCTATCTAATCTTTCAAGGATTAGATCAGGACCTTGTTGCATATTGGACCAAGTGAATCTAGGTCCAGAAAAACCAGGATCATGCAAATTAAACACAAAACAAATTTCTAAGGTTTTCAAAATCGGGATCATCAACTTCTAAACCACCATTTTGTCTCTTGATTCCTAAGAGGGCATTAGAGTCTCCTATAAAGAAAATAGGTTCATCTAAGGGAGCATTAGATTGCTGGCATTGTTGTTTTAAAAGCTTGTCTCAAACTACTATTAGGTTCACAATACATAAAATGAATATGACAAGTTTTGGAATGAATTATGTCGAGTAGATGTAACATAAATACCCCTCATCTTGGATAAAACAATGTTGAGATGAATTTCCTTCTTCCAAGCAAGGACAAGACCTCTACTTCTACCAACACTAGAAACATTAAATGCAAGGGAATCCCATGTTTTTTTAGCTTTCTAGCCGCCATATCTTTGTTCATTTTTTGTTTTAGAGAAAATGATATCAGGGTTGACATTCCTACATAGTAGACTAAGTTCCTTATTAGCAGATTTTTTTTTCCAAATCCTCTAATGTTCCAAGCAATCAGATTGATGTTATTAACAAGGAATTAGTTTATAGTGTTGTTGGCACTATCAATTAAATGGGTTGAGTGAGTTGGATTTGCCTGAGTGGTAGAGTCAGACCCACCACCAAGAGAAGCACTAGTATTGTCACCACTTTGAGAAGCATTTTGGGAGGAATAGAGACTAGAAGTAGCAGCATTGAGATGAGAATTATTCGGACACCATTGTTGTTTGGGAATTGTCGGCCAGGTAAATTGTAGCTCCCATAAGAATTGATCAAAAGGTTATCGAGAGAATAATTAGAAAGATTCATAGTAGGTAAATCCCGATTTGGTAATCGAGGACACAAATCGAGCATAATCCGGTGATAAGATTTTTCAATTGTTGTTGTAGTAAATAAGGATTGAACTCTAAGACTTGTGAAGATTAAATTTAAGGATTTAATGAAAATAATAAAACGAGAGTTCTTTGGGACTAGGATTCCACCGAGGGTTCATATCCTGAGGCTCGATTATTTATTCTCAACAATTATCGCTCAATAAATAAAATAACATCGACTCTTATTTTGCCAAAGTAGATTCTCAAAATATTAGTTATAAATCGTAAGTATGGGACATCAAACATCTAAGCAAGCATGACCCATCGGATAAAATAATAACTAATTAATTCAAATCATAATTCTATTTTAATTAGTGCAAAAGTCATATAAAAATAAAATAAATTCACCCATGTATGAAATTGATTCCTCGTCGATGGAAAGCCCGTTATTAGGGTTTAGCTTCTCATAATGAAAACACACTCAAAAATATAATTCATAACTCAAATGGTGTTTTTATTGGAGAAAACTAATAATACAATGAATGAACTTAACGCCCATGGCAAGCATCCGTGTCAAATTACAAGAGATGTTGCAAATTCAAAATAAGCGTGCTAACCGATTGTTACGAGTACTATTTATAAACGCAGTTCTACTGCGACAGTCGATGGGCGTTATATATTCTTCTTCTTCTTCTTCTCGTAGAAGCGGGAGAAATCCGTTTCTGCAACCCTGCATTTCCCCTATCACTCGATGCCCTTTTTTTGGAATGCCAGCACCTCTATTTATACTTAATAGCGCATCAAATCTGTATGATTACTCCAAATCTTACAAGAAAGAGAAAATATTTTCTTCATTTTTCTTTCCATGTTACGGATTTGCTTCCCGATTTCTCTCTTTCACGCGTCTAATGGTTGTGTAAACGCCTAATAGAGTGATAAACACACGCCAATCTTCATCTAATAATCCCGAGCATACTCCAAACTTCCATGTTTTATAGAATCTCGTGGGAAACTTCCTTTGTTTTCGAATTCAACCCGATTACCAGACTTTAGTCAATCATAATGTGCCCAAACTAACTAAATCGTGAAAGATATTCACAACCGATCCAGAGAAACACGCTGTGAACCCGAGAATAACATCTCACTTTGTGTTTCTTCAAGTCCACGATTTCATCCAATTTTAGACAAATCAAAAGCCATTACCATCTCTGTTTAGATCATACAAGTCAAGACAAACGATTCCATCCATTGAATCTCTCCAAACACTTTCAAGTCTCGATCCCTAAATGCCTGTGGGTTGGTTTGCTTCACATCAACGATTCTAGCCAATTCAAATCGAAACAGAGAAGCTTACCTGACTCTGAGTTTGAGAAGATCATACCCATACAATTTCAACCTTTTGATCTCGTTATAACACTTCAATTATCGAACCTAATTGTTCCTTGAAACCAATTTTTCGCCAAATTTCATAATTCAAAGGTTGAAGATGACCTCCCCTAACTCGTACGGGTGTCCCTTTAGCACTTTCCTTATGGTGTAAATAGTAAGGAAGGTGTCCCTTATCCGTTGAGATGTCCCTTAGTAATCGAGGTGCCCCTTATCCAAAGTAGGGGTCCGTTTAGCGATTTTCCTGGTGCAAAAACCACTTTTCAAGCAACTTTCTCCATAAGAGCTTATTTCCTTGAAAAGACTTAAAAAACAAGTTTATTAGTGATAAAATGAGTCCCTGACTAATGTATTTATGGGTTAAAATCGTCGCAGACCAGGCTTATCAATCGAGTTCGGTGGAATCACTGTTCTTCGAATAACCACTATCTTTCCAAACTAGTTAGATCTTGTAAGTTTCCTCAAATCAGCCATGGGATTAATCTTCCTTTTGAGGTTTACTAAGGCATCATGCTTAGTTGAATTAAGAGCTCCTCTAGTGATAATAGGATTGGTATCTTGAAGAATTAGTAGTACGTGAATAATCTCACTAGAGTTGGCTTAGAAACGAATATAAGCCAACGATTACATTTGAGTAGTAACCTGTTTAAATATGATTAGTAAACAATTATCCGGTTATCGATTGTTGTTGAACATGACCAACATCAAAGATCTTCGCAGCAGTGGATCCGGTGACAAAGGGACCCATCTGAAAGGTATTTGATAAACCTTTTTGAGTAGTATTTTCCATTCTTTGATCGATATCCTTTGCTTTTACTTTATTGCACATTGTGACAGCAGGTGATTCAATTTGAGTTTCTGGCATATATCAGTTTGTTGCATGATGGTATCTTTTATAGCAGTAGAAGAAGGTACAACTTGCTTGTTTACCAGTGGAGGTGGCATCATTAACCTTGAGACAGTGGGGGAGAACATACTTGAAGTCCAGAGGATGCGGCTTTCTTTAGTTTGCTTTTACTTTAATTTCAGGTCGGGATGTTTTGGTCTTTATGATCACACACATGAAGTGCGAAATACCTTGGAACTTTGATGTATCTACATTCAATCGGGAATGGTTGAGTTCTACCACAGTAAAGGGGATGCCTGCTACTAAAGCTTTGCACTTTGGAATTCCGAGACACCTTGACATTCTTCTTTAGAGGATGTTTACCATAAGGATCTAGAGCTTCAATGAGTTCCCCTATCTTGAAAGTAAGTTTCTGAACATCTTCGAATTCCGTACATTCATTTGGAATGTTACATAATATAAACCACATTAGTTCTTCAGTGAAGTAGAGTTGGTGGTTTGCTGGCCAGCCTTCTGTTGGAACCACTTTTAACACCATTAGATAACCACATACAAACCAAGGTCTCTGAGAGTTGATTCTGTTGAAATCATCTTCATCTAAGAAACGAATAAGAACTTTGTTATGCAATCCACTAAAAGTTGTGACAGTAGGAGGTTGAGATAGAGGCCACTGATTACATATATAAAAGCGAATTGAGGAGGTAGGAACCAAAGTTTCACAGCATAAATATCCCACCATACACCATTTCCAATTACTGTCATACTCAGCTAGAACAACTTTTTTGTCGATGAATACTGGTTCAGTAAGAGTGGATGGTAAGGTTAATTTCTCAGCCATTTGAGCAGACAAGTTTTGAATATCCTGGTCTAACTTTTGAGTGTTTTCTGTGGAATTTGAGAACTCCATCAGGTAAGAGGATTGGATATATATGAATAGAGATTGATTGAGATCAGGGTTACATATAACTAATATAATATGCAATTGTAGAGAAAGGAATCTCTTTTTCGTACTATACTGGTATTGATCACAGACAATATGGATGGAGAAAATGCAAGAGAGTTTTATTTGTTTATATTTTTGAACCTTAAAAAAGGAATGAGAAGACTGTTGAATAAAATTTGAAAAGTTTTCAGGAGAAATTTGGTGTAAAGGTAGTTGTTATAGCACTGCAATGACTATGTTGGGAGGGTTTAACATACGAGATGTCACTTTCATATCCAAACTTTATGGATACCATCAGTGTGGGGTATATGTATTCACATGATTTTGGTGATAAGCGAACCAAGTAAGGACAAAACCAATAATCCATTGTAAGTTTTCCTGGGTCTATAAGAGGATGGTATGTAAGCTTGACGTAATTTTGGGTTGGTGGATTTTTAATGGGTTTGTCTTTTTTTAGATTGACGTAGGTATGATGGTACAAAATGCCAAATGTAATAATGGTAGTAAAAATTGTAAAATGGGAGGTAAAGATGGTAATGGAGGGAAAGATTGTGTTGTAATTGATAGTTTTGATTGGGATGTTGCATTTTGGTGGAAGGCATATGCTTGTTAGTAGAGTGGCTAACCCATCTGTGGGACATGCCCCAGGACCTCAATGGTGCCTCTCAACCGATGCGGAATTCTTCTAATGCATAAAACACAAATTTTAATTAGACCCCAAAATGTGATACCAAAATTTGGTGACCTACCAAAGGCCTCCCTTAACAGCGGTTCCAATGAGAGTAAAGGTAATAATGAGTTTTAGGTGTTGAAAATAGGTATGCATAGGTAATTATGATTTAGAATGGTGAAAATAAGATTTATGGTTTTGAATGGGCGTGGTAAACAAAGCGAGATGATTTTTTAACCAAGCGCCATAAATGGGAATTAATAGGCACAATTGGGTCTTTAAAGGTTGTTTAGCCAAGAGATTATCATATGCAAGGTAATTTTCTTAAAAGGAAAGGTTTAACTGAGAGGATAGAAATTTAGATAATAGTTGATCCATCTGGTCAGAATCCTCCAAACGCCAGTGAGGAAGAGCTTCCCGTTGAACCACCGTATCCCCTAAATATGCACAAGCCAAGCTTCTTGTTCCGTCTTTAAGCACTGAAGAGTTACAGAGATTGAGGATTGATGTTCGGTGCCTGAATTGATCATCGAATTCGTGGAACGGATTCGTCAGGAGGAGGATGAAGAAAGGCTCGTCGGAGGAAGCAAAGAGATTGAAGATCCGGGATGTTTGCATGGAGACCAAAGTACTTTGCATGAGATAGAAAAATGAAGAGTGCGCAGAGAATCATGCCAAAGCGCCAAAGTATGGGAGTGCAACAGTAAGTGATTCTGAGGCTTCGGATGGGTTCAAGTATGATGTGGAAGAGGTCGATACCAGTGACCTTGATTTAATCTTTGCAAGAGGATAAGAGAAAGATGGAGAGGTATCACGATAGTAAGGTGAGGAGCCGATTTGAGTATAAACTTTCCAATCCCAGGATCTTTGCACGACCATGAATGCAAGGCGAGCCAAGAAGAAGGGATGCAGAGATGCTATATACCAAGTCCGATGAAGAAGATCTCGAAGAAGAAGAGAAGCGATGAGAGTCTTCATCATCCAGTGGAACTTCTCCGGCTCCATCAGATAGCGATGACAATGAGCGGTATGAGGAAGAGGGATGGGACACTGATGAAGAAGATTTTTGGTAATCTCTTCAAAATTATCAGGAAAAGCTAGATTTTCAGGCTGCGCATAAAGCTTGAAAACGATCAACAAGTTTTTAAACAAAACAACTTTTTGGTAATTGTTCTTTTTCCCGATTCTGGTGCTGATGGTGGTAAGCTTCTTTTTTTGTTATTTTAAACTTCGGTCGGCTTTTTTTTTCTTTTTTGGTGATGTTGGTGAAGTGAATAGGTGGTGGTGTTCAGGGAAGTTTTTTGTTTTAAAGATGTAAAGTTTGATGAGATTATGGTTCTTTGAAGTTTGTTATGATATTTGGTAGTGACTAGGATTTGAAAAGTGGTGTTCAGGTGTTTTAGTTCATGATTAATATGTTGATATTTGGAAACTCCAAGATTTTGAGAGTTTGATGGAAAATTTAGGTTGTAATCTTTGAATGCAGATTTGGAGGCTCTTTATGTAGGGCAATGAGCGCATGTTGTTTGTTTCAAGGATGTTTAAGAAATGCTTGTAGTTATTTATGTTTGAATCGTTTTTGTTTGGCAAAGATTTTTTATCTGAAATTGTAATAAGAAGTAACAAGGATCTGTAGATGATATAACTGCTAATGAGAATCACAAGAAGAAGAAATGATTGATGAATGCTAGTAAGATTAATTCTCAGGTAGAGAGTTTCAGTGAACATGAAAAGAATTGAGTGCACACGTCAGGATGACATTGCAGAGCGATTGTAATGGGTTGGATTTTCTTCAAAATTGTCATAAACTGACTTTCAGTGAGAAAGGTTGTGAATAATTTTAGCAAATTGTGTGTACCAAAAAAACCACCCAATCTGTTTAACGTACGTAGAAACAAACAACCCATTTATTGAAAGACATTGAAATGACATGCTTGTATTATCTACCTTAAATCTCAGCCATCTATAGATTAAGGCTATTACGTGCGCCACATGCTTTTTCGTGTTTAGGTTGATGTCTTTATATTCACTTGAATCTCTTCGATTAAAGCTGTTAAATTTGTATAAGATGAGCCACCTTCTTTTACAGCAGTGAAAGCCATTTGACTGAGTTGCTTCACTCGGTTTCTCATTTGCATTCTTTCTTCTCCATCGCTCATTAACTGTATTCTGTTTATAATAATCTTCTCCTTCTTGACCGACAAATTCTTTGCGTCTACCCAATAATTCCACTTCTCAACTCCAACTTGAATTCCTATCCTTGCAACTTCTTTAACAAACTTCCGGTTATGTAATTGCTCTCCAAACACATGCCAAGTGATCAATGGAACTCCTGCAGTAATGCCTTCAAATCCGAGATCCACCTGATGAGTCATGAACCCACCAACTGCCGGATGGTCGAGGATTAGAACTTGAGGTTCCCGGCCAGTTATTATCAAACGCTTCCCTTTTATTCCATCTTGAATTCTTCGAGTAAAGGCATTTGTGAAAAAGCGGGGTACAACAACCACGCCCAATATTTCGCTTAGCAATATGTATGAACAAACTTCGATATACTTTCTAGAGAATCAAATAGATAGTCCGGACTCAATCTAGATAAAAAGTATATCAAAGAGTTTATATCTCAATCTCTCGATTTGATATATACTCAAGCAAATAGAAATCTGCGAGTCTTTATCAAATACTAGAGAGATAACTTGGATGGTACCAAAGACCAATATCCAAGTCAATCAATTTAAATAAACAAACCAAAAGGTCGGATATTTTAATTGATTGAACAACGCACAACTTTGTGATATTTCAATTATATAAACAAATATAATGCGGGAATAGAAATAACAGAGACCCGAATTTTGTTAACGAGGAAAGCGCAAATGCGGAAAAACCCGGGACCTAGTCCAGATTGAACACACACTTGTATTAAGCCACTCTGATTCTAGCCTACTTCAAATTAACCCGGTCCGGATTTGTAGTTGAACCCCAACAAATCTCATACCGATTCAAGGTACGAGTTATGCTCATCGCCTCGATCCCAACGGATGCTACGTAATTGATTCCCTTAGATGATCTCACCCACAACTAAGAGTTGCTACGACCCAAAGTCGAAGACTTTAATAAACAAATCAGTATCACAAAAAGTCTACGGTAATAGATAAATCCGTCTCCCAAGAATATACCTATGAGTTTTTGTTCCGTCTTTTGATAAATTAAGGTGAATATGAACCAATTGATAACCCGGACTTATATTCCCAAAGAACAACCTAGTATTATCAATCACCTCACAATAATCTTAATCGACGCAGCGAAAAAAGATATTGTGGAATCACAGATGATGAGACGAAGTGTTTGTGATTCTTTTTATCTTGCCTATCGGTGATATAAATCTCAAGCCAATTATTCCAATTGAACTCGTACGATAGAAACAACAAGATCGGATCACATAACTACAAGAAAAGTAGTATCGATGCGGCTTCACAATCCCAATGAAGTCTTTAAGTCGTTAACTTTGGTTTTAGAAGAAGAAACCAAAGGTTAAAGGATAATCGACTCTAGCTTAGCACAACTAGTATCACACATAATGTGTGGGGATTAGGTTTCCCGGTTGCTAGAGTTCTCCCTTATATAGTCTTTCAAATCAGGGTTTGCAAACAATGTTTGCTTAGTAATAAAGCATCCAATATTCACCGTTATATGAAAACCTGATTAGATTCAAGCTAATATTACTCAACTGTTGGATCGAAACCTTAGCTTGTTACACACAAATGAAATGTCAATTTTGGGTTTATGTATAGTTTCCCAAACATTAACATTTCTTGGTTCAACAATAGTTAACCAAATAGTTAGCCATATGAGCAATTTCATATCAACCATATTCTTCTTCACCATAACTAGTTCAAATGACTCAAATGAACTAGTTAGAGAGTTGTTCAATTGCTTAGATCTTATGTAACTACACAAGACACAATCGAAGCAAAAACGGTTTGATTCACTCGAATCTTCATGAACTTTATAGCCACGGTTTGCAAAAGCATTCCTTAGTTCATATAAACATGAGTTCAAGAACAAACGGTTTTAGATATAACCTACTCAAGTTCGCAGACTGGTATCGCGGACTTAAGCTCACGGAAGGAGTTCAAAACCAGCAAAAATTCTCGGGTCGAGAACTTCCACCGGTTCGCGGACTTGGCTCACGCCACATTCCGTTTCTTTTGATCAAAAAGTTCGCAAACTTTGGTTCAAGGAATAAGGACTTATACATATATGTGTTTCCACAACAATGCTTATATCCTACCAATGTTTATGTAATCTACACTCTCATTTCAATCATTGATACATTCTCAGAGAACGTTATATAGCCGTTGTTCGAAGACCATTTTTCTTCAGAGCAATTTTCAAAGTGATTGAAACATAACATGACTTTTCGTCACTAGGTAAAGATGAATTTGGCTAAAGCAAAAGCTTACCAACACATATTTCGAGAAATAGATAGGCGAGTTAAACTTGGCTCGAAATAGCAAATGTGTATAATGAAAATCTATATATCAAAACGACTTTTGTCTCAAGAGTAGAAGATAGAGTAAATAGAATTTTTAGTGACAGATAAGTTCAAGTCTCTACATACCTTTTAGTCGATGAAGTTCCACCAGTTCCTTGAGTAGTCCTTCGTTTTGTATGATGATTGCCATGGAGTCTTGAGCTCAACTACACTTTCTATCCTAGTCCGAGACCTTTAGCTAAAATAGGCTAGAAATCAAGACTTATAGTTTTGATCACTAACATTGACAAACATGCTTGAGATAGCAACGCATGCGAGTTCGGCAGAGCAATGCTCTAACAATCTCCCCCTTTGTCAATTTTAGTGACAAAACTATTAATACATATGGAATACAAAAAATAAATAAATAAACTTTTGTAGCCCTATTCCACATGTCTAATCTTCAACATTACTCGAAATCTTCGTCACTTCCAAGTACTCCAATGATCCCAAAGGTTGTAAGTTTAGCATCATCGTTGTTGAAAATCCTTAGCTATAACAACAAGAAAACAAGAGTTCTAAATCATTATTATACAGTGTCATAGTATCATTACACATCGTCAAAGTCCAATTGTATCACAACTTCAACAACAATACTATGGTGATATGTATCACTCCCCCTTTGTCAATATTCCATCTCACATGGAAACCACTCCCCCTTACATAATGATCCGAAAACCATATGTATTTGTAGTGTGAACTACATATTAATTATCCCCCTTTTTGTCAATAAAATTGGCAAAGGTACAAGAACGAGATCCTAATGAAATTCCGAAAGAGATATTTCATGACCAAAAGAAAGAAACACATATCATCTTATTTAGATGCAATCATAAAGGCGAAGCTAAATGCATTCATCAAGGAGTTTAAAGATACAAGACAACGCCTATAATATTCCACAGCCGCACTCCCCATAAAGATTTGGCAATTAAGCACAAGTTCAAAAAGAACTCTCCCCATAATATGTCATTCTGAAAGAACAACAAGAGCGACCTTAATTTCGAAAGAAAGAAGGATTTCTTTGGACATAACAAATCACATACAAGTATGAATTTCAATCCAAAATACTCAATTAAATTAACCACAAAAGTTCATGATTAATTTAATCGATAATGCTCAACACAAGAAACTTATGGAGACTCAAAAATACTTAATTAGATTAATCACAAGAGAACCCATAATTGTATGTGATTTGTTAGATTAATCACAAGATAATGCTCAAAAATACTTAATTAGATTAATCACAAGAGAACCCATAATTGTATATGAAGTTCATGATTAATCTAATCGAAATACACAACCAAACTAATCACAAAAGTAATCAATTTAAGTGGTCATACTCGTCATAAGAAAATCTATGGAGCAATGACTAAGTTAATCATGAAAATAATCAACCCAGTCAAAAACGCTCAAACATAAGAAGACTTATGGAGTTATAACTAAATTACCAAACAAGATGATTAATTAGTTCAAAGATGCTCGACATAAAGTACCTTACGGAACAACAACAAAGCTAATCATAAAATAATCAACTTGGTCGTTTAGTGCTCAACATAAGACACATTATGGAGCCTCACAGTAATACATAAAATATGGATCAAGGAAGATCGATTACTGCGGAATACACAAGGATTCATTCTATTTTATCTCCATTTGCACAAAGACAAACAATAGACATAATCCTTGAAAACAAAATATTTTAACCTATCTTGCGTCAATAATTGACAAATATAGGCTTAACTTTTGTATTTGTCAAAGTCCATTCATTCCTTTATCAACATATGAATATCGACTTATGAAAGACTTTACTTTTGACAAGATATGGGACAATCATAGTTCACGGACGTAATATATAAAACCATAAAGATTAATACTGCAAAAATCATCTTCCAAACAAATTTAGAGTTTAAACCAATAAATCTAAAAACATGAAGATGAAAACTTTGGACATAGTTATGTGTAATTACAATAATGGCTATTCCAAACTCTAGTAATCCTTCTCAAAAACAAGAATAAACTCTCATAAGAAGTTTCCTAGGTATCAATATAAACTCATAATGCACATATAAGATGATTTGTCCTTAGAGGTAGAATCAATATTTTTAGCCCGGATTTACACAAGAATAGCTACCAAAGGCGTATAAAAAGATTTTCTTAACAAAGAAGAACATACAAAGTCATTAACGACCATGCACCATAATTCACAAAGGATGATTGTGAACATTCAAGAATCCCATAACAATGCGTACAACTGCCCATTATTGAACTTCCTTCTTTGTGATTCACAAACAACATTCTTGTAAAAGCTACAAATTATCTTAGAAGAGTATTTCTCTAAGAATCCAAGTGCCCAAGTCCAAGAGCATTGGAACAAGTGCGACGAAACGGAGCAAAACACTCAAACCCAAGAGACAGGAAAAATACCAATCTTAACACATCCAAATTCAATGTTTCTCGTATCCATTTTGAAGATAATTCAAAGAAAAAGATAATGCAAAAGAATGAGGCCATTAGAGAGTTTGGACGAAGAAGTTACGCCCAAAACAAGTTCTGAGAATATTGACGTTAAGTATGCATCTTGGTTTGTAAAACGAATTTTCAAGTCCGCGAACTTAAACCCCCTGGATTTTGATTTTAAAAGATGTTATACATACCAGTAAGTGTACCATAAAGTCCAAACATCCCAATCATAATCTGTGTGCCCTTATTCTCGTGATTCCATCACCGTATACATCGCAGGGCATTTCTTGGTAAGGATGCACTTACAACACAATCAAGTTGTGTTGGAGTGAACAATGTCTTGCTCACCACAAGTGACCTTTGGATTATCATGAAAGAGATCGCTTTTAGAATCTTTCACATCCAATTCCATTTTTCCAAAAAACTTATTAAGTTCCAACATCATGGGTACTGCCTTCTCCATGGTCATGGAATTTTCGGAAGATCATTCCTTTTCGTACTCAAAGCATCATTGAATTTCTTTGGTATCCACTTCTGAGTACGTTTAGGAACAATCAGAACCTTCTTCCCATTACTCTCTTCTAGAATTCTCGGAAGAGAATTGGATTGACTATTCTTTTGCAAGTTGATTTTTCTCCAATTGGGAGCATCGGATCTTGTCTTCGTCTTTACGAAGTTATCCTTTTGATAACCATTACGATTGTAAAAAGGATTCGTATGACGTTTATAGGCAAATTTAGGTTTATCACAAAGACTTTGATTCCTTTGCCTAAAGGTTGGACAATTACAACTTTGTAACGTTAAGGGGATTAGTCTAAACATATGATCTTGGTTTCACAACTTCTTGTGATGCCCAAACAAGAACATCATGAAGTTTCTCATTCCTATCGGAAACGACATCTCCTTTCCAGGTGACCTTTATTTACGCAATAGTGGCAAACATAAGGAATGTTCTTACCTCGATCCACGTGTGCTTTGACTTTGGAGGTTGATATACTTTGCTCTTTTGAACCTTAGCGACGGTGAAGGTATTTCACTTTTGCCATCGGTGGAAACCTTTTGTTGAGAAGAATCACTAGCCTTGACAAATTTTACCTCTTTGCTAATACTTGGAGCATCTATTCCTTTATAGCCCAATCCTCGTGTATCACGATGATTTTTACTTGCTCCTAGCATAGTGGTTAATTTGCTTGAACTAGTATTGAACTTTTTCAAGTCATCTTCCAACATCTTGATTTTATCAAGAGCAATGACTAAATCAGCCTCAAGGCGTTTTTCTCGGCGAGAAAACGCTTTCTTTGTCATCAAAACTTGCTTGAGAGTTAATCCTTCCTTC
The DNA here is from genome assembly GCA_023531295.1 of Papaver armeniacum. Classification (NCBI taxonomy): domain Eukaryota; kingdom Viridiplantae; phylum Streptophyta; class Magnoliopsida; order Ranunculales; family Papaveraceae; genus Papaver; species Papaver armeniacum. Next base: position 121,409 of record JAJJWW010008196.1, read on the forward strand.
AGTTTCCGCAAGTTTCTCTTCCAACAATAAGTACTTTTGATAAAGATTATCACATTCAAGTGACTTCATACGTAGGTTTTCCTCAGAATCCTTGAGGATCGATTCGTTAGAACGATTCGAAAAATAAACACCTGCGTAACATCTTCTCAATTTCTTGTTTTCTCGACAGAGAGGAGTCATAAGAGGTGAGACATGAGAAGTAGTATTCTTCTTCATATTCCACGAATCCAAAAACTTAACATACTCTGAGACTTCCTCATCAACATCTATATCAATATCTGAATCACCTTCATGGAAAGTTCATCCAAACTGTTCTTCTAGGAGAGTTTCCCAATCAACAATTTTTACATCAAGAGAATGTTTGGATATTGACTTAGATGTGATAGTTCTCCCAGTGAATCAAGCTTTTAAAATCATCGGTAATTTCGAATCGGTACGTTATTAGAGATAGACGCGTCCATAATCGGATCGCACAAACACGGACTTATAAGGTCTTTAACGTGTTTGCACGCTCACGATACCAATTGAAAAGTGGGGTACAACAACCACACCCAATATTTAAACTTTAGCAATATGTATGGAAAAACTCCAATATACTTTCTAGAGAATCAACTAGACTGTCAGACTCAATCTAGACAAAAAGTATATCAAAGATTTTATATCTCAATCTCTCGATTTGATATATACTCAAGCAAATAGAAATATGCGAGTCTTTATCAAATACTAGAGAGATAACTTGGATGGTACAAAAGACCAATATCCAAGTCTCAATCAATTTAAATCAACAACAAAAAGGTCGGATATTTTAATTGATTGAACAACGCACTTTTGTGATATTTCAATTATATAAACAAATATAATGCGGAAATAGAAATAACACGAGACACGAGAATTTTGTTAACGAGGAAAGCGCAAATGCGAGAAAAAACCCGGGACCTAGTCGATTGAACACACACACTGTATTAAGCGCTACGGACTTTTGCCTACTCCAAATTAACTTTGATGCTGGATGTAGTTGAACCCAACCAATCTCACCTGATTCAAGGTACAAATATGCTCCTACGTCTCCGATCCAGGTAGGATGCTACGTACTTGATTCCCTTAGCTGATCTCACCCACAACTAAGAGTTACTCACGACCCAAAGTCGAAGACTTTAATAAACAAATCAGTATCACATGGGAAAAGTCTACGGTAATAGATAAATCCTTCTCCCACGAATATACCTATGAGTTTTTGTTCGTCTTTTGATAAATCAAGGTGAACAGGAACCAATTGATAACCCGGACTTATATTCCCGAAGAACAACCTAGTATTATAAATCACCTCATAATAATCTTAATCGACGTAGCGAAAAAAGATATTGTGGAATCAAAAATGATGAGACGAAGTGTTTGTGATTTCTTTTATCTTGCCTATCGGAGATATAAATCTCAAGCCAATTATTCCAATTAAACACAAATGCGATGGAAACAACAAGATCAGATCACACAATTACAAGAAAAGTAGTATCGGTCTGGCTTCACAATCCCAATGAAGTCTTTAAGTCGTTAACCTGGTTTAGAAGAAGAAACCAAAGGTTAAAGGAGAATCGACTCTAGCTTAGCACAACTAGTATCACACAAAATATGTGGGGATTAGGTTTCCCGGTTCTTTGAGTTCTCCCTTATATAGTCTTTCAAATCGGGGTTTGTAAAATCAATGTTAGCTTAGTAACAAAGCATTCAATATTCATAGTTAGATGAAAACACGATTAGATTCAAGCTAATATTTCTCAACCGTTGGATCGAAACCTTAGCTTGTTACACACAAATGAAATGTCCAATTTTGGGTTTATGTAACGTTCCTAAACATTAACATTTGTTGGTTCAACAATAGTTAACCAAATGGTTAGCCATATGAGCAATTTCATGTCAATCAGATTCTTTCTTCACCATAACTAGTTCAAATGACTCAAATGAACTAGTTAGAGAGTTGTTCAATTACTTAGATCTTATGTGACTACACAAGACACAATCGAAGCAAAAAAGGTTTGATTCACTCGATCGGTTCATCAACTTTATAGCCACGGTTTGCAAACGCATTCCTTAGTTTATATAAACATGAGTTCAAGAAAAACTAGTTTTAGATATAACCTACTCAAGTTCGCGGACTGGGTTCGCGGACTTAAGCTCACGGAAAGGAGTTCACAAACTCCGGCAAAATTCTCGGGTCGAGAATTTCCACCGGTCGCGGACTTGGCTCACGCCGCATTCCGTTTCTCTTGATCAACAAAGTTCGCAAACTTTGGTTCAAGGAATAAGGACTTATACATATATGTGTTTCCACAATAATGCTTATATCCTACCAATGGTTATGTAATCTAAACTCTCATTTCAATCATTGAAACATTCTCGGAGAGGACGTTATATAGCTAGTTATTCACAAACCATTTTTCGTCGAGCAATTTTCAAAGTGATTGAAACATAACATGACTTTCGTCACTAGGTAAAGATGAATTTGGCTAAGCGAAAGCTTACCATCACATATTTCGAGAAATAGATATGCGAGTTAAACTCGGCTCGAAATAGCAAATGTGTATAATGAAAGACTATATATCTAAACGACTTTTGTCTCAAGAGTAGGAGATAGAGTAAATACACTTTTGAGTGACAGATAAGTTCAAGTCTCCACATACCTTTTAGTCGATGAAGTTCCACCAGTTCATTGAGTAGTCCTTCGTCTTGTATGATGATTTCCATGGAGTCTTGAGCTCAACTACATTTTATATCCTAGTCCGAGACCTTTAGCTAAAATAGGCTAGAAATCAAGATTTATAGTTTTGATCACTAACATTGACAAACATGCTTGAGATAGCAACGCATGCGAGTTCGACCAAGCAATGCTCTAACAGTTTCTCTTCCAGTTTGGGAGAGTATAATGATCCCTTATCTACAAGTTTGTTTTGATATCTACTTTTACCTGGTAGTTGTTCGAAACAAACATAAGATTTCCAAAACCTTGATTCATATCTAAAGGAAGTCAAATCGGTGTTTTGATTTACCACATTACTAGTTGGAAAGACGGAAATCCTTTGAAGAGGCCTTGATTAGCTTCCCTATCCATAAATCTTGAAAAACCTTCCATTGCAATGTTAAATAAAAGAGGAGAAACCTAGGAAAACCTTGTCTAACACCTCTTGAACTAGTGAAGTAGCCGAATGAAGACCCGTTGATAAGAACCGAGAATAACAAAACCTTAGCCAATTACACCATTTCCTACTAAATCCCATTTGAATAAGTACAAACTCAAGATATCTCCAATTGATTCTATCAAACGCTTTTTCAAGATCAATTTTACATACAATACCTGGATTTTCAGACCTTAGTCTTGAGTCTACCAATTCATTGGCAATCAGGCCATCAATGATTTGTCTGCCTTCTGTAAGCACATTGCACAGGAGAAATAAGTTTATCCATAACAAGCTTCAGCCTTGCAGCTAAAACTTTTTCAATAATCTTATAAACACTAGTAAGCAGACAAATAGGTCTACAATTCTTGAGAGTCTCAATGTGATCTTTTTTAGGCACAAGAGTGATGAAAGTAGAGTTGTGTTTAGAGTTGATAGTACCTGTAGTGCAGAATTCATTCACAGTACTCATAATATCATCCTTGATAAAGTGCCAACACTTCTGAAAAAAGAAAATAGAGAATTCATCCAGGACCGGTGCTTTGTCATTCCCTAAGTCTCTAATAGCATGCATAACCTCTTCCTCTGTGAAATCAGCTTCTAAGATATTAACTTCTGCAGAGGTAATCGAATCAAACTCAATCCCTTCTAAATCAGGTCGAATGACTTCTTCTTCAGAAAATAGAGTTTTGTAATAACCTACTATATGTTCTTGCAACCTACTACAATCACAAACCAACTCATTTCCGATGTAAAGTTATGCGATTTGTTGTACCTTCGTCAGCGAGATGCATTCTTGATGAAGAAAAAAGAAGTATTCTGTCACCTTCCTATAACCACTTTGTATTTGATTTGATTTTCCATGAAGTCTCCTCCATTTTGGTAATCTATTCAAAATCCGCTTTGTATTGGAGATGCACCCTCCGCTCCTCTTCAGACAGGATATTATCTTCAGCCAACCCATCAAGAGTTTGAATTTCAGAGAGAATATTCTTCAATTTTGTATTGGTATGTCCAAAAACCTCTTTGTTCCAGACTTTTAGTTTTTCTTTATGTGCTTGTAACTCAACAGAGCACTATGCTAGAGTAAGTGCAAAACAAAAAGAAATCCACCAATCTTCTAGTAATTATAAGAATCCATTCTCCATGAACCACATGATTTCAAACCTAAAAGGACTAGGTCCCCAAGATGGATCGAAATATCTAAAAGGAGTGGGATATGGTCTGAGGTAGGTTTGATTTTGCTAATTGGGTTACAAAAGGATAGTGTTGTTCAAAGGATGGGGAAATAAGGAATCTATCCAATATGCACATAACCGGATTTGCTTGACCATTTGACCAAGTGTATCTTGCACCCTTGAGAGGTAAGTCAATGAGATCATGTTCAACTATGAACTTGTTAAACTTCTTCATGCTTCTTGTGATCTTCTTACAATTCTTTTTTGAACACTTGGTAATTGTGTTAAAATCACCACCAATGCACCAAGGAAGATTTGACCGATATCTGCCAGACGTGTCGTGTTCAATCCAAAAATCTTTTCATCCCAACTGAATTGTTTGGCCCATATACACTTATAAGTACCCATTTGAAAATTATCGAGTTTGTTTGTGCAAAGCATTGAGAGTGTATACTCAGCAACAAGTGAGTCACTTACATCTACCATATCTCTATCCCGGAGAGAATTAACATCCCACCCGAGCTCCCTACTGATTGTTTCATTGTCCACCCTACATTCTTGTAACCGCAAATTTGCTTAATGTCCCAAGACGTACAATGCATCATTTTAGTTTCTTGGAGTATAATAATTGGAGCTCGAATCAACGCAACATCTTATGAACCACCGTTCTTCTACTACTCGAGTTTAAACCTCTAACATTCCCGGTTAGGATTTTTAAACTCACCTTGAACAAAATTTACCCTTAGAGTTCAGCGACCTTCGTGGTCCTGGTTGAAGGAGAGGCAATAGCTTCGAAATACCAAGTCGCTTGATTCATTACACAATTTCGGTGGAATCAGCATTGCGACTCAATAATCGGCACATCAAGGTTAACAAAACAAGCAACAATTGTGTTATCTACTGCTGGTGGTTCAAAACCGGGGGGATATTCTGGCGTGCAAGTTTCAGAACTATCAAACAAGTCTGTATCCTCTTCAGTCAAGAAGGTATCCTCTAGACCCATAAGTGGTAAAGAATGTTGTTTCTCTTCATGAACATGGATGATATCCTCACCATCTAAACATAAAGTGTTTTGTACTGCGAAGTCTTTTAGAATTTGCTTCTTTGTTGGCATAATGGGAATGGGTTTAAGAACAGTCCGAAGTAGTAACCTTAGAAACTAGGAATTTCTTAGTATGATTGGGCATAAATTGAAAAGCGATGCCAAGTTTAATACCAAGGTGAAGAGACGATTAAATTCATCTAAGATCCAGATAGGAACTGACAGTTGAAAGGTTTTTTGTGGTTTGATAGGGTTATGCAGAGCTGATAATGGCGGAATGAAAGATGAAGGTTGAATTGATAAGGGGCTAGGGAAGATAAGAGTTTTTCTATGAAGGATTTTATGGGTGACAAATTATCTGTGGTTGAATGAGCTTGAGTTGGTTTCGAATAGCAAGTGCACTGGAAGGATTCAGGGATTGAAATTATGAAAGTTTGTAGGAGTAGATATCTCATCAACTTCCATGTCGTGAGACAACTCTATTCTGACCACATCAGTTTTCTTTTAGCGAAACAAGTAGCTCATTAGAATCGAAATTCCGGAGAAATTGGTTAGAAAATCTTCATAAACAACCTGCTGCCAAATTTGTTTCACGGGCCTGGTTTTGGATCTCTTTTTTTTTCCTACGTCGGCTATTCTTCCTAGACTTGCGCAGTACAATATATTCTTTTATAACACACGGATTCAAATAAGGCGTAGCAATTTGGATAATCCGTAGAATCAACCAGAGATATTCACGTATTGTTGATGGGTAAAACGTGGGAAGGAGGAACTAGCCTAATCACATAAAGTACTCCCAAGGAGAAGATGCGTTTATGGGAAGTAAATAGAGAATTAATGATGATCTCAAGAAGTGTGCCATCTTTCCCTTTTATAATGACCCTCTTATGGATAAATGCCCGTAAGATTAACATATTACTAAAATACTATTTCCTTTCCTTATGTTAATACCAAACCCCAAGGGCTTTCCTCTTAGGCCAAAGCCCAACTGTCTTAATATGCTCTTGGATGAACTAGGACTCCCCCATCTTAATGGGTTAGGCCTAGTTTTTAAATCTCTTTATCCTAAAAGGGACCCATGATAGGTTAAGGGGCCATCTATTTTAGGATTGATTATTTTCATGTATCAACACGTATCCTTATTTATGGCAGAATTTAATGGCCTTGAAACATACATGTATGGAACAGATGTATCAGAGTTGTTGTGAAGGAACTTTCTTTTTTTTGGCCCTGTATGTTTCCAAGGAATCTGGTGTGGTTGACATGGTATACGAATCTGATTCCTAATACACAGGAGGTGTGATAAGGAAACTGCAATCAACCGATGGAGATTTTCCGGTAACTTTGATGTGAGCTGTAAACATTTGTTTCCGGCAAAGAGCTTTATTACTCTAGGGATAGAGTTGATTTCGTTGACATTCCTAATTTTCATATGCATAGCCCTTAAGTTTGTGAGTTTGAGAGTTGCAGGATCAATCAAAAGCAGCTCCCCACAAATTCTTGCAATAGCATGAATGAGTTTTAAGGACCAAAACTGAAAAGGAACTCCCAAAATTTCGATGTTGAATTCATAGTGATGAGCAGCAGTTGAACCCCAAACCTGATGATGCCATCGAAACACAGAATAGGTGATATTATGTGCAGAAAATTTGAATTCAATATTTGCCTGGGAGAAATCATCATCTACATGAAAAATTGCTTGCGTGGAGTTGATAGGAAACAACTCAAAAGCCTTTTAAATTTGTAACTCGCTACACAACAATCTCCCTAGATGCGACCATGATCTGTCTCTCTTAGAAGAAGATATGATGAATGCATTGTGCCATCCACCTATTTTAGCTGAATCTTGATCAATATGAATAAACTGGCCAAATTTTGAATTCTTTGTGTTGATTTTGCACGGAACAACATATCTATCACAAAGAAACGGTGAATTATGAATGGGATTTTGGGTTATGGGATGGACATTCTTGTTTTGAGAAAACAGGGATTGTGCATAAGATGTATTAGGTTTAGTGTACTTTTTAGGATGGGTTTGATGTTGCTGTGGGTTATTCAAAAGGTGTTTAGGTTTGGATAAAGAAACAGAAAAGTTGATAATGGATACCATTGCAGTAGCCATTTCAAACCATCCTTCAAATCTTATTCCAGCAGGGATATAAAAAGAGATCGGGTAAGCTTTCGGATTTGGTCTGGAAAGTGTGATATGAAGATAATAACCATTTTCATCATACGGTTAAGATGCAAAAACCCGTTGTCATAAATTGACTTCGATTGTGAGAAATGCTATATGTACATAGTATGTGACTAATACCATACGGTTATACATTTTACGTAGAAACTAACCACTCATTTGCTAAAACATTAACTGAAACAACAAATAAAATTAGTGTTGGACATTCGTAAAGTTGGATACTAAAAACTAAAAAATCCCCTTTGTTTGCAAACTCCATAGGTAGCAATGTAGAAAATTGTCATTAAAACAAAAAGAGTAAACCCGTTCCTTTCTTTTCCACTTTCCCACTAAGAAAAACCTCAAAAGCGATTTAATGGCGAAACTTTTCATCACCGAAACTAAACCTAAGGATCACTGGGGAGAAGAAATCACGAGTATGGGGATGTAAACAGGGATCCGATGAAGGCACAAAGAGGTTGTTCACATGGGAGTGGTTTTCTTTCAAATTTTCAATGTCTAGAAATGTTTCGTCTCTGTGTAATAGCATAGTCTATAAAGATTTAATAGCTAGGCCTGATTTCCTTAATTTTTAGTGTTATACCTTGATCTTGTGTTGTTTCTTAAGATTCTCAATTTTCTTTGGGGTTTATATCTAGGCTTAGCAATTTAGGTTTTTCTTTTAGATCGGTATTTGATTTCGAAACAGGGATAGGTATTTGGTTTTTGAAACATGGGTTCTTCTTTAGGTTTGCAATATTAATTCTCTTAGATTTTCTTCCTCTATGTTCTGTTTAATCATCGGTTTGGTTATAGCTATCTGACTTAGGATTTTGATTTATTTCCAATTGATTTAGGTTGTTAGGAGCAGTCGATTACCCCTTTCTCTTAATCTAGGGGTTCTCCTGATTAGTTAAACATTTTCTTAGATGTGTTCCTTTTGTTGTGATACCCTTCTTGTATCAATTATTTGGTTTTGTTGATAAAGTTCAGTTAGGTTTATGATTACCTTTGAGGAAAGGGCTACTGTGAATTTGTCGGTTGGATGGATTATGTAATTTCTTCTGAAATTGAGGCGGTGATCGGCTTAATTTACTGATATGTAATTTAATTTAATCCATGGATATGTAATTTCTTTTGAAATTGTGATAATGATCTTCGGCTTATTGTTGTGAATTTTTACTGATTTGATAGGTTAGTTATGTGTAACTTCTGAATTTGTGGAAGCGATCAAATTTTGAGGTTGAAATAAGTTCTAGGTTCGGGCAATTTCTTTTGAAATTGTGTTTTTAGTCTTCTGTTTAGTGTTATGCAATTGTTTTCAAAACTAGCTTAGATTCTTTAACCATTCCCTTCCTTTGTCCAGCCTTGCCCCTAGTTATCCCTCCTCATGTTTGTCCCTTCTCACCCTATATCCTGCTGTTTTTCTTGCCTTGTGTGACTTAGTGAACTTGAGCTTTTGTATTGGATTTGCTTATATAGGTTTATCTTTTTCGTTATTCAGCTAGTATTGGAATTCAAACGATCTGTAGAAATTGCAGTATCTTAATTCTCTTATCTATGTTCTTTTAAGGGCTTACGTTGTATGTTCAGTAACCTATGATCTAATTTTCTTTGGATGTGAAATTATTTGTTAGATATCGGTTTTTTGCTCATATCCCTTAGCACCTCTTTGTTTATGCCAAATATGAAGAAATATACCTCTGTTCCAAACTCATACTCAAATAACTTTGGTCATATTAAATCATACTCCTATGATCTTACTCCCCCGGGTGAGTCCACTCAAATAACTTTGGTCATATTAAATCTCTCATTCTCTTTATAGATTATCTACGTATCGTTCAACTTGATCTCTCGTCTTAAACTTTGTTCAGTTTTTAAATTGTATTAGGTATTCCTACGTGTATAATAATTGAAACTTTTGCAGAATCTAGGCAAACGACTATCGAATCTTTAGTCTACCACCATAGCCCGTAAACCCATTCCCATTTCACGCTTTTCGCAAATCCAAGAACCAAGCCTCTTTTTGTTACCATTAACATTCAATCACACCCGATATCACCTATCTGATCTTCAAAATTTTCAACCCATCTCCAACCCCAATTCACCTTATCCCCTAGCTTTCAATTAGTAAGATATGTCTATTCTCGCATGGAATTGTCAAGGTTTAAACCGGCCTCCAAAAATTCAACACCTTAGTGGACTTATATCAATGTACAAACCAACCATATTATTTCTATACAAACTTTGTCCAATGACTTTCAAATCTTTGCGCATCGCGCGACTCGCACTTTCCAAATCAATGCACAGTTCCTAAAATAGGCGAGAAAGAGTGGGACTATGCCTATTATGGAAAACGAAGTCAACATCCAAGTCATCTTGAAGTCCCCAAAGTTATATTCATGCTCTCGTCACACTATAGTTCTCGCCCAACCTTGGTTTTTGTACGTGAATTTATGGCCCACCACATAGGACCCAAGAAAAAACCTATGGGAAGATTTTCCAACAATTTTTCCAAACACTTCAACACCTTGGTTGCTACTAGGAGATTTCAACGAAGCATTGGACCAATCGGAAAAGAAAGGAGGAAGAGGCAGGTTACCATGCACAAACGCGGTCATTTCTTAATTTAATGGATCAAATGGGCTACATCGATCTAGGATTCCGAGGAGACCCGTTCACTGGACAAACAACCAACAAGGTCTTGACAACATCCAACAAAGACTTGATAGAGCGGTAACAAATCAACAATGGAGAACAGCCAACCCACATGCGGGAATCACACACCTCCCACGAATAGCCTCGAGATCATGCTCCTATTCAGCTCAAACGAAAGCCTTGGATTTGGCAAGGAGTAAGAATTATAAATTTGAGCATCTTTGGCTATCTCACCCTCAACTTCATCAAGTGGTTAATTCAGCATGGGATAAATTACAAGACTCAGATCCGCCTTTGAACCTCCAGCTCAAACTCATATCAACTAGTGAAACTCTCTACTGAATGGAATAAGATTAACTCCGGCCACCTACCCACATTAATCAAAAAGTCATTGCGAAAATTAAAGATGCCCAACATCAATGTGCTACAAAGGCTGGTCTTTTGCATTGAAAACTCGGATTCAACATGAAAAGCAACTCGAATTGAACACCCGAATTTCTTTTTCGGATTGCCACGCAACATATTGGCGTGAGAGATCCAGAATACAATGGCTTGATCGGTGGTCAGTAACACCACATTCTTTCATACCAAGGCCACAATTCATAAGGTTGCAACAACATACAACAACTCCGGGGATCATCAAAACAATTGGATTAGCGACAAACATGAAGTTATCGGGATCATACTTGAACACTTCACAGATCGGTATACGTCTCCGAATACAATAATAGATGAAAACCTCTTTGAGGAAATAACACCAAGGTTAACCCACCAATAATGTGAGAAACTAATAGCGGAGGTCACCACTGAGGAGATCAAACAAGCTCTTTTCTCCATTGGATCGGACCGCGCTCCAGGACCAGATGGATTCACCAAGTAAGTTTTAAAGTTTTTGGGAAACAACCCAACCACAATCGATAGCCATGGTCCGAAGTTTCTTTCGGTCACTCAATATCCACCCTCTCATGAACCACACTAACATCACTTTAATCCCAAAGATTGACCACCCCTCAAAACCATCTCAATTTAGACCGATAGGGTTATGTAATGTCACTTACAAAATCATCTCAAAATTTTTGGTCAATCGCATACGACCTCTCCTCCCATTTTTGATAAGTTCATACCAAAGTGCCTTTGTGCCTCAACGATCCATTCATGATAATATAGCTATTGCGGCTTAACTTTTTCACCATATCGAACATCTTACCGTCACGAAGGATCTAAAATAGCATAAACTAGACATTCAAAAGGCCTACGACTCCTTGGATTGGGGATTCATAAAACATGCTTTCACCAGCTTAGGTTTCCCCCCAATATTTGTGGATTATATTATGTTATGCATATCTACAGTAACCTATTCAATCAACATCAACGGCACACTGCATGGGTACATCACTCCACCCCGGAGGAATAAGGCGGGGAGACCCTCTCTCTTCTTATATATTTATTATTTGCGCGGAAATCATCCACCAATTTGGGAATACTTGAAGCACAAAAAAGATAGTAGGGCTCGCATTTCTCAAAAAGCTCCCACCAATACCGCACCTTATGTACGCGGATGATCTCTTGATAACTTATAAAGCAACTCCGGAAGGCACCAACCACCTCAAACCGTCGCTACGGGCTTATGGCACCTCGGCGGGTCAACACATCAACGACTCGAAATCACACTAATACATCACCGAAGCTAGAGCAGCCCGAACAGAAGAGTTAACCCAAGCTTTCAACATGCCAACAACTTCCAACCCCTATCTATTTAGGAGTACAATTTAAACAAGGTAGATCCTCTAGCCACATATTTGCCCCTACTTCAATTTGGTGGCACATGCAAAGCAAAAGGATGGATGACCAAGTGCCTAAACCAAGCGGGAAGATTCGCACTCGTAAAATCGTCCCTAACCCCTCGCCAACCATCTCTTGCAAACTCAAATCCTTCCTTCTTCTCATGTCCACCAAAAAATGGATCGTATCACGACAAACTTCTTAAGGGCCACGATTCTTCCATCAAGAAACTCCACCCATTAGGAAAAGACAAGCTCCACAAACCCAAATCACAAGGCGGGCTTGGTATCCAAGTAACAAGGAACACAACAAGGCGCTGCGATGAAACGAGTTTGGAATATTCACTAAAACCCCACATCTGTCTTAGCCAAATTGTACAACGCAAAAATACCTTGACTTGAGACCCCCATTTTCGAGCATCCCACCTCTCCCTTCTTCCCCTAGCCCACAATGGAGACAGATGGCCTCGCCATACCATTTTTCAAACAACATCTCTTTCACCAAATAGGGGATGGTTTACACACACCCATACAAGCAAACCTGGATCCCACTGATTTGAAAATAATATTAACTTGACTTCTTGTTATCCAATACAATCGATTTGCCGACATCATCGACTCATCAACCAGGGTGGGATCATGAAAGGTTGAGCCTACTACCCCACCCCATAATTCAGCGAATAATTAACAGCCACATCCCACAAAACAGCTTGACCGGATAGGATTTATGGCCTTTTACCAAAAGCGGACAATATACTATCGCCCGGGATACAAGCTGCCTCATTAGCGCTTCTCAATAAACTCAGCAAAATCCCCTTCCACCATCCAATTTCCTTTGGACACTACCATGTCCCCCAAAGTACATCTTTTCTTGTGGAAAGCAATTAATGATGGTTTACCAACCCTCAACATTCTTCACCGCATCCAACTCACCAATTCCAACCTATGCCCTCAATGCAGTTCTTATCCTGAAACACCCAGTCACATTCGCACCTTGTCAAACAACTATAGATTCTTGGAACCTCTTACTACACCACCTCGAAACCATCAAGTCGCCACTCAAGGAATACCCAACTCACTACCACACCAAACAACCATATCCGAACTCCTTGAACAAAGTGCCTGCACCGATCACAACAACCTTCTGCTTCCATTTTTGGTCCTTATGGTTAACCAGAAACGACGTGATGTATCGCCAACAACAACAAAGCCCAACGAGTGTAATCGGGGCCGTTCCCGATTTTTTTGCCTAAAGCGGAACCAGAAAAATGTTGCCCCCTTATCTTAAAAGAACTACGATCAAAATCTTAGTTGTATAAGGTTGTTTATAAGGTGCTAGAATTTCATATCCATACTAAAATGGTAACATACTAATCAATAATTTATCATCTATGTATTCAAAAAGGGAAACGCGTACATTTATAGTGTCTGGATATAAAAGAATGGCGAAGAAAGAAGGCTACGGATCGTCTGTTACCAAAACCTTTTGTTCCTCTATTCCACCCAATCCTTGATAGCCACGTATCTCCTATTAAGATCTGCAAAAATTCTTTCTGTCTTAAGATCTGCAAAAATTTGGATTACGAACTGAAAAAATAAGGATTGGGACTGGGGAGTATGTTGCTGGATAAGGAATAAGGAGTATTCTATGAAGAGATAATTAAGGGAGAAATATTTATTTCCTAATTTTTCTCTTAGAAAATCTCCTTTTAATTAGTCAAGTATTTATCACGTCAATTTGTTAAATGTGGTAGTTATAATAGGAGAAACGTGGCTATCAAGGATTGGGTGGAATAGAGGAACAGAAGGTTTTGGTAACAGACGATCCGTAGCCAAGAAAGAAGGCCAAAATGCATATGAGTAGACTGTAACCCCGTAGTGGTAATATAGTCTACATGTCGTATATGGCATCTTATGTGATTCTAGCAAGTTCATAAAACGGAGAAAAGCTGGTAATATAGTCTACATGCCGTATATGGCATCTTGTGTGATTCTAGCAAGTTCATAAAACCGGAAAACTTATCGTGATAGATAGAGAGATCAAAAATATTCCTAAACATAAATCCTAACATTACCAATCTGAAGTCGATTTTCTTGTCGTGAGAGATATAGAGAGCTCAAAAACTATTTCTAAATAAAAACTACCTCCAAACAAATATCCTAGCACCATAGAAAGATGACTTAAGTCGATTTTCTTATTGTGAAAGATATAGAGATCAAAACTATTTTAACAAAAATCCTAACAACAACTAAAAGTCGACTTTCATTTGATGAGAAATCAAATTTGCTTCTCCAATATTCGTATTTGTCGAATAAGATATGACAAAACAAAAACTCTAATTTGTTGCCCCTCTAGGGCTTGTTGCCCCAAATCGGGGCTTTCGATTCCAAATCGGGGCCGCAGTGTAATGCAAATGGACATCAAGCTCCATGAGGGAATATTCATGGGCCAGAATCACCTCCCACGGTGCTCCCTGGAATGCTTCCATTTGCAAACCCCGCACAAAGAACAAGAACAACTTCAACCATCTTTGTGGGATGGCTCAAGCCTCAATCCAGTTGGATCAAAATCAACACGGATGGGGCAGCAAGGGAAGCCGGGATAGCGGGAGCCGGTATTATATGTCGAAATGAGGAAACCAACACAATCCTAGCAATATCACAACCGCTAGGCATCACCACGGCACTTGCAGCGGAGACTTGGGCCATGCACATAGCCTCTAAAACTAGGGCCAAGCGAGGATGGCCAAAGTCCAATTTGAAACGGTTCGAGAAAATTTAATGAGATTTTTGACCTCGGATACGAGATGCCCCATGGTATATATGCGGTTGATTGCAGAGATCAAACAAAGGCTCACCCAAATCCAGCAATATACCGTTACACACATCTATAGAGAAGCAAATCAAGCGGCAGACGGTTTAGCAAATCGAACAGCGGATGATTGCTCCATAGGGAGACTCACAACAACAGTTTGGGAACATACAATTCCGCAGACTCTATGGGTATTACATACCCCGTGTAATTTCAATCTAATCTAATAAATTTCATGCTTCAAAAAAAAAAAAAAAAAAAAAAAAAACTGTGTTTATTTGATAATACTGATACATGACTTGATGACTAAAAACATACTACCATTTGCAGTAATGGAAATATGATTTCGTGTCTATGTGGATGTCTTCGTATGTGTTTTCAGTTCCTCGATTAAAACTGTTAAATTTTCATAAGATGAACCACCTTCTTTTACAGCAGTGAAAGCCATTTCACTGAGTCGCTTCACTCGATTTCTTATTTCCGTTGCTTCCTCTCCATCACTGCTCATTAGCTGATTTACAGCTTTAACAATCTTTTCCTTCTTGACAGACACATTTTTCGCGTCTACCCAAAAATTCCACTTCTCAACTCCAACTTGAATTCCTATTTTTGCAACTTCTGTAACAAACTTCTGGTTATGGAATTGCTCTCCAAACACAGGCCAAGCGATCAATGGAACTCCTGCAGTAATGCCTTCAAGTACTGAGTTCCAACCACAGTGAGTCATGAACCCACCAACCGCTGGATGGTCAAGGATCAAAACTTGGGGTGCCCAGTCTGTAATGATCAAACCCTTCCCTTTTATTCTATCTTCAAATCCTTCAGGTAAAAGTACTTGTTGCTCATCATTCTCCAATTTTCTTATAACCCAAACAAATGGAATTTCTGAATCTTCGAGACCCATTGCTATTTCAATTAACTGATCATTACTGATTCTAGAGACACTGCCAAAACAAACGTAAAGAACTGAATTTGTTTCTTTAGTGTCGAGCCAACTCAAAACGCAATGTTCATCAACGGAGGAGTTCTTGCCTCTTTGAACTTTATCAACAGCATCCTCGTTTCGAAGCGAAACCGGGCCTATTTGCCATGCTTTTCTCCCCATGACTTTTGTATAATGATTGGCGTAAGCAGGTTCCAACTCGTAGAAGCTGTTAATGATAGCTCCATAGCTTTGCAGCTCGGACTCTCTAATCCGTTCCATCACTTCAGCAAACTAAGTAGTAGTAGATGATTTTTTCAGGTAATTCTGACATGGTCATCTCAATCTTGTCAGGGAGACCCGGTACCAAAAAGCTCATCCTTTTGCCATTAATATCAGGTTGAAAAGATCTTAGGCTTTCAGAAACACACAGGGAAAACAAGCATGTTCCATGAAAGACAATTCTAGGAATTCCAAATTTACCAGCGGTCTCGACTGCCCACGGGATGAACATATCGGCAACAATTACATCTGGGCGAAGTTCCTGTAAGAGCTTCTCAAAAGGCAGTTGAAGCATCTGAACAGCCTTGCCGAAGTTAGAAATCAATTCAGGTGAAGTGATGTCGTCAAGGTTTTCGGTTTCTTGGGGTAATCCAGCTTCTTTTTTGCAGGAAGGGAATCACTTGGATATCTATACCCAGACCAGATAATCGATCTCGGTCAATAGCTTTTGATGAAGTGGAGGCATTACGAGGTGTGGTAATGATAGTGGCCTTTACACCATAAGCAGCGAAAAGTCTGGCTACGTCTATAGTTGGGATCATATGACCGTAAGCCATGAGAGGCAAAAAGAAGACATGAAGTTGAATATGTTTTTCAGAATTCATAATTAGGATTCCAATAATGAAAACGAAAACTTGATTTAGAGAGTGATAAGAGACGAAGTTTGTTGCTACAATTATTTGCAGTGTTCTATATAGGCTGTCAATGTATCATTATTGTCCATTTATTTATTTTTTATCGTTACGGCCGGATTTTGGTGCCGACAAGTTTCGAACCCAAATTACTAGTAATTTTAGTATCATTATCACACAAGTTTTCAAACTCAAATTCTCAGCAGCCGTCCCAGCTTGGCTTCATTAGTTACTGTCAACTAAGAAAATAATTATCGAAAGAGCTTTTACATTGTCTTTTACATCGTGTTACTATTTGAAGTGTACTTATGTTAGGTCATGTCATTGGAATCATTACCATGTTTATTTCAATTGTAGCCAATGGTAATGTGCTGGAAACATTGACAATATATACACATACTACTGCTAGTATTGTTCTTTTACTGGAAAATAGTTTAAAACGTTTCTAGATTGATTTAGGCATAGAAACATAATTATCATCTAAAATGATCCCCTCCGTCCACATTTATTAGATAGTTGAAGTTTACTGGTCTTAAGGCAATGAATAAAATGAGTGTTTTTAAGTATTTTCACAACTATATCTGCTTATGGATAATAATTTGTAAATTTTAGAAATCATTTATCTCTCAAACTATACCATAGATTTTAAGTAAATTTTGTCACGGGTTGAAAATCGTTTTAAAAGCAGCACGTATCTAGTATAAATATGAATATCAAATTATATATATTTAACATGATCTGAAAATCAATCAAAAGGGTAATTTTAGAGATATCCCCTTAATTAGTGAAATAACTAATGATGGAATGAGATCTTGGAAACCAAGTAGGTCATCCAATGGTGGGACGGAGGGAGTGTGTTTTTCTATGTTGATGCCTTTTTAGATATTTTCAACTCCTCGATTAGAGAAGTAAATTCTGTGTACGATGACCCACCGTCTTCTACAGCTTTCCTAGCCATTTCACCTAGTTCTTTGGCTTTTCTTCTCATCTCTTTTGCTTCTTTTCCATCACCCATCAACAGTTGAATTGCCTCCTCTATCTTTTCTTTATGCACTGATACTTCTTTTGTTTCTAACCATTGTTGCCATTTCCCAGCTCCAGCTGGAATTCCCGTCTTCAACACCTGAGTAACAAGTTTCTCGTTGTGGAATTGCTCTGCGAACAAAGGCCAAGTGATCATGGGAACTCCTGCACTCACACCTTCAAGTGTAGAGTTCCAACCACAATGTGTCATGAACCCTCCGACGGATGGATGATCCAGGATAAGTACTTGTGGTGCCCATTCTCTAATTATCATACCCTTCCTTCCATTTTTCTCTTCGTAGCCTTCGGGTAAAAATCTCTCGTCTTTGTTGCTCCCTGTTGTCCTTATAACCCAAACAAAGGAAACACTTGAATCTTCAAGAGCCATCGCTATTTCAAGTAATTGAGCATTGTTCATTCTTGAAGTGCCGAAACAAATGTAAAGAACTGAATTTGGTTCCTTGGAGTCAAGCCAGTTTAGGACATAATGCTCATCGACAGCCGATTGCTTTCCTCTCTGAGCTTTATCTACAGTGTTCCTATTCAGGAGAGAAACCGGGCCTATTTGCCATGCTCTTCTTCCCATAACATTCCTGTAATAATCTGCATATGCTGGCTCCAACTCATAAAAGCTGTTTACCAAAACTCCGTAGCTCTTTATCTCCGACTCTCTTATTTTGACAAGCATTTCACTAAAGGGTGAATCCAATTTTAAGTGATCAGGCACCTGTAGCCTAGTCATTTCTATCTTGTCAGGGAGACCCGGTACCACAAAGGCCTCTGTATCAGAAGCAATGCCTTGGTCAGGTTTGTAGAGATTCAAGCTATGCTCAACGCACTGACAAAATATGTTTGTTCCATGGAACACAAACCGAGGGATGCCAAATTTGCCAGCGCTCTCAGTTGCCCAATACAAGAACATATCAGCCACAATGAAATCCGGGTGGAACTCCTCAAAGAGCTTCTCCAATGGTTCTTGGAGCATGTTGATAGCATTGAAGAAATTAGGAATCATTTCAGGCCCATCTATGTCGTTGACATTTTCACATCCTTCAGGCAAACCGGCTTCCTCCGTAGGAAATCGAAGTATTTGAATATTGATATCCAGACCTGACAATCTATCTCGCTCTGCCTTTTTTGAGAAGGTGGAGGCGTTAATCGGAGTAGTAATTATGGTGGCTTTAACACCTCGTGCAGCGAACATTCTTGCAACATCAAACATTGGAATCATATGCCCATAAGCCATGAGCGGGAAAAAGAAACCATGAAGTTGCTGAGGAGGAGGTGGAGCTTCTGAACCCATTTTAGGACTTAACAAAATTCTGAAGTAAAATAACTGATTTGAAGAGAGTTCGGTTCTAGAACATAAAAGGATAAGAGATTAGAGTAGAGATGGATATGAGAATATGCTTTATCAGTTGTCACAATACTGTTGTTATTTATAACGAACTGCTGAATTATGCAAAAAGAAATGAGATAAGCGAAGTTATTTTGGCACCACAAAGGACTTGATGTCAGTGAGCATGTGGATACTTGTGAGCTACATGTCTTGGATGCTTGGAGTCATCCGTATTTCAATTTCAGCCAGAAATGGTGAAGCCATCTCTTACGTCATATCTTTCCAAATTATTGAGTTAGTGGTCAACATTTAAGGTACTAAGATACGTGCTCGTTAAGAATTTTTCAATCATTTCCGAGTAAGTTCGTTATTAACTGGCTTCATACTTCTAGAAGCTTGACACCTTTTTGCTCGTTATACTTTCTTTGGTTGAGATCTAACGTACGGTACTGTTTTTTCTTATCTTCTCTTCTAGAATCATCATCCATAAGGATTGAGGACCATCACATTTCATTCAAAATTTCAAATCACAGTGAAATCTGATTCCTTGTAAATGTAAATGTAAATGTAAATGTTTTACTACTTGTTATACAATTTCAATTCCTCAATCAAAGCAGTAAACTGGACATAAGACGACCCATCTTCTCTTACAGCGCTTTTCGCCTTTTCGCTAAGTTCGGCCACTCGCCTTCGCATCTCCTTGTTTTCGTCTCCGTCATCAGTCATTAGCTGTGTGAGTGCCTTGGATATTTTCTCCATCTTCACAGATACATCTGTCGTTTGAACCCAGTCATTCCATTCCTCAGCGCCAACTTTGCTTCCAATTTTCAGCACTTCAGTGACAAATATCTCATTATAGAACTGTTCTGCAAACATAGGCCAAGTTACCATAGGAACACCTGCAGATATACCTTCCAAAATGGAATTCCATCCACAATGAGTCATGAATCCGCCAACCGCTGGATGATCGAGGATTAGCACTTGCGGTGCCCATTCTCTAATTATCAACCCCTTCCCTTGAATTCGCTCTTCAAAGCCTTCGGGTAAGAAATTTTCCTCCCCGGCAGTAATTTTTCTCACAACCCAAATAAATGAGCATCTCGAATCTTCAAGACCGGTTGCTATTTCAGTCAATTGAGCGCTAGAGAGTTTAGACATACTGCCAAAGGACACATAAATAACTGAGTTTTGTTGCTTGGAATCGAGCCAATCCAAAATGCTATGTTCTTCAATAGATAATGTGTTTCTCCTTTGCGCATTCTCTAATGTATCGTTGTTTCGAAGCGAAAGAGGACCAATTTGCCATGCTCTTATTCCCAGAACATTCTTGTAATGGTCAGCATATGCTGACTCCAGCTCGTAGAAGCTGTTCGCCAGAACTCCATAGCTCTTCTGCTCCGATTCCCTGACTTTCTCCAGCACTTTACTATACACGGAATCACTACCAATTATATATTCGGGCACTTGGGAAATGGTCATCTCGATCTTGTCTGGCAAACCTGGGACCAAAAAGATTCTTTTTCATTCATAATGCTCTCAAATGGTTTGTTACTCTTTAGGCTCGCGGCGACACAATGAGAAAATATGTTTGTTCCATGAAAGATCAACCGAGGAATGCCAAATTTTGCCGCCGCCTCAGTCGTCCAAGGTAAGAACATATCAGCAACAATGAAATCCGGGTGATATTTTTCTAAGAGCTTCTCGAATGGCCCTTGTAGCATGCTCATAGCTAAAAAGAATTTAGGCATCATGTCAGGTGAAGTAATTTGATTGACACTTTCCATCCCTTCCGGCAACCCGACCTCAACTGCAGGGAATGGAATTGTCTGAATATTGATATCGAGACCAGATAATCTATCTTGATCGATAGTTTTTGAGAGGGTTATAGCGTTAAGAGGTGTGCTAATAATAGTGGCTTTAACACCGCGAGAAGCAAATAATTTTGCAATGTTGATCATTGGGATCATATGACCTTGAGCTGTGACAGGGAAAATGAAGACATGAAGTTGATGCTGTTGGGAAATTTCAGATGCCATTTTAGTTTGGACTTGAAATTAACTTTGGAAGTGAAGGAAAGGGAAAAGGGTATTATTGGTTTAGAGAGAAAAATAGATTGAATAAGATGAGAGATGATGCTTTGATTTTAGTTTAATTTATAATTAATTAAGCTCGGATACATAAATGGGGTAGAGCTGAGAAGGTTCATCTCACTGAGGCTGAGATCTTGTGCCGCTTTTGTTTAAGTTTAACTCGCTGGCATTTCCATATTTTATTGTTCTTTGAGAAATGGGGTATGATGCAACCTCATGCGTCATGGATAACAGAATTCAGTGGTTCTTCGCAGACCGTGAAAAAAACCACACAGAAACCACTGTAGAGCTGGCAAACGGGCGGGCCGGGGCTGGCTTGTTACAGGTTACACGGGTTCGGGTTAACACGGTCCAAAACCCGCGGGTCGATATTCTTCACGGGTGGTCATTTCTTCAACCCGCGCCCGTAACGGGTAAAGCTTGCGGGTTCACGGGTTACCCGGCTTGTTTAATTAAAAAAAAAATTAAACCTTAATTTAAATTGAAAATAAAATGAGTACAGATTATATCTTTTTGCAACATCTAATCATTCATCTAATCGAAATTAAAGCTTAATTTTAACGGAAGACAACAATGGGAGACGAGGTTAATCTAAAATGAGTACATATTATATCTTCAATCGCAGCAAGAATTCCATACACATTTGTGTTCTCTGCTCAAACTCAGACTCATAACAACATCATTAAGACTGTAAGACCATTTCTACATCATTAAACACCTCAAATGTCATAGCTCCCATTCTTTCCAGAACCACACAGCACTCATAAGGACTCGGAGAGGCCATGTTCCTAAAAAATGAGCAATAAATCAATCAGGTAGCCAAAAGATAAAAAAAAAATCATAATCAACACAAAATAGAAAACCCAAATAGGAAATGAATCTGTGGTGTAATTAGAAATCACAACCCCCAAATTAAAAATCAACACAAACCCTAACCACCATTACAAATACAGGAAACTTGAACAACCTTAGATAATCATGAATTAAACAAGGGGTTTTTCTTCTTTTTGCATACAGGGTACTTTGAACAACCTTAGATAAAGATTTTACAAACCCCAGATTGAGAGTATCATAAAAGTGATGGAGATTTGATACCTGTAAATTTTGGAGAAATCCAACTGAACCTGAAAATCATCAAAAACAATTAAAAACTCCGCATCAAACAAATTGAATAAACAAACATGTTATAAAAAACAAAAATAGATTTATCGAGAAGATGTAAAGAGAATTATGGGTTTGGTTTATAACCCAGCCAAGCCGGGTTAGGGTTTTCACGGGCCGGGTACGGGTTTATCCACGGGTTTCGGCTTGTTTGCCGGCTCTTTACCACCGCCTCACATAAAAAGGTGGGCCCCGCCGTTGGGATATATATATATGGGCCACTTTTGGGCCTCACCAGTGAGAAATGTGTGAGTATATGGTAGAGTTTTTTTCCCTCGGTCTGCGAAGAATTTTTGAATAGAATTTGTGTGCACCGAATGTGGATACAAGATATCGCACAACTCTTGTGGAAAGTGTCGAGAGTATCTAGTAGCGCGATAAGGAAATATCAAGGGAGAAGTTATAAGACCACTACGTCAGCGCTGACACATGCGATGACATCATAAGAATCACATGGAACGTGTAAAAGTAAGCGCGATGACTTTCATACGACAGGGCGATGATATCGCACAGAGATCCCGAAATAAAAGGCGAAGTCGAGGGCTTTATTAGCTGTAAACCTCCTATATAAGGGACGAGGGACCATTGTAAAAAAGAGAGTTTTAGTCTGTGTGTATTATCTTTGAGAGAGAGAAAGTTATTTGTGCTCCAAGTTAGGGTTTGCGTTTATTCATACTTGTAATATCTTAGCTTTTCATGATAAGATTTCGAGTTTATTATTACCATGTATTAGAGTTTCCATTTATCATTACTTGGGTGTGGCTATAGGATTTTCTGTAGCTACATTTTGGCGCTATCGGAGGAGTAAGAGGATTCATCCTCACATGTGAACTTGTTTTCAAAAATGTTATGGCTTTATCATTCCTGTGGTTCTTACATTTCAAAGATTTGTTTTCACAAAGTTTTGTTTTATTTTCTAGATTTGGTTGCATTCTAGGAGTCTTGTTATCTTAAAAGTTTTAGATCTGGAAGTGGGTTAAAATTTCCTGTGTTTTTTCCAAACACTTGAGGATATTTATCATTCCCGGAGTTGTTCTTCAAGCTTTTTAGGGTTTACTATTTGTCATTTTATTGAAATAACATTTGAGGTACTTCGATGATGAGAATAGCGTCAAGAGAGGAGCATGTAATAGCTACAAGAAGGAGCAGAAGGGTTGCAGACAGGAGAAGGTGAAGAGAAGAAGTGGGCGAAACATCTTCCGCAGGCGAAAGACGTGACCGAATTCAACAAGAAACTAATACCAATGAAGAAGGACTTGTCCAGACGACTGACACAAACACAACGGAAGAAGAAGCAGATGTCCAGACGATTCGCGATGAAGGAAGAAACCCAGGTAATGAAGATAACATGACCACTGTGGAATTGAGAAAAAGGCTACTGGAAGAAAGATAAAGGGAGGGAGAAATAACTGAAAAAGGGCAAACCTCATGCGACAAAATGTTGCACTTGTGGAAGAGAATAACAGACTTAATGAGGAAAGATCGCAGGCTACAAACTGAGAAAACTGTTATATGTCTGAAGTCGTATTACATGTATTCGTACACATAGCGGAGTAGCTATATATCGACTTTCAGATTTGTGTGATATGCATATTCGTATGTACATCATGGGAAAAATATGTTTGTTTTGTGATCCGGATAGGTTTGTATATTCGTATACAAACAATTGTGGAACTGTGGTAATGGAACCGGGTTAAACTAATCAAACCGGTTTGCGATCCAAAACAGTTTCATGTTCTAGAACCAAAGTTAGTACCCAAACCAGTGCTTGAAGATGAATGTTACGTGAACTCGGGAACCAGCAAAGGTCTAAGAGTTTGCAAACAGGTACATGAAAAAAAGTTAAGAGACTCCGAAACTTTGAATTGGGTCAAAGTTTGCAAACCGGTACGTGAACTGAAAAGTTCTGTAAGAGTCCAGAACTTGGTAATTGCATAAGTGTCTGACCGGTTGTCAGCCGACACAAATATAATTACACTTTCTTACTACTCAAAATATAAATATAGCAAGGGCAAGAAAGGATCGATCCTGAGAGGTCTAGGTTGTCAAATTGTTATGGTTTCCTATATAAAACAGCAGGATTTTTACGATTGTGTAAATAAAAATAAACAAAAAGCAAATAAACAAAGCACGCAAATCAAGGATGTGAAAATATTGGATAAAGGTTTCATCTTCAATTGTAAACAAGTTTATGAATATATGAATAGAATTAAGTATTTAATCTCGCTATCATCAAAAGCCATGGAATACCTTATTGCAAGAATACTCGTAAATTTCCAAAGTTATCAACACACACATTAGGGTGCGTATGTGAAATCTACCTAAAGAATAACCTAACGCCTTGCGCTAATCAAGTTCAATTCCTAGGAGCATTAAGTTTGAGAAATAGGCTAATCAATGCAATTGAAATACATTGCGCAAACAATTCGAACAAAGGTCAATTTCTACATATGACTACGAGGATGTATCACTACAAACCCTAATCATATCATGCTACTCGTATTCAAGGTTATCGCTCGATGAAAACCCTAAAGTAGCTATAGATATGGATGTGAGTTCAATCAATTCTAGACTCGACTAAACAAACATTCAATCTTATTGCAATCCATCGATCATGCAATTATTGTAACCGTAGAAATCAAGCGATAATATTGAGGAAAACTAATTCATAAAAATCATAACTTGGTTGCAAAATCCAACTACATCTTCAACCAATAATAAAAACTTAGTTACTCATGGCATAGGAGTTCATAGCAATAAGAAGGAGAAAACCTATCATGTTTCTAAACCCTAGAACCAAAAGTATGAGTTCTCCCTAATGGAGATATATCTAGGTTTAGAGAAAAAGTTCTATTTATATGCTTTTCTCCCAAAAGGATACCCAAAGTAGGTCAAGTCTTCTCCAAACCCGTCTCAAATTCGTCCACCAAGCCCGGGAGTGAAAAATATGTCTCGGAATTTTGGGTCCAAAAGCGTATAGGAATTGTCGACGTCATCAGGAATCCGGCCCACCGTAGGAATCCGGTCCATGAAAAAATATCTCAGGCTACTTGAATCATCGGAAACTGTCACCAACAAGTATGTACTTCCAGCAACTCATCTCCCCTTCTCTGCATTCCAAACATTCACAAAAATCATCCAAACCAATTCTTTATCTCTTGCGAAAACGCGCCCAAAAGCGTGATGCGTAGCTCATATGTCCGGCCGTCGATTCTTGCATCCGACTCATACCCCCTCGCGATTCACTGAAATATTACGATCGACACTTTAACCTCTGAAATCCGGCTACAGGAACTATGCTCACTTAGGTGCGCCATTTTCCTCGTTTTCGACTATTTGCGCGACACGGCTCGATTTTGAACTTCTCTGCATTCCACGGCTCCACCCGGCTGCCCGGTGCAAGTCAATCCCTGGTCATTGCGGCAACATCGGTACAACCATCATCTCGGTCTTCCACCATTTTAATTGCCATTGTTCTCTTTATGCAAACCACGGCTACGGCACCATCAATACCAACAACACCACCACCTTTGTCGTTACGCACTTGAGTTCGGCTACACCGTTTCATGCACTTGCATAACGAAAGTGGCTTAATCCCCACTGGAACCATTCTCGGGCCAACACCTATGACCTCGCTTTTCACGGCACAAAACCAATACCCAAAGCGCGGCCACGGCTCAATCACTCGGTCTGTCGGTTCATTCAAGTGCGGCACAAACAATGCGGCCACTTTTGAGCTCAAGAGCAACACGAACTCCAATTCGGCAGAGTACCAGCACTTCCAAACCTCCTAACCATTGCCCGAAGCTGCTTGTGATGCATCGGTGCACCTCCGAGTTCAATGCTCTTCATTCTCCATTGCAATCCCGAGTTCATGCTCAAGCCAACTGCAATTGCAACCTCACGGTCATCACGGCCTTCTCCTTCTCATTCCGGCCACAATCAGTTCAAGCTTTGTCGAAAGCATTTGCAATTATCATTTCTGCCGCGACCCATTTGTCTCCGATTTTGCACTTCCCTGGCGCAACTCCATCACTCCGCAGCTGCAACACAACTCCTCTTCTTCTTTGTCACCCGGAACCCATTACAAACTCATTTTCTTCAATTGCATCAATTAGCTCGGTCTTGCATCTATCTTAGCCACCTTCCACACCACGACTTCCAGTTACGGTACCTGTACACTTTCGCATGAGCTTTAACCGTGCAAACCGCTGCCATCCATTTAAGTGCCCATTCCTTTAGCTTCACATACACGGCCATTTCGGCCGAGTCCACCATTGCGGCTTAACGACATAACTCCTGTAACTCTCAAATTCATCTAAGCATCTTCATATTGTTGTAGCTTCCTTACTCGAATCATTAATGCCATCACTTTACTAACATCTCAGGTTCTCTGCATCGGTTCCACCATCCAACACTAACCCGTCGACTCAATTTATCTCCACGAACCATGACCACAAGCCACTGCCATAGGATAACCCATCTCAACCTTCCTGGCACTATTCTCCTTGCCGAGACACAACACAACCACATCAAACATGGCGGCATGAGGCTAAACTTTCGGTCAAGAAGCTGCACTTTCGAGGAATTTCTACAAGCAATTGGTGTGCAAGAAGCGGTAACACGGGTTTAAGCTTGTCGTTGATGATATTGTGCACATCTCCTTCCCTGTAGCATCCAATTTCATACACACCCCGAGAATCATTCAATCAAACACACTCCGTTCTTCCATAATCAACCAATGGTAGTGAACTCGTCTTCTTCATGGCTTCTTGGCAACAAAAACGAATTCAACTTCCAATCCGATGCAAACCCATCTTGATTATAATTCATGGACTCACTAAACTGTCAAACCTCTTTCGATTTGCTCCCTTGCAAATCGATGGCAACAAAACTCCGTTTCTTCTCCCTGGTTCGAGTAGTCTTGAACTCCACCTCCCAGAAACACCATGTTTGCCTCCGAGTTTTCATCTCATCCAAGTAACTCTGTCTTCGAGTTCAACGGCGCATCGAGAGTCACCCATTCTTCTTTTCTTAATCAATTTCCTCAAACCTTGTTAGCCACAGTGACCATCCTCTTCAATCATTCATGGCTCAGATTCAAAATAAAAGAGAGAAACTATCTTCTCTCGATTGAATTATGGTACAAGTAGTGGACGGATAAATACACCCACAATCTTGGACAAGGGCCACCCGAACTGGTTATCCCTTAACCTTAAGCCGGCCTATATTTAATACTCCTCCCAAAAGAGGTGTCCCTTAACCTTGACTAGGCTCCATATAGTGTTCGCCCATGAAATAACAAATTTTCCCTTTTTGCTCAAAGCGAGTGATTTCTTCTTCTTTTCCTCCGTGCGACTCCAGTACCTAATAAACTCAAAAGCACACATAAGATACATAATTCACAAGAAAACTCGCAAAGAAAGCATAAATACTAGATATTAAATACGGTGTATTCTACACCTATCGATTCCCCCACACTTAGACTTTGCTAGTCCTCGAGCAAATCAAACAAAATAAAAATAAAAAAATACAACAACTCCGTGTCGTCGAGGCTACGGTCACTTTTAGCATA
Organism: Papaver armeniacum; assembly: GCA_023531295.1. NCBI lineage: Eukaryota > Viridiplantae > Streptophyta > Magnoliopsida > Ranunculales > Papaveraceae > Papaver > Papaver armeniacum. Next base: position 149,244 of record JAJJWW010008196.1, read on the forward strand.
AATAACAAGCCTTTAAACCCCTAGGTGTCCCTAGTGGACGAGTTATAGTCTCGTGAAGGTTTACAAGAGGTATACCTACAAAACCTATATTTCCAACTCGTCTATTTGTGACAAATCAATGAATGAATCCAAAATGACTACGGGAGGAGATACCTTGCAAATTCAATTCAATTATTAGTAAATAAACTCTATTTAGATAGTCGAACAAGCCACAATACTCGGAAACTAACAAACCACAATCACAATGAAAAGATTAAGAAAATGGATAAAGATGTAGATGTTGGCGAATGTTCACAAGTGTTCGATGTTTCCCATATACGTCGAAGGTCATTTGCTAAGATGAACCTAATCCTATTGGATTGAGCTAAGTGCTGAATGCTACATCAAATCAATTGGCATATACAAGGGAACCAAGAGTGACTTTATTCAACACAATAATATTTTTTTTATATGATTGGATCAAACTGGATCCAATTTCTCTTTTTTTTTTTAGACGGCATGATTAGATCTTTTGGATCCAAGCGCATGCTTCTTGTCAGCAAGTACATGATAGTTGCCTTGGATCCAAACATTCCACGCTTGTTTAGGCGACGGAGACGGGGACTACGTTTCACACATCTTGCTATTCCCAAGTGTCTTTTTATTAGTTTTGGTCAATTGATCGGTCTTTTTTTTTTTTTTTCTTTTCTTTTTCAATTTTTTTTTTTTTTTTTTTTTTCTTTTTAGTAACTCAACCACTCTATTTCATCCTAGCGGTAATAACACGTCGATGTTTAGTGACCACCAAAGCACTTAGAGAACAATAGATAAATATGGAAAAATAAAAATAGAATGTGATATGGTGATATTCGAGATATGGTAACAACTATCATGTTAATTTGTGATTTACGAGCTATATTCTTCCCTTTTAGTTAATTGGTTCCTCAACTCCCTGCATTCAAAATGGTTCCATCCACTAATGGTGTCATCCTAAAGGCACAAGTTTCTAGATTTTGAGTTCAAAAAACACAAATTTTTCTGATTTTTCTGATTTTTTTTTTTTTTTTTTTAAAGGCATAAAACAAACTAAAACATATAAATGCTCCCCACACTTAAACTTTACATTGTCCTCAATGTAAATTGAATCGTCCAAAAAGAAAGTCAAGGTGGGAAATTCCATAAAATGATATGCAAAAACAAGAAAATAAAGATAAAAGCAAATGCATAAAAATAAAAAGATAAGGATAAAGATACAAAACCGGTGGGTTGCCTCCCATAGCGCTTGTTTTAAAGTCGACAGACTTAGCTTCTTGTAAAATTCATTCCCCATACACCAATAATCGGAAAAGTTGGGGATCCTTCCATATAACCTGTTTGGAAACACTAGCTTCACACAAATATTAGTAACATAAAGCAAAAGTGAAGCTATGAACCGATAAAAGCTTCCCCACACTTATTCTTGTCCACACTTGGAAGTGTATAAAGAATATAGAAAGTCGGGTACTTCCCCGGTTTCTTGTTCCATAACCTGCATAGTATGAGAATCAAGTATCTCTAATGGCGGAAAACGAGAAACAAAGTCATTCAACAATATTCTCGAAGCACATACATTCAAACCAATAAGAGGTAAAGGAGAAGAAACAATAGGCAACGGGTTAGACAAACCTTGCACAATCTCTTGTATTACGGAATCCTCTTCATCCTTGAAAAACTCAAGTGAATTATTCACCTCTTTTATATCATGGTCCTCTATCAAACCTTGCAACCATTCTTCGTCCGTTTTACTTGCCTTAACCAAAGTATAGAGCATAAACATCATCATTATAATCATTTGCAAGCTCAATTGGGTCTTCCATAATATTGGTCATAACCGTCTCATTCTCAACATATTCCTCCTTTTTGTTGTAAGGCACATACTCTTTTGCGGATCCAAATTTTATCATAAGAAACTTTTTTAGAACACTCGAAAATGTATCATCCTCAAGCTCCACCCTTTGAATAGGCTCTTGATCATTATTAAGATCAATGCTTGAGTAATCTACACAAGTGTCGACGTATTCCTCTTCGTCTTCATCTTGATCCCAAAAAGACTCCATTGTACACTCCTCGGGGATGTCACCATGAGTTGGTTCAAACGATGTATTTTCATAATAATCATCATCACTATCATAGTCATCATAAGATTGGTCCTCGCTGAATTTAGTGTTGCTAATCTCGAACTCATCCTTTTGAATAGGTGAATGACCATTATTACGATCAAGAGTTGATTTAACTACACAAATATCAACAAAAGTCCAGAAGGTTCGCCTTTTTCAACATAACTATTCATTTCCTCCTTGTATTCGTCAATGCCTTGTCTTAAAGTGGAAACACCTTTTTGAAGCTCTTGGAGTGTTACATCCAAATTCTGAATATAGTGTTCCATTTGTTTGTAAAGCTCATTCGACAAAGAAAAAGTAGAATTACTTACTTAGTATTGTTAGGCCAATTATATTCCCTTTGAATGGGTGGATGATCATAACTATGATCGAAATTGGGCCAAACATACCATGAGCACAATCGGTCGATGAAATTGGTTCCACGCTTGGTTGTCTACAAATTGACTCCATGATGTCCATAAATTGTTGCATTTCATCTACCAAACTAGAGGAAATATTATAAGGAAAATAACTATTCTCCCCTCCTAGTGGTTGCTCACTTACATAACCACCATAAGAAGGTTGATATGTATGAGAATAACTCATAGGGTGCGTGGAGTATTGATCATAGCCAAAGGATTGGTTTTGATTATACTCCCCATAAGGGTGATAATTGTTATGTTGTTGAGGTTGAAAGCGTATTGATTGCTCCCAATATGCTCCGTCCATAATAGGTACACTGAAATACGATTCTCAAACCAAGGTTAAAAACCGGAAAATAAGAAAAACAAAAATAAGACTAAAAACAAAAACAAAACAAAAAGAAGAAACCAAACAAGTGACAACGTTGCCTCCTAGACAACGGCGCCAAAATTTGGGGTTGTCGGCCGACACAAATATAATTACACTTTCTTACTACTCAAAATATAAATATAGCAAGGGCAAGAAAGGATCGATCCACAGAGAGGTCTAGGTTGTCAAATTGTTATGGTTTCCTATATAAAACAGAGGATTTTACGATTGTGTAAATAAAAATAAACAAAAAAGCAAATAAACAAAGCACGCAAATCAAGGATGTGAAAATATTGGATAAAGGTTTCATCTTCAATTGTAAACAAGTTTATGAATATATGAATAGAATTCGTATTTAATCTCGCTATCATCAAAAGCCATGGAATACCTTATTGCAAGAATACTCCGTAAATTTCCAAAGTTATCAACACACACATTAGGGTGCGTATGTGAAATCTACCCTAAAGAATAACCTAACGCCTTGCGCTAATCAAGTTCAATTCCTAAAGAGCATTAAGTTTGAAATAGGCTAATCAATGCAATTGAAATACATTGCGCAAACAATTCGAACAAAGGTCAATTTCTACATATGACTACGAGGATGTATCACTACAAACCCTAATCATATCATGCTACTCGTATTCAAGGTTATCGCTCGATGAAAACCCTAAAATAGCTATAGATATGGATGTGAGTTCAATCAATTTCTAGACTCGACTAAACAAACATTCAATCTTATTGCAATCCATCAATCATGCAATTATTGTAACCCCGTAGAAATCAAACGATAATATTGAGATAAAACTAATTCATAAAAATCATAACTTGGTTGCAAAATCCAACTACATCTTCAACCAATAATAAAAACTTAGTTACTCATGGCATAGGAGTTCATAGCAAGAAGAAGGAGAAAACCTATCATGTTTCTAAACCTAGAACCAAAAGTATGAGTTCTCCTAATGGAGATATATCTAGGTTTAGAGAAAAAGTTCTATTTATATGCTTTTCTCCCAAAAGGATACCCAAAGTAGGTCAAGTCTTCTCCAAACCCGTCTCAAATTAGTCCACCAAGCCCGGGAGTGAAAAATATGTCTCTGGAATTTTGGGTCCAAAAGCGTCGCGGAATTCTTTGACGTCATCACAGAATCCGGCCACATAAGCCCTTTAGGAATCGGTCACTGAGAAAAAATATCTCGAGGCTACTTGAATCATCGGGAAATCATCACCAACAATTATGTACTTCCACCAACTCATCTCCCTTCTCTGCATTCCAAACATTCACAAAAATCATCCAACCCAATTCTTTATCTCTTTGCGAAAACGCGCCCAAAAGCGTGATGCGTAGCTCATATGTCCGGCCGTCGATTCTTGCATCGACTTATACCCCCTCGCGATTCTTTGAAATATTACGATCGACACTTTAACCTCGAAATCATTCTGGAACTATGCTCACCGGTGCGCCATTTTCGCTCCGTTTCGCACTATTTACGCGACACGGCTCGATTTTGAACTTCTGCATTCCACCGGCTCCACTTGCCCGGCTCTGCGCGGTGCAAGTCAATCCCTGGTCATTGCGGCAACATCGGTACAACCATCATCTCGGTCTTCCACCATTTTAATTGCCATTGTTAAGCTCTTTATGCAAACCACGGCTTCTGACACCATCAATACCAACAACACCACCGACCTTTGTCGTTGCACTTGAGTTCAGATACACGTTCATGCACTTGCATAACGAAAGTGGCTTAATCCCCCTGGAACCATTCTCGGGCCAACACCACGCAACCTCGCTTTTCAACGGCACAAAACCAATACCCAAAAGCGCGCATCACAGCTCAATCACTCGGTCTGTCCCGAGTTCATTCAATTGCGGCACAAACAATGCCAGCCACTTTTGATCTCAAGAGCAACACGAACTCCAATTCGGACCGCAGTACCCGGCACTTCCAAACCTCCTAACCATTGCTACCTGTTAGCTTGGCCACGGCATCCGGTGCACCTCCTGAGTTCAATGCTCTTCATTCTCCCACTTTACAATCCCAGTTCATGCTCAAGCCAACTGCAATTTGCAACCTCACGGTCATCACGGCCTTCTCCCTTCTCATTCCGGCCCACAATCGAGTTCAAGCTTTGTCGAAGCAGTGCAACTATCATTCTGCCTTCCACTTGTCTCCGGTACACTGCACTTCCACAGCGCAACTCCATCACTCGCAGTGCAACACAACTCCTCTTCTGCTTGTCACGAGAACCCATTACAAACTCATTTTCTTGTTGCATCAATTAGCTCCGGTGCTTGCATCTATCTTAGCCACCTTCCACACACGACTTCCGGTTACGGTAAACTGCTACCCTGCTCGCATGAGCTTTTACCGTACAAACCGCTGCCATCCATTTAAGTGCCCATTCCTTTAGCTTCACATACACACGGCTCGGCCCAGTCCACCATTGCAGCTTCAACGGCATAACTTTGTAACTCTCAAATTCATCTAAAGCATCTTCATATTGTTGTAGCTTCCTTACTCGAATCATTAATGCCATCACTTTACTAACATCTCGATTCTCTGCATCGGTTCCACCATCCAACACTAACCCATCGGCTCAATTTATCTCCACAGAACCACGGCCCACAAGCCTTTTGCCATAGGATAACCCATCTCAACCTTCCCGGCACTATTCTCACTTTGCCCGGACAAAGACAACCACATCAAACATGGCAGCATGAGGCTAAACTTTCAGTCAAGAGCTGCACTTTCAGGAATTTCTACAAGCAATTGGTGTGCAAGAAACTGGTAACACAGGTTTAAGCTTGTCGTTGATGATATTGTGCACATCTCCTTCCCTGTAGCATCCAATTTCATACACACCCAGAATCATTCAATCAAACACACTCCGTTCTTCCATAATCAACCAATGGTAGTGAACTCGTCTTCTTCACTGGCTTCTTGGCAACAAAAACGAATTCAACTTCCAATCCGATGCAAACCCATCTTCTGATTATAATTCATGGACTCACTAAACCTGTCAAACCTCTTTCAGTTGCTCACTGCAAATCGATGGCAGCAAAACTCCGTTTCTTCTCCCTGGTTCGAGTAGTCTTGAACTCCACCTCCGACACCATCACTGCCTCCAGTTTTCATCTCATCCGTAACTCTGTCTTCGAGTTCAACAGCGCCACTGAGAGTCACCCATTCTTCTTTTCTTAATCAATTTCCTCAAACCTTGTTAGCACAGTGACCATCATCTTCAATCATTCATGGCTCAGATTCAAAATAAAAGAGAGAAAATATCTTCTCTCGATTGAATTATGGTACAAGTAGTGGACGGATAAATACACCCACAATCTTGGACAAGGGCCACCCGAACTGGTTATCCCTTAACCTTAACTGACCTATATTTAATACTCCTCCCAAAAGAGGTGTCCCTTAACCTTGACTAGGCTCCATATAGTGTTCGCCCATGAAATAACAAATTTTCCCTTTTTGCTCAAGCGAGTGATTTCTTCTTCTTTTCCTCCGTGCGACTCCAGTACCTAATAAACTCAAAAGCACACATAGGATACATAATTCACAAGAAAACTCGCAAAGAAAGCATAAATACTAGATATTAAATACGGTGTATTCTACACTATCGATTCCCCCACACTTAGACTTTGCTAGTCCTCGAGCAAATCAAACAAAATAAAAATAAAAAAATACAACAACTCAGGTGTCGTCGAGGCTACGGTCACTTTTAACATAAATAACAAGCCTTTAAACCCCTAGGTGTCCCTAGTGGACGAGTTATAGTCTCGTGAAGGTTTACAAGAGGTATACCTACAAAACCTATATTTCCAACTCGTCATTTGTGACAAATCAATGAATGAATCCAAAATGACTACAGGGAGGAGATACCTTGCAAATTCAATTCAATTATTAGTAAATAAACTCTATTTAGATAGTCGAACAAGCCACAATACTCGGAAACTAACAAACCACAATCACAATGAAAAGATTAAGAAAATGGATAAAGATGTAGATGTTGGCGAATGTTCACAAGTGTTCGATGTTTCCCATATCTGTTCGAAGGTCATTGCTAAGATGAACCTAATCCTATTGGATTGAGCTATTGGTCTTGAATGCTACATCAAATCAATTGGCATATACAAAGGGAACCAAGAGTGACTTTATTCAACACAATAATAAATTTTTTTTTTATATGATTGGATCAAGCGGATCCAATTTCTCTTCTTTTTTTTAGACGGCATGATTAGATCTTTTGGATCCAAGCGCATGCTTCTTGTCGGCAAGTACATGATAGTTGCCTTGGATCCTGCATTCCACGCTTGTTTAGGCGACGGAGACAGGGGACTACGTTTCACACATCTTCTATTCCCAAGTGTCTTTTTATTCCGTTTTGGTCTAATTGATCGGTCTTTTTTTTTTTTTTTTTTTTCTTTTCTTTTTTCATTTTTTTTTTTTTTTTTTTTTTTTTTTTTCTTTTTCTTTTTCTTTTTAGTAACTCAACCACTCTATTTCATCCTAGCAGTAATAACACGTCGATGTTTAGTGACCCACCAAAGCACTTAGAGAACAATAGATAAATATGGAAAAATAAAAATAGAATGTGATATGGTGATATTCCGAGATATGGTAACAACTATCATGTTAATTGGTTCCTCAACTCCTGCATTCAAAATGGTTCCATCCACTAATGGTGTCATCCTAAAGGCACAAGTTTCTAGATTTCGGAGTTCAAAAAGCACAAATTTTTGATTTTGATTTTTTTTTTTTTTTTTTTAAAGGCATAAAACAAACTAAAACATATAAATGCTCCCCCACACTTAAACTTTACATTGTCCTCAATGTAAATTGAATCGTCAAAAAGAAAGTCAAGGTGGGAAATTCCATGAAATGATATGCAAAAACAAGAAAACAAAGATAAAAGCAAATGCATAAAAATAAAAAGATAAGGATAAAGATACAAAACCGGTGGGTTGCCTCCCACTTAGCGCTTGTTTTAAAGTCGACGGCCCGACTTAGCTTCTTGTAAAATTCATTCCCCATACACCAATAATCGGAAAAGTTGGGGATCCTTCCATATAACCTGTTTTGGAAACACTAGCTTCACACAAATATTAGTAACATAAAGCAAAAGTGAAGCTATGAACCGATAAAAGCTTCCCCCACACTTATTCTTGTCCACACTTGGAAGTGTATAAAGAATATAGAAGTCGGGTACTTCCCCGGTTTCTTGTTCCATAACTGCATAGTATGAGAATCAAGTATCTCTAATGGCGGAAAACGAGAAACAAAGTCATTCAACAATATTCTCGAAGCACATACATTCAAACCAATAAGAGGTAAAGGAGAAGAAACAATAGGCAACGGGTTAGACAAACCTTGCACAATCTCTTGTATTACGGAATCCTCTTCATCCTTGAAAAACTCAAGTGAATTATTCACCTCTTTTATATCATGGTCCTCTATCAAACCTTGCAACCATTCTTCGTCCGTTTCTGCCTTAACCAAAGTATCGACATAAACATCATCATTATAATCATTTGCAAGCTCAATTGGGTCTTCCATAATATTGGTCATAACCGTCTCATTCTCAACATATTCCTCCTTTTTGTTGTAAGGCACATACTCTTTTGCGGATCCAAATTTTATCATAAGAAACTTTTTTAGAACACTCGAAAATGTATCATCCTCAAGCTCCACCCTTTGAATAGGCTCTTGATCATTATTAAGATCAATGCTTGAGTAATCTACACAAGTGTCGACATATTCCTCTTCGTCTTCATCTTGATCCCAAAAAGACTCCATTGTACACTCCTCGGGGATGTCACCATGAGTTGGTTCAAACGATGTATTTTCATAATAATCATCATCACTATCATAGTCATCATAAGATTGGTCCTCGCTGAATTTAGTGTTGCTAATCTCGAACTCATCCTTTTGAATAGGTGAATGATCATTATTACGATCAAGAGTTGAGTTAACTACACAAATATCAACAAAAGTCCCCGAAGGTTCGCCTTTTTCAACATAACTATTCATTTCCTCCTTGTATTCGTCAATGCCTTGTCTTAAAGTGGAAACACCTTTTTGAAGCTCTTGGAGTGTTACATCCAAATTTCTGAATATAGTGTTCCATTTGTTTGTAAAGCTCATTCGACAAAGAAAAAGTAGAATTACTTACTTCCGTATTGTTAGGCCAATTATATTCCCTTTGAATGGGTGGATGATCATAACTATGATCAGAAATTGGGCCAAACATACCATGAGCACAATCGGTCGATGAAATTGGATCCACGCTTGGTTGTCTACAAATTGACTCCATGCTGTCCATAAATTGTTGCATTTCATCTACCAAATTAGAGGAAATATTATAAGGAAAACAACTATTCTCCCCTCCTAGTGGTTGCTCACTTACATAACCACCATAAGAAGGTTGATATGTATGAGAATAACTCATAGGGTACGTGGAGTATTGATCATAGCCAAAGGATTGGTTTTGATTATACTCCCCATAAGGGTGATAATTGTTATGTTGTTGAGGTTAGCCGTATTGATTGCTCAATATGCTCGTCCATAATAGGTACTGAAATACGATTCTCAAACCAAGGTTAAAAACCGGAAAATAAGAAAAACAAAAATAAGACTAAAAACAAAAACAAAACAAAAAGAAGAAACCAAACAAGTGACAACCGTTGCCTCCCCGACAACGGCTAAAATTTGACCGGTTGTCGGGAAACACAAATATAATTACACTTTCTTACTACTCAAAATATAAATATAGCAAGGGCAAGAAAGGATCGATCCAGAGAGGTCCTAGGTTGTCAAATTGTTATGGTTTCTATATAAAACACCGAGGATTTTCTGATTGTGTAAATAAAAATAAACAAAAAGCAAATAAACAAAGCACGCAAATCAAGGATGTGAAAATATTGGATAAAGGTTTCATCTTCAATTGTAAACAAGTTTATGAATATATGAATAGAATTCGTATTTAATCTCGCTATCATCAAAAGCCATGGAATACCTTATTGCAAGAATACTCCAGTAAATTTCCAAAGTTATCAACACACACATTAGGCTGCATTATGTGAAATCTACCTAAAGAATAACCTAACGCCTTGCGCTAATCAAGTTCAATTCCTAGGGAGCATTAAGTTTCGAAATAGGCTAATCAATGCAATTGAAATACATTGCGCAAACAATTCGAACAAAGGTCAATTTCTACATATGACTACGAGGATGTATCACTACAAACCTAATCATATCATGCTACTCGTATTCAAGGTTATCGCTCGATGAAAACCCTAAAATAGCTATAGATATGGATGTGAGTTCAATCAATTCTAGACTCGACTAAACAAACATTCAATCTTATTGCAATCCATCAATCATGCAATTATTGTAACCGTAGAAATCAAACGATAATATTGAGAGAAAACTAATTCATAAAAATCATAACTTGGTTGCAAAATCCAACTACATCTTCAACCAATAATAAAAACTTAGTTACTCATGGCATAGGAGTTCATAGCAAGAAGAAGGAGAAAACCTATCATGTTTCTAAACCCTAGAACCAAAAGTATGAGTTCTCCACAATGGAGATATATCTAGGTTTAGAGAAAAAGTTCTATTTATATGCTTTTCTCCCAAAAGGATACCCAAAGTAGGTCAAGTCTTCTCCAAACCCGTCTCAAATTCGTCCACCAAGCCCAGGAGTGAAAAATATGTCTCTGGAATTTTGGGTCCAAAAGCGTCGCCGGAATTGCTGACGTCATCACCGGAATCCGGCCACCGGCGCCGGAATCCGGTCACCGAAAAAATATCTCAGGCTACTTGAATCATCGGAAACTGTCACCAACAAGTATGTACTTCCAGCAACTCATCTCCCCTTCTCTGCATTCCAAACATTCACAAAAATCATCCAAACCAATTCTTTATCTCTTGCGAAAACGCGCCCAAAAGCGTGATGCGTAGCTCATATGTCCGTGATCGATTCTTGCATCCGACTCATACCCCCTCGCGATTCAATGAAATATTACGATCGACACTTTAACCTCAAATCCATTCTGGGAACTATGCTCACTTGGTGCGCCATTTTCACTCCGTTTCGCACTATTTCTGCGACACGGCTCGGTTTTGAACTTCTACGCATTCCACCGACTCCACCTGCCGGCTACGCCGATGCAAGTCAATCCCTGGTCATTGCGGCAACATCAGTACAACCATCATCTCAGTCTTCCACCATTTTAATTGCCATTGTTCGCTGCTATACCAAACCACAGCTACAGCACCATCAATACCAACAACACCACCAGCACTGTCGTTCTGCACTTGAGTTCAGCTCTGTCGTTCTATGCACTTGCATAACGAAAGTGGCTTAATCCCCCCACGGAACCATTCTCGGGCCAACACCTGCAACCTCGCTTTTCAACGGCACAAAACCAATACCCAAAAGCGCGCAGCCACGGCTCATCACTCGATCTGTCCGGTTCATTCAATTGCGGCAAAGAAACAATGCCGGCCACTTTTGAGCTCAAGAGCAACACGAACTCCAATTGAGACCGGAGTACCGGCACTTCCAAACCTCCTAACCATTGCTACCGGGCAAAGACAAAGCATCCGGTGCACCTCCCCGAGTTCAATGCTCTTCATTCTCAGCTGCAATCCCGATTCATGCTCAAGCCAACTTTGCAGTGCAACCTCGGTCATCACGGCCTTCTCCTTCTCATTCAGCCACAATCGGTTCAAGCTTTGTCGAAGCTTGTTGCAACTATCATTTTGCGGCTTCACTTGTCTCCGGTACACTTCCCTGGCGCAACTCCATCACTCGGCAACGCAACACAACTCCTCTTCTTGCTGTCACACGTAACCCATTACAAACTCATTTTCTTATTTGCATCAATTAGCTCCGGTCTTTGCATCTATCTTAGCCACCTTCCACACACGACTTCCGGTTCGGGTACTTTACTGCTCGCATGAGCTTTAACCGTGCAAACCGCGCCATCCATTTCGGTGCCCATTCCTTTAGCTTCACATACACGGCGGCTCGCCCGGTCCACCATTGCGGCTTAACGGCATAACCTGTAACTCTCAAATTCATCTAAGCATCTTCATATTGTTGTAGCTTCTTACTCGAATCATTAATGCCATCACTTTACTAACATCTCGTTCTCGATCGGTTCCACCATCCAACACTAACCCATCAGCTCAATTTATCTCCACTGAACCACAGCCGCAAGCCACTGCCATAGGATAACCCATCTTAACCTTCCCTGGCACTATTCTCACTGCCAGACACAGCACAACCACATCAAACATGGCAGCATGAGGCTAAACTTTCGAGTCCAAGAGTGCACTTTCGAGAATTTCTACAAGCAATTGGTGTGCAAGAAACTGTAACACGGGTTTAAGCTTGTCGTTGATGATATTGTGCACATCTCCTTCCCTGTAGCATCAATTTCATACACACCCAGAATCATTCAATCAAACACACTCCAGTTCTTCCATAATCAACCAATGGTAGTGAACCGTCTTATTCGGTGGCTTCTTGGCAACAAAAACGAATTCAACTTCCAATCCGATGCAAACCCATCTTCTGATTATAATTCATGGACTCACTAAACCTGTCAAACCTCTTTCGATTTGCTCACTTTGCAAATCGATGGCAACAAAACTCCGTTTCTTCTCCCTGGTTCGAGTAGTCTTGAACTCCACCTCCGACACCATCACTGCCTCCAGTTTTCATCTCATCCGTAACTCTGTCTTCGAGTTCAACAGCGCCACTGAGAGTCACCCATTCTTCTTTTCTTAATCAATTTCCTCAAACCTTGTTAGCACAGTGACCATCATCTTCAATCATTCATGGCTCAGATTCAAAATAAAAGAAAATATCTTCTCTCGATTGAATTATGGTACAAGTAGTGGACGGATAAATACACCCACAATCTTGGACAAGGGCCACCCGAAACGGTTATCCCTTAACCTTAAGCCGACCTATATTTAATACTCCTCCCAAAAGAGGTGTCCCTTAACCTTGACTAGGCTCCATATAGTGTTCGCCCATGAAATAACAAATTTTCCCTTTTTGCTCAAACTGAGTGATTTCTTCTTCTTTTCCTCCGTGCGACTCCAGAGTACCTAATAAACTCAAAAGCACACATAAGATACATAATTCACAAGAAAACTACGCAAAGAAAGCATAAATACTAGATATTAAATACGGTGTATTCTACACCTATCAGTGTGCAAACCGGTTTATGAACTGAAAAGTTATGCTGACTCCGAAACTCGGTAATTGCATATGAGTTTGCAAACTAGCCCACGTACTGTGACTCAGCCGATTCACGAACAATTCAAGTAATTGTACCTTGTACATTTACAAACTATGTCGATCATGATTCAATTGCGATTAAATTATTTCTATGAAGTAATTTCCATTTGATATTTTCTATAATTAACACTAGACTCAATTGATCACATGATTGTGACTCCATATCAATGTCTTAGTGAAGATGAAAATGAGTGTTAAGCTTTTAAGTTCAAATCGGCTAGTTTTGGCTAACCATGTTGAACATAGTCTTTATACACAGTTCGGTTATGGTTTACCTAACCATAGTATATATCTTGTGTATGTGATTAAGATTCCACTACACCAAATTCCCGGATTAGTAACAGCAATTCGTAACGGCCTACCAGCCGTTACGAATTTGCCGTTACAAATGGCCGTTACAAAAATTTCGTAACAGGCTTAAGCCGTTACTAAATTTTTAAAAATTCGTAACAGGGCTTAGCCGTTACGAATTTTTTTGTAAGCGTGCGAGTCACACACTTGGTCACACTTGGGTCGTAACAGTTGAAGTTTGTGCGTGTGCGATTCACATGTGCGCTATAGTGTTTTCATCTACACCGTGTATTCCTAAACTAATATCTATACCCTTCATTGTATTCTCGAGATGCATCTCAAACATTAAACCCTAGATTTTATTCCTACTCTCCTTTTCATCATCTCTATCTTTTCTCTTTCTCTCGTCTCATCTTCTTTCTTCCTCTCTCTCGATCTCTCTACCCGAGAAGGAGAACCAAATACTCAAAAGTTCCAAAATAAAGCTGAGAAATATCATTTCTCTTCTTCTTCTTCATCTTCTTCTTCTTCTTCTTATGCTTTGTTCTTTTAATTTTTCTTCTCGAAACATGAACTAAGAAATCGTTCACATCAATTAAAAAGAAATACGGAGAAGTAAATGGATTAGGAAGGTGTTTCTGAGGTTGTAAATTTGATTTTGGTTAGGGTTCTTATGAGTGAAGAACGGCGAATCAGTAAGAAATAAAATTAGGGTTTCTGGAGTTAGTATTGCGTTTGTGCAAAATCAAAGGAGGAATCGGTGGATTGAATAACAGAAGGAGGAGATGGCGAATTTGTATTAACTCGGGTTATAGAGGACAGGGTAACTCAGAGAGAGGAAGTTAGGGTTTGGAAATTGATTTAAGGTTTAATTTAGTGATTGATAAGAAGAAATCAAAGATGTCTCCTCCAATGGATGACGCAACGCATCACTCCTAAATGCGAGGTTCACCCTTTCTCCATCTCTATCTACGATTCAATTTGTTGGTTAGGGTTCAATATTAGTGCGAATTGAGGTTAAAATACTGTGAGCAATTTGATGAAACATGGGAATTTCTTTATTTTTAATGTTGTTAGCATGGTTTTTGCAGGTATGTGAACATGAATATTTTTTATATCGTGTTTATGATAAGGATACTCTAACAAGACTACCTCTCAGAGAGTTGGTGGGTGCAATGACAGTGAAAGCATGCCATGTTCTGCACTTGTGTGTGCGTATTTGTGTTTCAGTTTTTTACCAAGTCCTTATGGTACCCTTAATCTCATTTTGGATATGCTATTTTTTGTTTAGTGAGGAGCATCTGCGAAGTACATGAATTAATTTATAGTCATATGTCTCCAAGCTTGTTATGATGGGTGGTTTTATGGATTTGTAATTGCCATCGTCTTATTTATGATGTCGTTGGGTGGCTTTTTTTTAATGAGAGAAGATGAAGAGCATGCGGAGGATGAGGCTCATGTTCCAATAGCTCCAGAACCAGGTAATATGAATCATAACGCTGATAAAATTGGCGAAGGTGTTGGGGAACCGCTAATCAGGCTTCAATTTTTATTTACGGGAAACATGGAATTTTCTTTAAATTCTCTAAATCAAAATGGGTATGAACACGAGTCTCTTTGAATGATAGTGTTTAGGTTTGACTCATCTGTTTGAGTGTGTATTCATCATCCCTCAAAGAACACATTAGACTTAAATTGATTTACATTTAAGCATGTCTTTTGGAGTCGAGAATGTTTTGATGGTCTTTGGGGTGCGATTCATCGGCTAAGTCTTGTCTTCATTAGCTCACAGAGATCTCGTATTAGAGTTAGATTAATTACCATTTCAAGCATGTCTTTTGGGTCATATTGTTTCGATGTTGATGGATCTAACTCATTTGAGTTTGTCCTTCCACTTGATCTTATACATTAGAGTCGGATTGAAGATTTTGGTTTAGATACTTTGATTGAGACACTAGTTTAATGTGGTTGTAGTTGATACTATTTTAATCATGGGTTGTTATGCACTAACGATTATGGAACGAGCAAACAAGGATTTGAAAACTAATGATTTGCATACCCATGGCCCTCGCTGCAACGCCAAGCAAAAAAGAGACTTAGCGCCACCTTAATTTGCGGTTATATTATCACAACGTTACAAATGGTTTATTTGGTGACCGAGGTGTATTTTAGTGAAGTCATTCTCTTTGTGTGAGTACAAATGCAATCTCATGCTATTGTCACAATATGCACACAAAGCTAAGTGCAACTCTATCTCAATCTTGTATTATCTATAAATGCTTTGTAAATGAAAATTTTTGCGAGAAAAAGAGATAATCTGCATAGGGTCATTGGTTATATCTTGCGCTTGCGTCCTAGATGATACTGATTAAGCTTGCGCCAAGATGATATAGTTGAGCTTCTTACGAATCAATACAAATCCTATCCGAGTAGAATTTATTCTTATCTCGTTACTATTTCTCCTTTAAACAAGGGGTCACTAAGTCTGCTACCTTCCATTTTATCTTTGCAGCCTAATTTGATCTTCAACGAGGTGAAAACTACACTCCAGGCATCCATTCTGTTCCATCGTATGTCGATTGGAGCATTGATGGAGTAATGAAGCATGTAAAGTACGAAAAGTTCTTGAAAAGGTAAATGTAACCCCATTTAGTAGCCATGTGGTTGTAGGTTATAGCGGAATTTTTTTAATGTGTAATGTCCATTTTGGTTTGGCTAAGAAATTGTTTGTGGACTTTTTTCATTGAATTCTTCTAAGCGATTTAATTTGCAATCCTTGGCACCGGTTGGATGTAACTTTGTTCTCCTTTTGAATTGGCTTAGGTACCAACTCACTTCCTCTAGGTCCGAGGCTTATCGTTGGAGCAGTGAGGCGAAGTGTTGCAAATTTGAGAGAGAAACATTACCCAAGGCAGACCGTTATGTGAGTTCTTCCTTTATTAGTTTTATCTTATATGCTACGAAGTTGTATATACAATTATTGTATGAGCT
The DNA here is from genome assembly GCA_023531295.1 of Papaver armeniacum. Lineage (NCBI taxonomy): Eukaryota > Viridiplantae > Streptophyta > Magnoliopsida > Ranunculales > Papaveraceae > Papaver > Papaver armeniacum. Next base: position 165,764 of record JAJJWW010008196.1, read on the forward strand.
TTAAGCCGCACATGTCTTAGGCATTCTCTTAAGTTTCTAAGTAGATGTTGTATTCCCTCAAATCTTAGAAATTCTTTCAAGTTGTTGAAAGAATTGAACAAGTTATTATTGTTAAATTGTATAATAAAATTTGTATGGATTGAATGAGTGACTTGTACGGGAAATTACTTTGGAATTAGACTCATTAACTAACTATATTCGGTTGCTTCATGTGTAGACATTCAACACTTATTGAGAGTTAGAAATTATAATTATATGTTTGTACCCATATTAACTTTGGGTACAATATCTTACGAAACCTATATGTTTTGGTTTCGGTTCATTGCAATACGTTGGTGACGAGTCTATATGCTCCTTTGCTATTATCATCCAGTGTTAAATGCGGTTCACGAGCTTGCGTTTTTTGTAATGAGAGAATGAATGTAAAAGAGTTTTAGGTACTTATTAGAATTTGATACTTTAACTTTGATTTTTTGGTACTTAGAAGAATTTGTGTTCTTTCATTGATTTAATTTTGATGTGAAGTGAATGAATGTTGATATGAATTGATTGAAGTATTGTTGAATGTGGATGAGATGAAATATTTATGCGAGGTAATTTTTTTTAATTAGAAGCATTTCCGGCTAAATATGAGCTGAGCCAATATTGACCAGGTCAAAATTAGTGGTGTTGACTAATTTTGACCAGTCAATGTTGGTAGCGATAATTTTTCTTTGTTACAAAAAAGTTAAATACTTGACTCTAATTTATTACTATCTGCGTTGTTACAAAAAAAAAATCGTAACGGCCGGGAGCTGTTACCACGTGGCAAATTCGTGTGACTCGCATTTATTCTGAGGTAGCGTTCAAAAAAATTAAATGTGACCACAAAGCAGATTACAAAAAAAATGTAACACCCACTTTTGCGGGCGAGGAGCCGTTACAACCCGTTTTTATGTGGCCTGGTTATTTCTAATCCCGAGAATTTGGTGTAGTGTTCAAAGCTTTCATCTAACGGTGGATATTGTTTCCTTGGTTCCAAATCTATCTTAGCTTAAACCTAAAGAAACTTATGCTTTGAAGTCTATATAAGGTAGGGCTGTCAACCGGAACCGGGTGTTATGGGTCCGGGTCCGGGTCATAATATTGGACCCATTATTGTTTTTCATACCCGACGGGTACCCGACATAATTGTAAATATTAAGGTCAATTTAGCCACTCAACATAGTTCTTTGTGATCTTGATTGTCTTACCTACGTCTCAACTTTGAGCCGCATCTCACTCACTATACTTCTTTTCATCTTACCCTAGCTCAAAGAAATTAAATACGTACATATACAAGATCTATCAATCTCAGTGATCTTTATTTTTAAATCTACCTCACTCATTTGATACTACATGATCAACTAGCAGTCCACTATCTCGAATAAAAAAAATAACTCTTAATTGAGTAGAAGATAAACCACTAGTACCATATTTCCTAGACGTTGCAAAAATCTGAAGGAGAAAAACCAATTAAAGAATTGGAATATACAAGTGGGTCTTGTCTTGATTTTTTTTTCCGGTTTAGGCTTTTCATATTTGTAGCTCGGATATCAGACGATTCAATTGTAATATTATTTACATGGTCACTAAAGCTAAATTATATGATACAGTTATTTTGTTATTTTTAATAAGTTTGGTTTCAATCTTTGATTCTTGTTCTTTTATTTGGAGAATTTATTTTGTTTTTCGAACTTAGTCTGTCTACAATGATTACTATCAGAGATTTCGGTTGATTTGTGTATTTGCATTGTGTTATAAATTGAGCTTGAATTACCCATTAATTATTCGGAACCGATGGGTATCTAGTTGTTTTAACGGGTCCGGTTGTGGATCCAATAATTTTGGAACCGGACCCGGAACCGTTAGGCACCGGAACCGGTAAAAATAATAGGGTCCGGTAGTATGGTACCCGGGAGGATCGGGACCCATTGACAGCCTTAATATAAGGGGAACACCTGGCAACTTGGATTTTTGAATCCCGACTCTACTTTTTGGTGTGTCCTATTTGTCAGAGAACTGCTCGGTCGAACTCGCAAGTGTTGCTATCTCAATCTTGTTTGTCAAGTTTAGTTGTCAAAATTATAAGTCTTGATTTCTGGTCTACTTATAGCTATGTCTCGGATTAGGATAAAATGTGTAGTTGAACTTTAGACTTCACGACGTTCATCGATTGAAGACGAATAACTACTAAGGGGAGCTTGTGGAACTTCATCAACAAAAGGTATGTGGAGACTTGAACTCATCTATCACTCAGAAGTCTATTTTATTCTATCTCCTATTGAGACAAAGTCGTATAGCTATATAGACTTTACATTATACACATTTGATATTTCGAGCTGAGTGTAACTCGCTTACATTTTTCTCTAAATATGTGTTGGAAAGTTTTTTGCTTTAACTACGTTCATCATTATTCTTGACGAAAGTCAAAAGATGATCATGTGAAAATCACCTGGTAACATCTTACATGATTTGTGTGAGATAGTCATTTGATGTAGACTCTGAATGTTTCATATTGATCATTCGATCACTTGAAAATAGATTCGAAGTTAATATTTTGTGTGAGACAGCTATTCCCTTCTTCAAAGAATGTTTCAATGACTGAAATGAGAGTTTAGAACAAATTAACCATGATAGGATATAACACAGTATGCGTACTTGTATGCTAACTGTTGCAAGTTATTCCAAGTCCGGGAACCATGGTATGCGTACACGTACGCGTACTGATTGGTGAATGAAAGTCCATGAACTAAGTATGCGCACCCGTTCACGTACTGGCGTAAGTCCAAGTTCCGGAGTTCAACTGAGTTTGGTGGTATGCGTACCCGTCCGCGTACTGGCGAACCCAAACTTAGCCCGGCCACTTAGATATGCGTACTCGTTTGCATACTTGATTAGGTTATGTTCTAAGCTAATAGTTTGTGTGAGACAACTATTGTCGTCTTCTAAGAATGTTTCAATGATTGAAATTGGATTTATAAGCTAAAATCCATGTCTAGATGCATTACGGTTTGTGTACTTAGTTTGCGAACTATTTTTTCGGAATTCAGGACCGGAACTTTGCATACCTTCGCAAACTTATTCAACTGTTAAGTCATGGTACTTAAGTTTGCATACCCGTTCGCAAACTGATTTAACTGTTGAAGTACGGGAATCAAGTTTGCGTACCCGTTTATAAATGGTTTCAACTCAGTTTGGTCAGGGTCTAAAGTTTGCGTACCCGTTTACAAACTGTCGGCTTTTGACCAATGTATGGAACTTAAGTTTGCGTACCCGTTTGCAAACTTAAGTGGTTCAAGTTCTTAAATCAGTTAAGTATGATTTCATACTCATGAACAAATACATTTATATAATAAGGAATGCAATCTATGCAAACCGAGGCTAAAATGTTCGTGAACTGATTCTTTTGAATCAATTCGATTTTGCTTCAATTGTGTCTTGTATACTTCTATGATAATATAAACAATTGATCAACTCTATAAGTAACACAATTAGATTCATTTGATTATCAATTGATCTAGAAGTGTTAAGATGAACATGGTTAATACAAAAGTGTTCTTATGGCTAACTTCGGTTAATTGTTATTGAGCCAACTCAATATACACATTTCTAACGGTGAACATTGATTGCTTTGTCCCAAAGTTATCAAACCCTGATTTAAAGACTATATGAGGGAGAAATCTAGCAACTGGGAAACCTAATCCCCACACCTCCTATGTGATACTAGTTGCGACTAGAGTCAATTCTCCTTTAACCTAGGTTTTTCCTAAAACTATTATAAGTTAACGACTTAAAGACTTCATTGGGATTCTGAAGCCAGACCCAACTATTTTCTCTATAGTTGCGTGTTATGATCTTACTTTGTTATATCGTATTGAGTATTATCTCTCCTCTGAGATTTGCTTGAGATTTATCTCCGATAGGTAAGATATAAAAAGTAATCACAAAGCTCTTCGTCTCATTCTTTGTGATTCTGCAATAACTTGTTCTACTACCATATAGTTATGTTATTGTGAGGTGATTGATATTTCTAAGCTGTTCTTCGGGAATATAAGACTGGATTATCAATTGGTTCATGTTCACCTTGATTTATCAAAAGACGGAATAAAAACTTCGTAGGTATTTCTGTGGGAGACATATTTATCTATTCCAATAGACTTTTCTGTTGGAGACAAATTTGTTTATCAAGTCTTCGACTTTGGGTCGTAGCAACTCTTAGTTGTGGGTGAGATCAGCTAAGGGAATCAAGTGCGTAGAGTCCTGCTGGGATTCAGAGACGTAAGGAACATGACTGTACCTTAATCAGTGTGAGATTGGTTGGCTCAACTACATTCAAGTATGAAGTTAACTTGTAGTAGGATAGAGTCTATAGCGGATTAATACAGTGTGGTGTTCAAATCTGGACTAGGTACCGGGGTTTTTCTGCATTCGCGGTTGCCTAGTTAACAAAACTTCTGGTGTATGTGTTATTTCTTTTCCGCATTATATTTTCTATATAATTGAAATATCATAAGTTGTGCGTAGTTCAAACAATTGGTAAATCCAACCTTTGGTTGTTGATTGAAATTGATTGACACTTGAACATTGGTCTTTGGTACCGTTCAAGTTGTTTCTCATAATAATTAGGCTCGCGGATTTCTGTCTGTTTGATTTGCTAATTACATTGAGAAACAAAGATATAACTCTTGGATTTATTTTCCTTGATTAAGTCTGACTGTCTAGTTGATTCTCTTGGAATTTGTCCATACAGATTGCCCAAAAGAAATATTGGGTTTGGCTGTTAGACCTCCGCTTTTTCACTAGTTGTATCTAGAGTCGTCCTCTCCAGAAACCCTTTCATGGTTTAGCGGCTATAAAGACTTCACAGGGATTCGTGAAGTCAGGTCAAGTTTTATTTTATCTTGATAACTTGAGTATCCTGATCTTGATTGTTTGTAGAGCTTGCTCCAACGATCAAGATAGATAGTAATCAACAGAGTCTTTTCGTCTCATACTTTGTTGATTCCGCAAGTTTTATACTTGTGAGGTGAATAATAATCTAGGTTGCACTTCTGGTTGCATAAGTCCGGATTTTGAGGATAAACAGACTTTTGTCTAAATTGCTATGGATTTCCATCACCTGGATCTATCGTTTGATCTGATCATCCGTTTAGATCGTAAATCAGGAAATCAATTATAGGCTTAATCTGTGGGAGGCAGATTTGGTTTAAAGTATTCAATTGAGGGTTGAAGCAACTCTTAGTTGTGGGGGACATCAGCTAAGGGAATCAATTGCGTAGAGTCTTGCGAGATTCAAGAGACGTAAGGAACGCGACTGTACCTTAATCGGTGGATTTCCTTTTAGGGATCAACACATTTAGAGAGTTTTTTGTTTTTTGTTTTTAAGCACATTTGACTATTTTAGAGTTCATTTATAATACAAAATATTCCTGGAGTGTAGTAATTTCTACAATTGAGATTTTAAAGCTGAGCTGTATATGCATTCCATTTGGGGAAACGCGAAGCCGATAAATAAAATATTAGTAAAGTGGAAGTAGTGGCGTTCATTATTGGGCTTTTTAATAAACTGTCCAACTTTTTGAATTATATTTAAGAAACTGGCCGTTTTTTCGAATCATTATACAAAGTGTCCGAGTTTGACATTTCCATCCCGTTTTATTCAAAAAAACGGGTAACAACCGTTAAGTGGAGTCAGTGGACATCTGTCAGTTATCGTTGATAGAAAAAGACTAAAAAGCCCCTAAAAATTTAATTGTTTCCAATTGTTCGCTTCTCAATCAACATACTTGTTCCTCTGATAATAACTCGTTCTTACTGATTTCCGGCAAAGACTCTCATCCAAATTCTCTTCTAACTCATATCCAGCCATAACTCGTTCATTTTCAGACTCCTATCAAAAGTTTCGTGTCCCATTTGATGCCAAAAACTTCTAGTATCCACAGCCAAATAAACCAGGTAAAAGTAAGCTTGATGGTTTGGGCATTTTATCAAACACTTGGTGTACGTTGGGCTGGTGATACAAACATGAGTATGTTGCTGATATCTAATACCATCTGTGTCTTCTTACTGCAACAATTTCCAAATTCAACAACAATCACATTTGTAACTCATCCCAACTCATAAAAATAAAAAAAAAAGATTAATCTCATCCATTCGACCAACTCATTTGTTGATTTCACAGCAACAATAAGATCAAGACTCTTACAACTAAAATCTATATCACACCCATCCTTCCAATTCACTTAATTTACTCATTTAATACTTGAAACCAACAACAACAGAACTTCTTTTCTCCCTTGTATTTTTGGTTCCAACCAAACCCAAGAAAAACAACTATATTATTTCCCATTACAAGTTTGCACTCATGGCTAGCAGGCAGCTTAAAACTCTTCTTTGTCAATATCATAAATCCATCACCGATTCACCGCAACTTCAATTTTTCTTCCCAATATTGCACATCATTCTTAGTCAATTTGTATCTCCATCGTAACTTCAAATGAATTTCAGAAATTAAAAACCCAAATTTGTCAAGAACCCTAACTAGATTACTGTTGCAGCAGTGTGGGTGGCCGACCGAAATTCCGAACAAATTTGTTTTGAAGCAGTTTTAACTAATATCTTTCATTTGGCGACCGGAACAAAATTTAGATGTATATATCTCTTGCTAAGCATTTGTTGATAACCAAGATCACTCTTAACAGGAAAATAAGCATTTAGTCTGACCCAAATAACAACTTTATTAACGTTCCAAAAGATCTATGAGGAGATAGCCACTTTTAGCAACGAAAAAAAATGTTTCTAAAGTCTTTAGCAACAGAGAACCCTGTCACAAAGCAACATTTATAAGTGTTATAAAAAGATCCATGGACTCTTTCTTCTTCGCCCGCGATTTAACCCGATGGTGACCCGTTTTCTGGGTTAAATTTGAAACTCGTAAATCTTCAGTTGTTGATCAAAATTTTCGGAATTTCTCTTAACCCATATAAATTATAACTATAATTTACCATACAATGGAATAAATTTGAATAATAACAATCAAAAATTAATAAAAATCGAAAAATTAAAATTTTTAGATTTTTTTTTTTAATTGAAATTTCAATCTTGAATTTCTTTGATCATGGATGATATTTTTCGGATTTTCTTTCAATTTATGATAAAGATAACGTATAAGAGCTCTCTGTTGCAAAAAAATCCGAAAGAAAACGATCGAGAAACGATCAATTTCGATTTTTTTTTTAAAATCCAATTTTAAGGACCATGAAAGTGTGACGGACAAAATCCAATGGAGTCACCCTATAGAAGGCCTCATAATGATCGTCCAATTAAGGAAAACCCCAAAATAAACATTCAAAAACCTAATTTTAATGAATTTAACTCAAACAAACATGTATAACTTGAATTAATACAAATCCATCATCCCAAATTGATGGAATTTCAAAAAACTAGTTACGGATTTGATTTACAAACAATAAACAAATTTTGAATCAACCCTAACATCACCTAATAAAGCTTACAAACGAGAATCTTTGAAAAAGAGGAAGATGTTTTAAAGAAAGGTTTTTGAAGTAGAATCGTTAACGGAAGCAGTTGATAACATTTTTTTCATGGAGGGTTTGGTTTTTGTCGCGGATATGAAGTTTGGGGTCTGGTTTTTGGTTGCTATGAAGAAAATGTGAAAGAGAAAGAAAGAGAGGAGACGCACGAAATGGGAGGGCGGAGAAAATAGGAGAGGAGAAGAATAATATAGTAAGGATACACTTGTAATTTTGATATGCATGATTGACTAAATCAACGTGTTTGACCTCGGTGGTGGGTCCAGGTTAAATAACTAACGGAAAGGCCACTTTATATAAGATCTTAAAAAACTGGCTGGTTTATTAATTAGGGGTATAAAAGCAGGTCATTTTATTAATCTACCCTTCATTTAATTTAAGGGAATTTTGATAGAATACACTATGTGGGATTAGTAATTGTTAAAGTACACCCATTATTTTGATAATTGCTAACCTTCCATCCAAAATTCTATTAAGATCCGCCGTCACTTTTTTTTTTTTGAAGCATGCATTAATTAAAAAACCAACTAAATTGTTATTACACGTGGGAATGTGATTCCCATAGAGTCGCTCAAAAGAATTTGGTTAAGAAAAGCCGGATTCGTCTGTTCCCAAATTCATGTTGCTAGGTTTCCCTCTCTTTGCTAGTCCATACATTTGCTTGGTTTCCTTCTCTATAATTATGTTGAATAACACAACATGGGATTTGACGCATTCGATGTATGATATCGTCCATGGAGCTTCCTTTGGAGTTTTAATTAAATGCACGAGATTTTCGGAGTCCGTCTCGAATATTACTTTAGTCCAATTTCTTTCATTTGCTTTTTTGGTTGCTATCACTGCGGCCCATGTTTGGCCGTTAGCGCTGTGGTTATACCGAGAGGTTGTGCAATAGCCAAAACCGTGTGCACGTTTGAGTTCCTGCATATGAATCCTGCTCACGCTATTCCCGGGTTGCCTCTAGATGCACCATCGATATTTATTTTAAACCAGTCTGATGTAGGGATACTCCAACCCACTTGAATGGTTGTAGAAGATTTTGTTATGTTTGTTGTCAATCTGCAAGGAAGCTCCCCGGGGAGTACTGGAGGGGAGGTCAATTTTGCCCATTCAAATTCATGTTGTTGTGCGAAAGATCTTGCCAGGATGTCGTCATGGGTGGAGTGTGTCTGATTGAATACGAGATCATTTCTGGTTGTCCATATAGACCACAAGAGGAAACAATAGGAGGTGATAGAAGAGGTATTACCTCGAGATTGCAGTAATTGAGAAATGGTTGTTTGGTGGTTTATGGTAATTGGTTGGTGGTTACCTTGGGGTTGGTTTGGTGATATGCGGTTAGAAAGGGTGGTCCAAGTGGACAAGGCCACTGGACAATGAATCAACATGTGATTGGTTGTTTCAGGCTCAGAGATGCAACATGTGCAGATGTTGGAAGTTAAGAGATTGATATGATGGAGCAGAGAGAAGGTTGGCAAACCTTCATTTATAGCTTTCCACAAGAAAAGCTGTATTTTTTGAGGACACGGTAAGGTCCATAAGAATTTTGTGTTTGGAAGGGGTTGAGGGTAAGGTTGTAGGAGAGAGTTGTGTTCTTGTTGGATTAGACAGTTGTACCCGGATGCTGTGGTGTATTTACCAGATTTAGAGTGCGGCCAAATAATTTTGTCCGAGATGTTGTTAAGGGAAGGTGGATATTGATAATATGTTGGGTGGCAATGTTTAGCTGATCGTGATTCCAGTTATGGGAGATAGGGTCGATTAATTCTGCGACATATTAAATAAGGTCGCATTGGATTGGATCAAGGTTTTGAAAGTGAGGTATCCAATTAGCTTGGATAGTGGTATCTAAACCATTTCCTATTTGGTGAAATATATGATTTTTGACAGTAGGTATGAGAGATGCCATTTTTTTTTCCCATTGAGGGCTTGTAGTACTGGGTATTGAAATTGTACCTTGTAATATAGGCTGATGGTGGAGGTATTTCTCGTTAAAGAGGCTTGAGCAAATGGAATATGGCTGGTCTTGAATTGTCCAAAAATTTTTTCATGAAAAGAGCTTTATTGTGATGACTACTCTTCCTGATGACCAATCCTCCCTCCGACATTGGCTTGTTTAGCTTGTTCCATCCTAATGAGTGAAGTTTTCGGACCGAAGAGTCGTGACCCCAGAAATAATTCCTAGTGATTCGATCAATTTGATTGTGAACATGGGTTGGGAAAAGCTGTGTTTGCATGAGGTGATTTGAGGTTGGTGTTAAGGAGGTTTTTATTAAACTAGTCTGCCTGCAGGGGTAAGGCATTTTGTGATCCATCCTTGAGCTTTGCGTGCCAATCACTGGAGTAGTGGTTCGAAGATGTGACGTGAGGTCCTCCCGTGTTTGAATTGAACTCATAAGTATGTAGGCGGGATTGATGTGATTGGCATGCCGACGAAATGGTGAAGAGTATCTATGTGTTGTTGTTGTAGCCTTGGGTGGTGAATGATGGTTGATTTTGCTGCGTTGATAATTTGACCAGCTGAAGAGCCGTATGATTGAAGAATTCTCTGAAGGTGGTTGTTACTTTCCTGGGTAGCGGTGTATGTGATGAGCAAATCATCTGCATACATTAGGTGTAGGATGTGAGGTGCCTTTTTTGATACCCGGATTCCCTGAACCGGTTTTTTTGCCTCCAGTTTGGCAAGATTTGTTGATAGAATTTCCGCACATATAATGAATATGTAAGAAGATATGGGATCACCTTGTCTAATGCCTCTGGTAGGAGTAATGAATCCATACGGTGTATCATTGATGTTGATTGAGTAAGTTACCAATTTGATACAGAGCATGATATATTCCACAAATATTGATGAAAAACCTAGTTTTGTAAAAGCTTTTTTGATGAATCCCCAGTCCAGGCTATCATAAGCTTTTTAGATGTCAAGTTTGAGAGCTATTTTGGGGTTTTTATTAGTGGTCTTTGATGTTTTGATGTGATGAAATCGCTCACTGGCAATGTGATGTTACCAAGTATGGATCTCTTAGGGATAAAGGCACTTTGATATGGACTTATTAAGAGTGGAATGAGAGGGCGTAAACAGTTGACTAGGATTTTTGAGATGATTTTGTAGCTGACATTGCAAAGGCTTATAGGTCTGAATTGGGATGGTTTTGTTGGGTTGTCAGCTTTGGGAATTAGTGTAGTGTTTGTACGATCCATCATCACTTTATCTAACCATTCATCACCCATGGTTTATCGACGATTGAGATAAAAGAAAAACTGCGAAATTTGAGATATACCTTTTGTATGAACGCGAAATTGGGGGATATAAAAACTAATTGGGGGATATAGGAAAAGGACAAAAAAAAAGTCCAAATATCAATTCGGGGTCACCCCTTATCTAAGTATTTTTTAAATCCTAATCTACCCCTCACTAATCAGGTTTAGTGGTTAATAATAATTAGTAAAAATCTTAAGTATTTGTTAAATGATTAGTGTGTATTTGTATTTGGGTGAATGAGATGAGAGTAGAAAGATGGAAAAAAAAATTTGAGAGGGAACTTTTTTGGTGGAAGTGGAGGATGATTGTGAAGAGAGAATTGTTGCTAAGAGGTTGAAAATTTGATTTTTTTCTTTGAATCCACCATTGTTGCGAAATTTGAAAAAGCTTGGTGCCGGGGCATGGTATTCAACCAAAAAACCATGTAGGCATTTGTTGGAAATTTTTATAAATTGCCACTATCCAAGACACTGATTATGTGATTTTCGAGCATCGGAACTACTTAGGCATGGTTTTTGCTTAAATTTCTATCTTGGGAACATGATGAAAAGTATCCGGGAAACTTCAAATTTTTTTCACTTGACTAAGGCATTGATAGATTTCTATCGAGCATGCGGCACTATTCCAGCGTGGTTCTTCACCAATTCCGGCATGGTCTTCATCACTTAGGTGATGTAAAAAAATATTCCGTTTTGAGTTTTTTGGTTTTAATCGGTCCACTTAAAGCACAAGTAGTTAATTCTCGAGCATGCCGGGCATAGGTTTCAGACATAGTATGTTGCTTAAATTTCTATCTTGGCACATGATGAAAAGTATCCGGGAAACTTCAATTTTTTTTCACTTGACTACCGGCATTGATAAATTTCTATTGAGCATGCTTGGGTACTCGATTCTGACATTGAATGTTAGTTACCAACCATGCGGCACCCGGTTTCGGCATGGTCTTCATCAATTCGGCATGGTCTTCATCACTTGCGCATGATCTTCATCACTTACGAATTAAAAAAAAAAAAAATTGTTTCAAAGAGAGGAGCGGCGAGAGAAGGAGAAGAGAATTTGAAAGAGAGTGGGGAGAGTTTAGAATTTGAAAGGGAATGGGGAATATTTGGGTTTCAAATTCTAACCATGAAAGTGATTAATAAGAAGTGGAGATGGAAATGGGGGATATGATTTTGTTTTTTGATTTTAAGTTTTTGATTTTTATTTTGAGGGAAGGGTATTTTAGTATTTTCGCCTCCAAAAGTCACCCCTTAGCACACACCATGGGTTGGGGGAAGTAATTCATATCCCCAATTAGTTTTTATATCCCCCAATTGCGTGTTCTTTTGTATAATAAAGTAGGAAATACCATTAGGTCCTAGGAATAATATATTAGAGAGAGTCTAGTCCATTTGACCCAGTCAAATGTCTGTTTGGTCCTATTTGGTAATATAAATTATAGTTTGGTCCTAGGATGATGTCAAGGATGATGTAAATGTCACCTTGTAGTGGCAGAAATACCCTTTTGGGACCATATATATAGAAAAAGTCAATAGAAAATATCTTATTTCAGATTTACTTTCTCTCTCCTTCTGTTTTGAGATCTAGTTTCTCTCCATTTTTTCTTTTCTTTTTTCTGTTGATGCTCATGAAAACGATGAAGAAGGATGATAATTTTTTGGTTTTTTCTTCTATGTAGCTACTGTTGATGTTGAAGATGATGAAGACGACGGAGATTTTTGTGTTTTTCATCATTTGTTGCTGCTGCTGCTGTTGAAGAAGATGGAGATGATGAAGACGGCGATGATTTTGTGTTTGTTTCTTCTCTGTTGCTGCTGCTTTTGTTGAAGATGATGTAGACGATGAATACGATGAAGACTATGAAGATTTTTATGTTATTTGGATGTATTTTTTTGATTTTGATGTTGAAGATCTTGATCTTGATTTTGCTGCTCGTGTTAAAGATGAAGTTCTGCTGCTGTTAAAGACGATGATGTTTAGGTTTTTATATGGACTTCATTTCTGGAATGAAGTCTGTTTTTTTAGGTTTCTATATGGACTTCATTTCTGGAATGAAGTATGTTATTTTTAGGTTTCTATATGGACTTCATTTCTGGAATGAAGTATGTTATTTTTGGTTTCTATATGGACTTCATTTAATGAAGGAATCAAGTCAAATGAAGTCTTTTTTTAGGTTTCTATATGGACTTCATTTACGGAATGAAGTCTCGTATTTTTTAGGTTTTATATGGACTTCATTTCTGGAATGAAGTCTGTTTTTTTTAGGTTTTTATATGGACTTCATTTATGGAATGAAGTCCGTTTTTTTAGCTTTTTATATGGACTTCATTTCTGGAATGAAAGTCTGTTTTTTTTAGGTTTTTATATGGACTTCATTTCTGGAATGAAGTGCTTTTTTTTTTTAGGTTTTATATGGACTTCATTTCTGGAATGAAGTCTGTTTTTTTTAGGTTTTTATATGGACTTCATTTCTGGAATGAAGTCTGTTTTTTTTAGGTTTTTATATCCTGTCTTGATTGGGGTATACCCAGATTAATTGGGGTATACCAAATGAGACAAAATATGGTCATTTTGAAGTAAAAAAGGTCACCCCTTAACCAAATATTTTCAAAATGGCAAAATTGCCAATTAAGTTTAAATTGATTGAATAGATTAAAACTTATGAATTTAAGTTATGAAATTTTGTTTTTGATTGAACTTTTGTGGGATGATTTTTGATGATTTTTTTTTTTTTTTTTGAGAATATCTCTTGCAACGAAAATGAAGCACACAACCGAAACACTTCTAAAAAGGGGATTGCAAATCTGTTGTATGAAATCATTCTCAAAATCAAAGAAGAAATCAACACTTTCAGTTCTGAAAGTATGCAAAGTCGGCAAGGTCGACGAATGAAGAACATGCCGACTGTATTTGGCCGGCAAGGTATTTAAATGAAGAACATGCCGACTTTTTTTTTTTTTTTGACACACAGGAGATGGCTATTGAAAAATATTAGTCGGCAAGGTCTACAAAAAAACCCCATGGTGGCCGTTGAAAAATACCACGGAATTTAATTGAAAATACCTGCTAGGTTATATTTGTCCGGCAAGGTATTTAAATGAAGACCATGCTTGAGCTTTATTTTTTTTGACACACAGGAGATGGCTATTGAAAAATATTAGCCGGCAAGGTCTAAAAAAAAAAACCCGCATTTGTTGAAAAATATCACGCCGTTGCTAATTGAAAATACTCACAAGCTATATTTGGCCGCAAGGTCTTCAAAAAATACCTTCACGCATTTGTTGAAAAAATTTACAGTCGCCGCGATGGCTGTTATGAAAAGTCGGCAAGATATGCATGTTACGACCTTACCGACCAAAAACACAGAAATCATAATTTTCGATTTCTAACATAATATAACAATCAAATCACACAACACAATGATGTGTTTAAGTATAAACATCATTTATAGTCTTCTTTTCGTTGGTAGAGTCAACAATTTTTTTGTAAAATCAAAGTTGAAGATTTTTATATGGCTTTGGTTGATGGAAGATGAAGATGAAGAAGAAGAAGAAGAAGAGAAGATTAAGAGTTGTTTAATTTTTTAATTTTAGGGTTAATGAAATTAAGAAATGGGTTTAGTTTAAGATTTAATTAGTTTAAGGGTATTAAAGTAAAATCACCCTTTTTAATAATGACACACCATGTCCCCTTGAAATTGGGTATACCCCAATCAAGCCAGCCAGGTTTTTTTTAGGTTTTTATATGGAATTAAGTCTGTTTTTTTAGGTTTTTATATGGACTTCATTTCTGGAATGAAGTGCTACAAGAAAATAAGTAAAAATTAACACGGAAGGGTATTTTTGTCAGTTTAATATTTTTAAATAATTATGGACCAAACAATAATGTGTTTGACCAAAAGACCAAACAAACATGGGCCCACCTAAAAAAGGACCAAAGTACCAAGGGTGAGCATGGGCCGGTTTTCGCATCATCCTCATCCAATCCATTGCACTACGGATTTCAAATTTGGCATCCGCATCCAATCCATATCCAACGGATTTACATCCAATGGATGCACGGATGGACGGATTGGATGCGGATAATCCAATGGATTTGTTTTAGTTAAAATTTATTGTAAAGAAAATAAGCTGACACAAATGACTCGTTATAAAACCTACATGTCATGTTGTATACAAATATAAAAATACCATGTACAACACCCCAAGCAAATATCTTAAAAATTCCTAAATGATCCATAGTATTTTCTAGAACTATATAAATGCCCTTAATTTAATGGATATGGATGTCCAACGGATTTTTCAAGGTTGCATCCAGGAACCCATTGAGGTGTTGCGATCCGTTGTCCGTTGGATTTAGTAAAATTCCATCCTATTTATTTTAAATCCAATCAAGATTATTTAACATATTGAATGGTTAATGAGGATATAATTTATATTTTCAGATTTGAAGCTAAATCCATCCGTAAATAAACGGTTCAAGGCGGGTTGTTTGAGTTAAATCGGCGGATTACGGGCCAAATGCTCACCCCTTCACCAAACAATATTTTTCCCATAATAAAAAGAGTATTGAAAAGCGAGGGTTTCATTTCTTCCCTCCCTTTCTCTTCATGTTCTCTCTTTTCCCCCAAGAGAAGTGAGGGTTTCATTTCTTCCCTCCCTTTCTCTTCATGTTCTCTCTTTTCCCCCCTTTCCATCTCTGGAAATCGGTAGAGAAATCGAAGATTTAGTTGAACTAAGAAGAAATCGAAGATTTTGTTGAACTTTAGACGCGATGAAGATAGTTAAAGGGAAGAATCAGATGAAACAGAGGTATGATTTCTAAACCCTAATGATGATTTGAATGGATTTGATCTTGCATTAACACCAGCATATGCAACTTGGGGTTCTAATTTTTTCCAATTTTATCTGTCTAATTAGGGTTTTTTGTTGTTTTTGTTGATTTTTTCTGTAATTTTGATTAGGAGAATTGATAAAGGTTTGTAAACTAGTTTTTTTTTTGTTGTTGTTAATTACTTCAGAACTTACATACATAATTGTCTCACTGTATAGTATACATGTCTAAGATTATGGTTTTGTTACTGGATGTTACATAAATACATGTCTTACTGTATGAAGAAAGGTGGTAGATGAATTACTTCATAACTTATTAGGAATTGCTTAATCCTTCGAAACAACATAACATGACTGACTAAATCTAGTTACAATAAGCAAAATCAAGCATATCATCTACTGATTTTGCTCTAGTTAGTAGTAGTATTTGATTAGGGGAATTGATTTTATGAAATTTAGAGTTCGGTTGCTACTTGGGTGTTAAAAATTGGGTAAAATTTGACGTCCTACTATTTCAACCATGTTGTCTTGTTATTTTTCAGCTTTTTGGTACTTGAAATTTAGTGTGTTTCTATTCCTGGGTTTGAATGTTATTCTGTGTGTGTCATTTTACCCGCTTGTAAAGTTATTAGGTACATATATTCCATGAAACTAACCAAGACATCTGGTATTGACTGTGTCTTACAGAAAAAAATTCAGTATGAAATTAGAACTTAAGTTACCATTGTTCTACGATAACTAAGTTCAAATTAGAACTTAGGTTGCCAAATTAGTTCAAGTGAAGAAATATAGTGCTCGAATAAGAAATAACAGAAAATTCTATGTTATTTAGTCAGTAAATTTCATAAAAAAATAGCGAACACTTTTAACCTTGTCATGGTATGTGAAGGGGGTGATGAGGGAGGGAAGGTTTTTCTTTGAATCTTTTATTGGTTGTATATAACGGGTTTTTCTTCAAATCCTTTCAGTTCAAGGAATGTGTTAGTAGTACAATAATAGGAGTAGATAGTATTCGACCAAAGAAAGAAAAGGAAGAATCGGAGGAGGGAGGGAGGGAGGGAAATTGCAATATCCACAGTGACTTAAAGTGTGTCGCTTGCTTAATTTTTAAATTTATTATCCTTATACATTTTGTCGATGCTCAGTAGGAGAACGCTATGAATCTATGTTGTCAAAGGCGTCGCCTAGGCGCCAAAGTGGCCTTATTTTGAACTTGGGCGCCACGCAGTGGGTAAGGACATGCCACTTCAAAAAGTGGCGCCCAGACGTCGCCTTTCTAGGCGCTCAGGCCAAGGCGCCAGTTTGCTGGGCGCCAAATTGGCATTTTTTACCAGAAAAGGAAAAAAGATATTGCCAAAATCTTTGGAAAATCTTTTTCGTCAAGTCATACATTAAGAAACAGATCATTCCTAACTGTTTTTGTTAATTACTTCAACAATAGTAAAGGAAAAAATCTTTCCAAATCCTTTTGCAAATATTTTTCATTAAGATATTAGAAAATCTAAGCTAATTATCAGTTATGTCAAGAACATAACATTTACTCCACCATTTATATAAAAACCTATGTGGGAATTGTTGTTCTACGCTGCGGCTCGGGATTTTACACCCGACGCCGCGCGGCGCATTACGCCCATGACAACATAGCTATGAATAGGTAACTAATTTTTCTTTGCAAGGAAAAATTTGTCATATGCAGGCAGCAGGGGGAAAATTTAATTATTCTTCGAACGTTTTGTTGCACATTTTATGATTTAGTCTTAAAGGATAAATGTAATCCTGACTTTAACAAACTTGTGCTCTTGTATTAGAACATAAAAACGGAGTCAGAGTAGTATGAGCGTGAAAAATTATGTGAAACGGAGAGCTTTCCTAGTAGTCCTAGACCCATAACCTTCTAAGTTACCTATTCGATTCTTCGTTCTCAGATGATATTCTTTTAACTGTCATTTTGAAATTTAGTGTTTGATTTCGATTTGCTGAATTCGATCTGAAAAAAACAGGGATCTATCTAGCATTGTTAAGTATGTGATACTTAACAATTCATGACCCAAAAATTGTTATACAGTCAATATTGGTATTTGAAAATAAGAAAGAGTAAATTACTTGGCTCTAGTTTTATGGGTGGATTTCCCTTTTGGAGTTGCTTAAACTAAAATTGGCAGCAGATAGCTTTATCGGGATTTATAATATATATCTTGTACAAATTGAAGTAGCAGCAGATAGTTTTAATCTGTTATCTTGGTACAATCATCATAAGCAGCAACTGGTTTAGTTTTTTGGTTTCTGCTGCTCTGAATGATCCCTGTACTGTTTATTGTTGGCGATATGTTTTGCAACATAAATAATTTCAACATGTTGTCATGTTCAGTATGAAATTATAACTTAGGTTACCATTGTTCTACGATAACTTGCTATACTGAGATTCCTATTTCACTCATCTCGCATGTTTTCCTTTTTATCTTTTACGATATTAGAACAACCAACTGCGAAAACCATGTTGCATTGTTGTTCGATCATTGTTAAAACTAATAGGAAGTTAAGAAGAATGATAGAGGGTTTGTAAATTAAGGTATTTCTGTTGTTGTTTATTAGTATTAGTTGGATGTATTTGATCAGTAAATTGATTTCTGAAATCTCTCTCTAGTCAGCAGGTGTGACATCAGTTGCCCTTTCTTACCATCACTGGATCCTTATTAGAGGATCTTAGGCTGCTTGACCGAACTACAGAATTTAGGTTTGATACTTCTGAAGCTTTGTCCCTTGCTAAGCATATAAATGTTTACATTTTAGTATGTCTTGAATTAGGAGGTGCTCGACGTGTTTGTGAATGACAGTAGGATATACTGGGAACACCAGATAGTTTAAAGATAGAACATCTTCCAATATTGTGAAAAAGATTGAGAAGTAACCATTCTAATCAATTAAGCAGAGGCACAGCTCATGACATGTACATGTCTTCTTTATGAATAGACCTTCATTACTTACTGTATCCAAACAATTGCCATTACTGGATACACCAGGGCGACCTGTTACATAAATATTATTTTTAAGTCTTCCTCTCTTTCTCTCTCTGACTAAACTCAATATACTGTTTCTGTTGTTACATAAATATGGAATTTATAACTTAAGTGTTGGATTTCTTGGTTGTTTAGGTTTCATTAAAATGGAGGCTGTTGACGAATATAAACCAGCAAACGAATTTCAAGAGGATGTCAAAGACCCACTTCTGGAAATCCCTTTGTCAGATTCGCAGGAGCTTTGGCTTATCCAGTGGCCAGATAAACAAGTAAGGGGTTTCTGTTAGTTCTCAGTTAGCGATCTATCAGTTTGTGTAAGTATTTTTGGAATTAATTACACCATTTTAGTTTAGAATATTCACCTTTATATTGTGATTTGGGATTCCAGGATGCTGATTTTGATGGCCAAGAAGTGTCATTAAGTTGCATCATGAGGGACAATTAGCTACTTTTCAAAGTTCATCAGGTCTAAGTAAATCCTTGTTTGTGACATACCATAGAGGGTAAGCTTTTTGTTGTTTTCTTTTCCTTTGGCCATTTGTATCATTATACTTATTTTATGTATTGTATGGTAGGAATGTCATACCAAATGGTGATCTATGCATCTCAAGAACCAGATGCAACTGTATTTCTATCCTCTGCATCTGAGGCAAAGATTGGTATGTCTTATTTCTTATTATGTAGACGATATTGTTTCCCTTTAGGACATAGTTTTCAAGTGTGAATTTTGCTTTTGTAGATTGCAATTGGCACATATGTACATATCTTTGTGTGCGCACTAGCTTGCTTATATACCAAATAAACATATAGAATTTCTTTTTGTTTGGGCCGAAGTCAATGTTTGCTCACTTTAGGCTGTGAGTCTATACTCACTAGGCATGACGAAGGTTTTTGGTTCATCTGAGATTCAAGAAACACAATTGATCTTACGACTATCACTCTTCAAGACATTTTGACTAGTCTGTCAGAGCCTTGGTTCTCTCTTCCAAACACTTGAAGTCATAGTTTTGCCGAACTTCTTGTAATTATACTCTTTTTTAGTTAAATCACCTCTATGGCTACTCAAAGATAAAATATTATCATTAAATGTTCGACTCCTTCCTGCAGTTATGGTGCTAGTTTGCTACGATCGGCATATTTTTGGAAATTCCAAAAATGAAGAAGAACATAACAGGCTTGTTTCAATTAAGAGTTTGGCTATCTTACTGCATTAGAGGTTGTGTAAATTTCTTATGCCTTACAATGTGAAACAGATTATGATGCTCAAATGCTTTGACAGGCATGCTGATGAGAACCTCCCATCTTGGGATCCTATGCTGTTTTAGATGATTGTCTGGTAAGTCGTCATTGTATTTAGCATCTTTATGAATTCACTTGTTTGTACATGCATCTCCAGTACGAAATTATCAAGTCCCGAACTCCTAGTAATCGTTGCCTGCTAGAGTTATTTCGTATAGTCAAGTACTGAATATAGAGAATACCCTGTAATTTGGGTGATCTGTGAAGCACGATGATTGCTTTCAATACTTTTATTTTAATATGCTGAATTTTTGTTAAGGGCCTAAGGCCAATGCTCAACATATTCAAATACTTAGGATGTCTTGGAAAAGTAGAGTTCGGCAACAACAGACAAAGTAACCTACATGATTTGTGTCACTACAATATCAATTTCATGGAAGTGCCGTCATATGGTTAGTTTTTAATCAATCAAGCAGTACATAAGCCCGACCAACCTAAGTACACAAGTTTTTTTTTGAATGCTTAAAGCTTGAAGTGAAATAATATATGCCATGTCAGGGAAAGAGTACAGTTGATTCTGCACATAAACTTCAAGATTTGTGCACGTAAATCCATCCTGTAAGTAAAATTTAAAATCCAAAAGACCAATTATCATATCTATTTTATACTGTTAATCTGCCAGGATACCTTTTTATTTTTAAATTCGTGTGTTATTATTGCCCCATATTTTTTGTGTAATTCAACGAAGACCAGGTCTTGAGTATAGTTTTTAAACAGGGCATTTAGGTGTGCAATTTTTCTTTTGTCGTTTATTTCTTACAGTTTTCATGCAGACTTAACCATCCTGAAACAGCTTTCATGCAGACTTAACCATCCTGAATACAGCTTACAGACCTTATATTATTGAAAGAAATCCATTCTGTTCTCCTTGCTCTTTCTGATACATCTGTTGTTTGTTCTGCCATTAAAAGAGACTTTCACTAGATCTCCAATTACGAATTCATTAAAAAAATAAAGCGGAAGCTCTACTTCTCGGCGATTATTGAAGTGCATTACTGTGGCCAGAGTTTTATTGTCATTATATTGCTTTTGCTCATCATATCATTTAACGTCTTGACGGTAACCGCATGTTTGATTCTTTAGGTGAATAAATTTGTAGACTTCATGCTATTATCATTATTTGGGATCTTTACCATTCATTAACTTTTATACTGTTAAATCCAATTTATGATCAGTGCACATTGGGGTGTAAAATTTGTTTTTGTAGTCCCCGTTTGGGATTGCTTTTTTTTCAACCAAAAGCACTTTGTAACAAACTTTTACCAAAAATTGTGTTTGGTAATTTTTTTTTTCAAAGTGCTTTTGGAGAGAAGCACCCATTTTAGCCCTGCTTTTAAAAGCTGGAAAAGCAGAAGCTGTGGTCCCACATAATTCGATTTAATCGATTTTCTATTTTAACCATGTTAATTTATTATAAAGACAAGTTTTAGTGTTTTACCCTCAAATATTATAAAGACAAGTTTTAGTGTTTTACCCTCAAAAATAATAAATACAATAATAACTTTTGTGACCGAGTAGGTGTTGCAGCTAGGAAGGAGGCTCCTTTAGGCTTCCTATCAGCTGATGACAGTGCCCTTAAGCCGGCCGATATCCTCGTTTACAATTGGGACAATGGTCGAGACACCTGTTTCGACGTCACTGGGGTTTCGCCTTTTTCTGGTGGAGGAATTCACAATTTTACACCAGGGCGTGCTATCTCTATGGCACTTAGTCGTAAGCGCAACAAATATTTAGACAAGTGCACTACTCATGGATACAGCTTCCATGCCTTAGCCTTTACCACTTGAGGAGAGCTTGGAGATGACTTTATTGTTTTTTTGAAGAGATTGAAAAAGAACGCGAAATTGGGGGATATAAAAAGGAATTGGGGGATATAAGAAAAGGACAAAAATTGGATCCAGATATCAATTCGGGGTCACCCTTTATATAAGTATTTTTTTAAATCCTAATCTACCCCTCACTAATCAGGTTTAGTGGTTAATAATAATTAGTAAAAATCTTAAGTATTTGTTAAATAATTAGTGTGTATTTGTATTTGGGTGAATGAGATGAGAGTAGAAAGATGGAAAAAAAATTTGAGAGGGAACTTTTTTTGGTGAAAGTGGAGGATGATTGTGAAGAAAGAATTCTTTGCTAAGAGGTTGAAAATTTGATTTTTTTTTTTCTTTGAATCCACCATTGTTGCAGCTGAAATAGCTCGGTGCCGGCATGGTATTAAACCAAAAACCCATGCTGGCATTTGCTGGAAATTTTCATAAATTGTTTGCCACTATCCGGGGGTTCGACATTTGCTGAAATAGTCTCGTAACAAAATTTTCTGGTTTTGATCTTCAAAACCTATTTATTTTGGTTTTAATCAATCAACTGCCGGCACAGTCAGTTAATTCTCGAGCATGCTTAGGTACCTATGTCGGCATAGTATGATGCTTAAATTTCTATCTTAGGCACATGATGAAAAGTATCCAGGAAACTTCAATTTTTTTCACTTGACTACTAAGCATTGATAGATTTCTATCGAGCATGCCTACACTTAGTTACTGGCATTGAATGTTAGTGAAGAACCATGCCGACACCATTTTCCGGCATGGTTCTTCACCAATTCCGGCATGGTCATCACTTTCGGCGATGTAAAAAAATATTCCGTTTTGAATTTTTTCTGGTTTTAATCAGTCCACTTCCGGCACAATTAGTTAATTCTCGAGCATGCCAAGACTAGGTTTTAGGCATAGTATGTTGCTTTAATTTTTATGCCGGCACATGATGTAAAGTATCCAAAAGTTGATTTTTTTTTCACTTGACTACCGGCATTGATAGATTTCTATTGAGCATGCCGGTACTTAGTTACGGCATTGAATCTTAGTTACCAAGCATGTCGGCACCAGTTTCCGGCATGGTCTTCATCAATTCCGGCATGGTCTTCATCACTTGAAGCATGATCTTCATCACTTCCAAATTAAAATAAATAAATAATTCGTTTCCAAAGAGAGGTGCCGGCAGAGAAGGAGAAGAGAATTTGAAAGAGAGTGGGGAGAGTTTAGAATTTGAAAGGGAATGGGAATATTTGGGTTTCAAAGCTCTAACCCTGAAAGAGATTAATAAGAAGTGGAGATGGAAATGGGGGATATGCTTTTGTTTTTTTTATTTTAAGTTTTTTTATTTTTATTTTGAAGGGAGGATATTTTAGTATTTTTGCACCCCAAAACCACCCCTTAGCAGACACCATGGGTTGGGAGAAGTAATCAATATCCCCCAATTCCTTTTTATATCCCCCAATTTCGCGTTCTTGAAAAATTGCTTAGCCAATTATGACGCAAATAACAAAGTAGGAAGTTATCATAGGGTAGGCTTGGCTATCCAGAAAGGTGTCAGTGCACAATTTGTTTCCCAATTACCAACCATTCCCGTGTAAATATTTCTCTCATATAATAATATAATAATAAAAATAAAAATTATAAAGATTTAATAAATATTAAAATAATAATATTTTCAAAGCAAACCATAATCATAAAATTCTTTATTATATAATAAAAATAATTAAAAAAAGTAAATAAAATAATAAAATAAATAATACTTATATTTTATGAAATACTCCCTCCGTCCCACTAATAAGTGACCTAGTTACTTTTAGATTTTGTCTCACCATTAAGTGACCTATATCACTAAATAAGGAGATATTTCTAAAATTATCCTTTTAATTGATTATAAGAGAACACGAAATTGGGGGATATAAAAAGGAATTTGGGGATATTGATTACTTCTCCCAACCCATGGTGTGTGTTAAGGGGTGATTTTTGGGTATGAAAATACTAAAATACCCTTTGGTTAATTAAAAAACATTATGAAAAGACTATACTACCCTTTCTACTAAAACTTAAAATCAAAAACCAAACCATTTATCCCCCATTCTCAAATCAGTTCCGGCACTGACCTAGGGTTAGGTTTTTGTTTTTATTTTTCTTCATCGTTCTTCGTCGATTCAAAAATTTCTTCGTCGATTAACCTACCCGAATCATAAATAATGCCTCCACGAAAGAAACCAAATGCCCAATCGAACTCAACATCGATTGCTCAACAAAAGCAGGAGCAAGAATTGCTAAGATTGCTCAAGAGCAAGAAGTCGAAGAAGCAACGTTCTCTGACGATCAACTACTCAGAAATATGGCTTCTGTGAGAAGGTAAGTAATTTTAAACTACTTTATAGGTGATTAAATCGATTTATAGCAATGGGTTTAGGTTAGAATCGCGAACCCTAACTCAAACAGTTGAGTTTCAGAGAGTACCGGCACTTAAATTTGTATGAACACAGTGCCGGTTTTATGTTCCGGCATTCAATCTAGGATGAATACAAGACTTAGGTTTCCAACCCCGACAATTAACCAAACCGAATTTTCCCTACTAGGCATTCAACGGGATGAATACGATCTTGGGTTTTAATACCGGCAAGGTGTTTGATAATAATTCGTGTATGCCGGTAGTGGACTTAAAACATACAGGAGAGTTTATGAATTTGTCACCAGTACCGGCATAGATTTTTGGTTTCATTGCATGTCGGTTTTGGGTACCAGCATTCTTTTGTAATAATTCGAGCATGCCGGCAGTGGACTTAAAACATACAGGAAAATTGTCACAAATACCGGCATAGATTTTAGGTTGCATTTGTATGCCGGTACTTGGTACCGGCACTGTCGATAGTCAATGTGTACTGTCGGAACATTGTACCGGCGTGGTTTATTTTAAGGTAGTCAATGCCGGTACTAAATCAAGGTGAGTTGTCTTATATTCATTGCTTTAGTGTGCTTTACGATATAGGTCAAAATCAAAGGAAGCTAACAAAAGAAAAACTAAAGATGTTGTCACTAAGAGAAGAAGGAAGGACGGTCTTGATACTCCTCAGTCTCTGCCTCCTCGAGGGAAAGATGAAGGTCGTAAGATACGTTTGGGGGCTGGTACAAGAGGGATAATTTGGGAGAGTGGTGGTGACCGTAGTCGACTTGCAAACCGTGAGCACGATGATCAAGATGAGCAGGATGAAGAGGAAAGTCAATCAGCAAGCCAAAGCGAAGTTGGTGGGCCAAGTCAACAACCAACACAAGGCAATGGCAAGAAGGGCATTGTCAAAGTGAAAGTTAAAGGTTCTCACCTTCCTCATATTAATGACATGATACCTGACCTTGAACGTGGTAGAATTTGGGGTGAAGCTCCGGAACCAAAAACACTATTTGGATACAAGCACTCGTGGGCTCGTACTATCTATCAAACCTATGTAAGCATTTTCTATCTTGTACATATGTATTGTTGTGTATTTATGTAAAATCTCTTAATTGTATTGTCTCTCCTAATTGTAGGATCATAAGAAGGTTGTGCGTGTTTGCCGAAACCAAGCCGCGGCCGGTTGGAATTTGTCCGAGGAATGTGAAGAGGTCCAAACAATAGTAAAGGATTATGGTCTATATGCTTTGGTTGAAAATTATGTGAAGCCTGATTCTGTTACTGTCAATTGCTTCTTCGAAAGGTATCATGGTGAAACCGATACCATGCACTTCCGTTTTGTTGAGATGACCTTCATCCCTCAAGATGCTCAGAACATTCTAGGCTTGAATGTTGTCGGCAAATCAATTGAAGAATGAGTTGAGTCTCTGGACCTAGAATGGTCGAAGTTGCACTGGTCGACTAACAAATTTGTTTGGTTGGGACTACAAAACTTCGTGGAGAGCTTTTATGAATCCACGTCCGGTAAGACAAAGACAATCAAGTTGATTTGCTTAAGAAGAATTTTGAAAACACAAAGAAAAGAAGTTTGGAGGATGGATGACACCCTAAACAAATTCGTTATCTTTGTCCACGCTTACTGCGATATACATCTTGGGCACTAGGGTATTCCCTGACACTAATGGCAACATGGTTAGTGCGAACTACCTTCAGTATTTGGATCCGTTGGAAGATGTCTATAATTATTCTTGGGGCACCGAGGTAATGGAACATTTGATGACGGAGATGAGAAGGGCCTCTAAGGCTAAAACCAACCAATTTTTCGGGAATTTCACTCTACTGCAGGTAATTTTGTTCTCAAACTTATGTTATTATGTATATTGTTCACATGTACCCTTATCGTGAACTTAGAAACAAAACTTATTGCTTCACATTGGAATAGGTGTGGGCTTATGAACACTTCCCAACCTTGTTCAAGGTCTACCCCTCCTTGAAGATCATAGACCTTCCAGAACCCGATACACCCATAGCTAAGAGATACGAGTTCAACAATACTCCAAATCCCGGTAACATAGGTCGACTGATCGATATGAGATTGGCTTTGGACGCAATGAGTACCAAAGATGTTGTGTTCGACCCTTACAAGGAGGCTAGAGGAAACCGCCAGGTTTTGTGGTTTGGTAACGTTGCATTTTACCATGGGTCGTTGTTCCACCCAAAAGGATACGTTATGGCTAATCCTACACGTGTGATGCGCCAACTTGGATATAAACAATTAGCACATTTCCAGACGGCCTCTTTTCAATGTTTTGATCTTGACCTTTCTCGGTGCTTTTCAACTCCAAATCGGTTGCATGTAGAGTATGTTCCAAAACCGGACCCAGCAGATTGGAGTGATAGGGAACCACGTCGTTTGATAGATATTAGTCAGTTGGAGAAGTTGGAGATTGCTGAAAACAGTGATGAAGTTGATGCCGACTACATGGAAGATTACTGCAATGGTCACATCCTTATGTCGTCCGCCCGGATGACGTCCAAGTTCCTCCCCAGAAAAACCCTTCAGTTCCGACTCCCGCATAGGCACCACCTACGATGACCCAACTTAATAATTACTTGGGCCGCCTACCTACACAAAACAAAAACAACAAAATTTTGTAATGCCGCCTATTTTGAGTCGCTCCAGGAACTGCACTTTTGATGTCAGGCGTAGCCATTGGTATTGAAAACGTTTTTAGTTCTTTAATCTGATGACTTCGCTTGGCTGGGTACGCCCTCAATATGTAGTCTTTTTTCCGCAACCGGTTCAACTGGTGTAGCTTTACAGTCAAATAACTGCTCTTGGTACGTCGTATATGACACGTCTGTGGCAGGCACGTTTGCTTTGAGCTCTGTTTTTGTTGCATTCGACCTGCCACTTGATTAGCTTCCCCTTGTGCTCTGAACTGGGACGTGGATTCAGCCTTCAGCTTTTGGGTTGTTTCCCCATCCAAACTTTGTTTTTAACTTTGTGAACTGCTGCGAGGAGAAAATGGAGAATTCTCAGTTTCTTCCTGTTACGAAATGATTGATGGACAACAACAGTTGCGAGGAGAATCCCAAGCTCAAGCTCAAGCGAGATAACGCAGAATGCCGTCGAAGTACATTTGGAACTCAGCCATCCCAACTAAAGTGTCATTTCTAGTTTGGGCTGCGGCAATGAATTGATTACCAACTATCGATCGTTTACGTCGAAGGGGGATGGCAATTACAAACATCAACTGTTGTTTGTGTCATCAAGAACACAAACAAGTAATTAGCCTTAGTCGCCTTGTTGTTCTTTGTCACTTGATGATGATACCTTTGGCGGCCTACCCCTTTTCCTTGGAACTCCCGCTAGATTGACTATGGGTATGGCTTCGGAATGTTCACCTTGTTGTTCTTTGACACTTGATGATGATACCTTTAGCGGCCTACCCCTTTTCCTTGTAACTCCCGCTAGATCGACTATGGGTATGGCTTCGGAATGCTCACCTTGTTGTTCTTTGTCACTTGATGATGATACCTTCGGCGGCCTACCCCTTTTCCTTGGAACTTCCACTAGATCGACTATGGGTATGGCTTCGGAATGCTCACCTTGTTGTTCTTTGACACTTGATGTTGATACCTTTGGCAGCCTACCCCTCTTCGTTGGAACCTCCGATGAGTTGGCTTTTGGTATGGATACGGAGTCCTTCGTTTCTTTGTTGATTTAGCGATTCCTTCCTCGGCCTACCTCTTTTGTTTGGAACCTGCGCTTCCACGAACCTTTGTTCCGAAATCTCACATGCGGTTAGATCTCGTTTCTTACTCGTCGCGAGTTCTTCTTCACGTTGAGTCATTTCTTTCAATTCTACCCTTTGTTTTTTCCTTTTTGTTTTAGTTTGTGGTCTACCTATTGGATCTCCCTTTCTTGGCTCTTCGCTTTGTAGTTGCAGGAAATCCCACAACACACCCCTTATAATATTTTCTAGATCTAAATCTATTTCATAATCAAAATAAAGATTAAAGTGCAATGGACACAAGGATTTTTTACATGGTTCGATCAATATGATCTTCATCCATGGTTCTTCACTATGATTGTTGAGGTTACATTAATATTACATTTACAATCTCCATTAATGAGTATTTTGTAGAGCTCTAGATCTAGTTTTTGGGGAAGAAGATGAGAAAGAAAATAAAGTCCCTCCCTACTAATTGTGTATCCTCTCTCTCTTACAAAAAATATATATCCCTCCCTTTTCGCTCTCCTGCTCTTCTCTTGATTTTCCCGGAAGAACAATTTCAATTGTCGTAATGCCCAATGATAATTATAGTCCCTCTCGTTTTCCATTAAACACCAAGCCAATGTGAATGTTACCTTGTCCGAGGTTTGCCCCACGATGTTGAACAAAGGCATATTGTATTTGTTTGTCTTGTAGGTGCAATCCATCAAAAGAACACCGCAACATGTATTTGCCAATTGTGAGAGCAAAGGATGCGAAATGAATATTTGAAGGGGCTTCTCGTCCGGCCCTCTTTTAATGATACGCGTGTAGTTCTGATCCCAAACTATCTTCTCAAATTCTTGCATAACGCTCCTCCCTTCCCATTCCACCCTTCTAATAGTTGCTTGTGCGACATAAATTGTACGTAGAGAAGACACGTTAGTCTCATCCTTTTCCTTAAAGCCTCTGAGAATTTGTCACGGTTTGATAAGTGCTTTGGTCAATCTCTTTACATCCTCGAACTCGTCAGGTTTTAGCTTCGCAACTAAGGAGTGACCAACAAAATCTTTCGGATCCCGGTGGTTATGACATCCACACAAAACCTCACAATCCCAATTGTTCATGTCATTTAAACGGAATACAAGCTTAAACGGGCAATTATTCTTCCTCGTACGAGTCTTGTATACCCTATTAGTCTTCTTTGGATATACATAATCCTTTCTCTTGTGGCTATTCTTCTCCTTGTATTTCCCACTTCTCTCGCAAGCCATCTCAAAACACCTCTTCGAACCTTCGGTATTCCTCACCAACACACACATGTTCTTAAGAGCCGTCTCTTTATCCCAAGCGATTGCTTTCTTTCGATCTGTTATTCCGTACATAAGAACAATTTCGCGTTCATTAGAAGGTTCATTACTAGCAATCCATTAGTAAAGTTCAATATACTAGGTGAAAAGTATTCTTTGGTCACATACCGGAGGGATTTTATAGTATTCCGACGTATCCCGATAAAGCGGCTTTGCATTTGTTGGATCAATATATGTCACCACATAAAGATCGAATGCAAATTAGTTCCAAACAAAATTAAAACACTATGCCGGAAACCAGTACCGGCATGCTCGACCATTGTTCCGGCATAGTCTAAGTTAACCAAAACGGAAGACCAAATTGAAACCTATTAAGCATTAATGTTTCATAAGAAAACAATAGGAATCACCAGTTCAGGCATTCTCGTAATCTAATGTCCCAAGCCGGTACACAATTCCGGCATTGACAATTATTGATATTGAACGTCGGTTTCGGTGCCGGCATTATCAATATTGATGGTACCACACCGGTACCCAGTTCCGGCGTTGATGGTTATTAAGTTTCAATGCCGGTTTTAGGTTTGGGATGGTATCTTGTTTCTCGTATGTTTTCCATGCAAGACGGCATGGTAACCTATCAATGAAACCATCTTAGGTTGAATATTCCGTAGTATATTCCTTGGTAGGTAAAAAGGTTAAGCGCACGTCGGCATAGTTGTTTAGAAGAATTCTATGCCTGGGATCAATATTCAAAATGGGGGACATCGACCATGCAAAATTTAAAAGGGCATTCTTACTACCAACTTTCAACAAGGCATGGGATTCATACAACTACTATGCCGGCACCTAGGTATTTCAAGTTGAAAAAATGGCGGGTTATGTTGAAAAATTCGATTTTTCAACATCCTAGACGTCGAAGCGACAATTATTTTACTCAAAGTGTGTTGGGGATCTTTGCTATGTTGTGCAAGTTTACTTTCTTGTGTAGGTTCTTCAAGAAACTCTCCATACTCGTCAAAATCATCATTCAAGGGTGTTGGCTCAACAAAGAGTTGCAATTGAGAGTTGTTGTCGTTAGTCGAAGATTCAAGATATGCTCCTTGTTGTAGTTGAGCTAAAGATTCACTAATGACAACAATTCTCTCTTCACAATCATCCTCCATTTTTCTCTAAAAAATTCCTCTCTCAAAATATTTTTCCCTCCTTCTACTCTCACCTCACTAACCCAAATTCAAATAAAACACACACTAATCATTTATAAAAAATCTTATGATTTTACTAATTATTATTAATCACTAATTCTGATTAGTGAGGGGTAGATTAGGTATTACGTAAAATACTTAGATAAGGGGTGACCCCGAATTGATATCTGGATCCACTTTTTATCATTTTTTTATATCCCCCAGTTCCTTTTTATATCCCCCAATTTCACGTTCTTATAAGAAATATAAGAAATATGCATAATTTGATAGTCATGTTTATATTCGTTACGTAGGTGTTTTAAATTACTTTTTAACGGTACGAAGTTTGCGAATATCCGTGGTGTAGTTTGAGAGATAAATAATTTCAAAATTTCACTATTTATTATCCATAAGGGTATAACTATAAAAATGCTTAAAAATACTTTTCCCCTTGCTTGCCTTAAAAATTGTGCAAACTTGAACTAGGTCACTTAATAGTGGGACGGAGGGAGTATAATTTATTATAATAATTTAAAACTAATTTTTGAAATATGTCTATTTTCGTCATTAACTACACCACCATCACTTTTAAATATCAGTTTACCAAACTGAATTTATAGTTTGTTAATTGCACAGTGCTTTGTAAATTATAGTTACCAAACGTCATGCCGATTTATTTCCACACAACGCACAACACAGCACAACAGAAAAACGCTTTTCTAAAATTCACAGCAATACCAAACTAGCCTTTAATTATGTTATGTAGTTACAATGCTTCTTAATACTTTTCTGACCGAGGATATGCTTAGGTAATAGTCAGTTGCTCTTGAAGAATATTAGATAATTTAATGGATCTGATTCTTTGATTTATTGTTGAATCTCTATACTTGCTTTAATGAACCTTATTGCTTAATCAGTATCTGACTATTGTTTATTCTTGTTGCAGCTGGAAAAATTTCACGCCGTGTTTCTTTGGTCCGCTATCCAGAACTCAGCGAGCTTGAAGAAAAAGCTAAAGAAGCTAAAGAAAAAACCAAGGCTGAACGTTCGGCTCAGCAGAGTTCAAGAGCACTCTCAACTGTGTTAACTCCATCTAAATCTAGTGGTGGTAGGCGAGGAATTTTACCAGCAATTAGTGGAATGTCCCGAGGTAAACTATCGGGTAGCGGTGAGCCATCGTCAAAGTATCCCAAGAAACGACGTGTCAATGAACCAACAAGAAGAATATCTCCAGTGGTTAACTTATCAGGAGGACATGGTAGTGGTGTCACTACAACTTCTTCCGGATCTGCTGGGTCTTCTCGTTCAGAGAACTCTAAGAAGAAGAAGACCAAGGAAGAAACATAGTAAAAAGGAGGAGGGGTTCTGAAAATCTTGAATTTTTTTGTTCCTTTGATATCAAGATTTTGCAAGTCCTTTTCAAGTGGAATATGAAATATGAACCAAGGCATTTAGGCCTTCTTTACAGTCGATGACTTATTAGTTTATTTTCTTGTTCTGTATTTTTAAGCCTAGAATACTGATACACTTCAATGCTCTGTTTGTTGAAGTGTCCCAAACAGCAAGATCTAGGGGAGGGTAGATAACCAACTGTACCCATTTTAGGCTTAACCTCCATACTCGAGTAGAAGATAATAAAACATAGGAATATAGATTTTTTTTATCATTGGAAGGCAACTTCATACATCGTGGGTCTCTTTGTTTGGTAATTTTGATTTAGGAGTTGAAGAAACACATGCCAGAAGTTACATATCTAATTCACATGCCTTGATAGTCTTAAACAAAAATTCATTCATAAATCATAACAACAGTATCCAATGAAATTTAATTGCTTGTCAATGTTGATATTTTACTTCTTAGACATTTTCAACTCCTCAATCAAAGCAGTAAACTGAGTATAAGACGAGCCGTCTTCTTTTACAGCTCTTTTAGCCTTTTCACCAAGTTCGGCCACTCGCTTTCGCATCTCCTTGTTTTCGTCTCCGTCATGACGCATTAGCTGAGTGACTGCCTTAGATATTTGCTCCTTCTTCACAGATGCATTTGCCGTTTCTATCCAGCCATTCCATTCTCCAGCTCCTACTTGGCTTCCAATTTTCAACACTTGAGTAAGTAACTTCTCATTGTAAAACTGTTCTGCAAACATAGGCCAAGTTATCATAGGAACACCTGCAGTTATACCTTCCAAAATAGAATTCCATCCACAATGAGTCATGAATCCTCCAACTGCCGGATGGTCGAGGATGAGCACTTGCGGTGCCCATTCTCTAATTATCAATCCCTTGCCTTCCATTCGCTCTTCAAAGCCTTCGGGTAAGAATTTTCCTTCCTCTTCGCTATTCGTCTTTCTCACAACCCAAATAAACGAGCATCCTGAATCTTCTAGACCGGTTGCTATTTCAGTCAATTGATCATTAGGGAGTTTAGACATACTACCAAAGGACACATAAATAACTGAGTTTGGTTTCTTGGAATCGAGCCATTTCAACACGCTATGCTCTTCGGTAGATGATTCATTTTGCCTTTCAGCCTTATCTAATGTACTATCATTATTTTGAAGCGAAAGAGGACCAATCTGCCATGATCTTATTCCCATAGCATTCTTGTAATAGTCAACATATTCTGGCTCCAGCTCATAGAAGCTGTTCACCAAAACTCCATAGCTCTTCTGCTCTGATTCTCTGATTTTCTCCATCAATGCACTAAACATGGAATCGCCAATAATATGTTGAGGCACTTGAGACTTGGTCATCTCTATCTTGTCAGGCAGATCAGGAACCAAAAAAGATTCTTTATCATCTGTGATGCTCTCGAATGGTTTGTTAATTCTCAAGCTCTCGTCTACACACTGACAAAATATGTTTATTCCATGAAAGACAAACCGAGGAATGCCAAATTTTGCTGCTGCCTCAGTTGCCCAAGGAAAGAACATATCAGCAACAACGATATCTGGGCGGTGTACTTCCAAGAGTTTTTCAAATGGCTGTTCAAGCATGCTAACAGCCAAAAAGAATTTAGGTATCATGTCAGGTGAAGTAAGTTGGTTAACAGTTTCTGTTCCTTCCGGCAACCCGACCTCAACTGCAGGGAATGGAATTATCTGAATATTAATATCGAGACCAGATAATCTATCATGATTGATAGTTTTCGAAAGGGTTATTGCGTGAAGAGGTGTGCTAATAATAGTGGTTTTAACACCACGAGCAGCAAATAGCTTCGCAATGTTGATCATTGGTATCAAATGACCTGGAGCTGTGGCAGGGAAAATGAAGACATGAAGTTGATGCTGAAGGAAAATTTCAGAAGCCATTTTTATTTAAGCTAACTTTGGAAGTGGAAAAAAAGGGATTGAAATATGTGTTTTGGATTACAGAGAAAAATTAGATGAGAGTTAATGCTTTGATTGTAGTCTAATTTATAAAAGATGGAAAAACGAAGAGAAATGGGGGAGCAGCCGAGAAGGTTCGTTTCTAATTAAAAAAAAATGTTGAATCAAGAAAAATCTTGTCTCTCTATTGTTTAAGTTCAACTTGTTGACATTTGCATTTGTTTAATTGTACTACGAATAGGGTCTGATGCAACATCACGCGTCACAGATATTTGTGTGCGCTGAAAGTTATTTTACTTCTTGCATAAGTATTGGAAGAACTTGTTTTTCTCTTTATATTCCATGTTCTCGTTAAGATTCAATTATGGTATGACCAGTAGCGATTTTTTTTTTTTTTATGGTAAAATGAATTATATTAACTAGCAAATATTGTATATAAGATTTACAATTTCGTTTCTATCAAAAACATTAGAGATAATGCTAGATTCCTTAATTCTTTGTTGTAATTTCGTAGACATATGTTGAAGGCTCTTTATTCTTGCTTCCTTGGCAATTCGATCCGTTGCTGAGTTGTATTTTCCATTTGTGAAATTTACCCGAGCTTGAGGAAGATCTTTTAAAATTGCCTTGGCTTCTTGAACGGTGTTTTCGGCTGTCCATGAGAGATTTGTGTTGTCCTTGTTGATGCTGTCTGCCAATACTTTACAGTAAGTTACTATTGAAACGCTAGATAAGACGTTGTCTCTTAGCCAGATGACCGCTTTTTGTAAAGATTTCGCTTCCGCATGAAGAGCCGAAGTAGCTGTTTCCGAACCTGCTGAGATGTGCATAAATGTACGGTGATCCTTTTGAATAAACGATGTGGGCGTATCCCATTGAAAGGTCTTCTTCCTTGAAAGAAGCATCAACAAATATTATCCAGTCTGTGTTAATATTTGACCATTTGGTATTGATTGTCATTAACTCACTGTTATCCAGTCCCTTTGTTTTATTCTTTTGTGGGATGGATTGCAAATATCTGTTGATCTGATCAATTATTTGCATTGGGTTTGGGGTTATCTTTTCAAAAACCACCGAGCATATGTATTTCCATATGAACCATAAAATGGTCGAGATTTTTCCTACCAGATTATCCAAATATGGGTTTAAAAGCCACCCTTTAACCCATGATGTAATTGGATCCGTATTATCTGAAATAGTTAAATTTCCTAGCGAAAATCTGAACCAAATAGCTCCGGCGAAAGGGAAAGATCCGAATAGGTGATTCTCGGTTTCCTGAACTTGAGAATTGCATAGTTGGCAATTTGGGTCAATTTCCGTGTTATGTGCCCCTAGTCTCGAAGATGTAGGCAAGGCTTTTACAACTAGCTTCCACATGAAAAGTTTAATTCTTGGGATGACTTGAATTTTCCATATACTTTTCCATGGGAAATATATTAACGAATTATCATCTTCTTGAGCTTGGTTTACTAAGAAATTATAAACGTTTCTTGCCGAGAAGAGTCCTGAATGATGGTGCAACCATTGGATTTTGTCTTCTTCTTCTTTTCTTGGGGTCATGGCTTGAATTTTCTTTCTAATCTCCGGGCTAAAGTAACTGTCTAGTTTTCCTTGATCCCATTTATTCTCTACAGTTATGAGCTCTTGGACTCTTTTTGGAGTGTGTCTGCATGAGTCTTGTGGTTGCGGTATTATTTCGATTTGGAATCCATCTGTCTTCCAATATTTTCACCGAGTTTCCATTTTTAACTTGCCAGTCGAAGTTTCCTTTAATTAAATCTAGACATTTTCGGATGCTTGTCCAAATCCAAGATAATTTAGAGACTTTAGAAGCTTCCAGAGGATGAGAATTTGGGAAGTATTTTGCTTTGAGAATTTTTCCCATAGCTGGTATTTTTCTAATATTAATCTGCTGGCTAGTTTTGTGAGAAGCGCTATGTTAAATTGACGAGGGTTTTTAATACCCAAACCACCTTGGGCCATAGGATTACATATGTACTTCCACGCTCTTATAAATCCTCCTTGTCTTTTTTGCCCTTCTTTATTCCACCAGAAATTTCTTTGGATACGATCTAATTGATTCAAGGTTTCTTTTGGTAGGGCAAGCACCTGCATTTGGTATGTTGGGAAAGCTTGAAGGATAGATTTTATCAGTACTGTCCTCCCCGCTTGAGATGGAAGTTTGCATTTCTAGCCTTGTAAAGTGGAGTAATATTTTTGTAGAAGCGGCTCGAAGTTCGCTTTCCTATTTTTATCGAAAAATAGAGGCGTTCCAAGATATCTATCATTTTTAGTCATCAGGGAAACTTTAAGAATTTTGGCTATAATTTTTCCATGTTTAGGATGAATTTTTGGGCTGAAGTAGACATTGGATTTTTGTAGGTTTATCATTTGTCCTGTAATATCCCCTAAAAGTGATAGAACGTCTAGGAGATTTTTTGCTTCTCCCAGATCAGTTTTTGTGAAGAGGAAGCAGTCATCTGCGAAGAAGAGATGGGAAATATTTGGAGCATTTTTATTGATTCGGAGGCCAGAAATTTTCTTCTCCATTATCGCGTTTTCTAGAAGCCTAGACAGAATTTCCATGCAGATCAGAAAAAGGTATGGAGAAAGGGGGTCCCCCTGTCTTAAACCTCTCGAAGTTTTGAATTTTGACCCGGGAGATCCGTTGAGGAGGATTGAGTAAGAAGTAGTAGAAATGCATTGTATTATGAGATCAATCCACTTTTCATCAAATCGAAAGCTAAGAAGGGCTATTTCAATAAAATTCCACTCCACTTTATCAAAAGCTTTAGAGAAATTAATTTAAGGGCGAGATACCCTTTTGTGGCTTTTGAAGTTTTCATAGAATGAATGAGTTCATGAGCGATTATAATATTATCAGTGATTTGTCTTCCCGGTAGAAAAGCAGATTGGTTGGGAGAAATAATCTTGTTGAGAATAGGTTTTAATCTATTCGCGATAATTTTCGAGATTAGTTTGTAGATGGTGTTACTTAGACTTATTGGTCTAAAATCACCCGGAGTTTGAGGAGTTGAAATTTTTGGGATAAGGGTAATGAAGGAGTGGTTTATATCAGTGTCAAGAATACCAATTTTAAAGAACTCCTGAATTGTATTAACAATATCCGGGCCGAATGTTTCCCAATTAGCTTTGAAAAATCCAGGTTGAAATTCATCGGGTCCTGGAGCGCCCCACTGATTCATGTTGGTTAATGTGAGTCAGATTTTATTTTTGTTTGGGATTTCTAGGAGAGATCGATTTTCCTCATCAGAAATACGGGGCTTTATGATGTTGGATAGGTCAAATCTACAGTTGTTTATTTGTGTTGTACCAATGTGGGTAAAATGGTTTACCAAAAGAGAGTAAAGTTGTTCTCTATCCGATAACCAAAGGCCAGAATGTTCTCTAAGGGTATTGATGGAATTTATTCTTTTCCTATTGGAGGCGGTGGCATGAAAATATTCTGTATTTCTGTCATATTCCTTGAAGAATTTATCACGAGACAGCTGATGGTAGAAATCGTTTTTGATTTCGTACCATTTTCCTAATTCGGCTTGGAGATTTTTTAGCTTGTCTATGTCTCTGGAGATATTTCCGGATTTGTGGATGTTCTCGATTTTGTTATTTAAGTTCCTAATATTTTTATAAATATTTCCAAATACTTCCGAATTCCAATGGGAAAGATCTGAGGATAGGAGTTGGAGTTTCAATGAAATGTTTTCATTTGTTGTGTTATTGGAGTGTAAATACCAGGATGATTTGACTACTTGGGTTAGAGTGGAGTGAGAGAGCCAAGATCTAATACATCTAAAAATTTTCTGAAGTTTCACTTTATCGGGATTTGTATCTAACAGGATTGGTGTATGATCTAATCCAACTCGTGGAAGATGAGTTACCTTAGTGTCCGAGAATTTTTGAGTCCATAGAAATGATGTTAATGCTCTGTCAATTCTCTCGCAAATGTTCGCTTCACCTTTTCTGTTATTTGACCATGTGAACGGTGCTCCTTCATAATCCGCATCTTGTAGTCCGATGGAGTCAATTTTTTGTATGATGGTGGTCTTGATGCTAGAGATGGCTCTATTTCCTCATTGCTTCTCATCTGGGTCAAGAATGATGTTTAGATCGCCAATTAGGGCCCTAGGCTTATTCACTTGCTGGGCCAATTCTGAGATGTAGGTCCATTGCGTGATTTTCTCATCACTTTCAATAGCTCCATAAACATAAGTGATGAAAGTATTATCTTCACCTATGCTTGCCTCAAAATGGCACAGTTAAATTTTGCTGACACTAAATTCATATCAATGTTATTATGCCAAGCAATAGCTAACCCTTTTGCAATTCCCACAGATGGAATGATGAACCAGTCATGAAATTTGGATTTTTTGAAGTAAAAATCCATCGGAGACAACGGAGCTTTTGTCTCGGCTAGGAACACTATGTCCGAGTTGTAGAACTGGTTAAGATATTGAAAATGGTCCTTTGTGAGGGGGTACCTATACCCTGAACATTCCAAGACAAAAGTTTCATCTTGGAATGAGACACTAGAGATTGAGACCTATATGAGAGAAAAATTTCTAAAAGAAAAGGGATACAGGGAATTTCAGATGTAAAACAACACAATGAAAATTGGAGGTGAGATAGTAGAGTTGACAAGATTTCAACAATTACTATCCTGAGACACTACACTTGGGAAATCAAGGAAAATGATTGAGATAAAACTTTTGAGTACCAGGAGAGATATCAATTAGAAAATTGAAATGTAGTTGTTGGGATTATATGAGAAAATTTTTGATGGGGGCAAAAACCGATGGGGGCATAGGGGACGAATAGGAATTCGACATTTGTTCCCCAATTCCTTGCCGTTTTTAGCTAATTAAGGTCTTTAGTTTTTAAACCCGATTTACCCTTCCGCAAATTTTGTTCATTAACTGCGGGTGACTTCTGCTATATTAATGGTAGTTATGGACGGAATATTGTCAAAGAAGGAAAGAAAATATACTTATCTTCTAACATTACATCGTTGAATCATGTAAATCTAAATGGCATGAACAGAGAAACATGCAAAACATATGATGGAAGAAAGTTAAAAGAAAAAAAAAATATGACCATTTTTGAATAGTTTATGAGGTAATAATATCGATTTTGAAAATCTATGATACGAACCGTTAAAACCATCGGCAATGGCAACTTTAATTAGTCCTCTTTCGAATCTTTTCTCTTGCCTCATCCTATGATTACAGTTTAACTAGGTCTCCCATTACAAATTTAATATAGGTTTATTAAATTAAAATGATCAAAGATATTTTATCCCACTAATGAACTTCCCCTACTATACTCATAGCAAAACCTCAAAATTAATTGGACTGATTCCATTCTTACATCGTCCAATCAACCAAGGAACAAATACAACAAGGTTGTAAATCGCTATTTTAAATTAAACATCAGTGTTTTTGATCATATCAGTATTTCAATCTCTATATTACTTGGATGAATGATTGATCACTCCATAACTTTGTTTGAAGCTTCTAATACTCTTGCTGATTACCCCAAGTTTCGGAACAATCATCCCTCCTCCATCATTAAGTAAGACCTTAATTAAGGTTAATTAATATTTATAGATACTAATATGATTTGATTAGATTTTGGTAAGGGTTTAAAATGTCAAAATGTTAATTTGTTAAAAACATTAAGGAAAAGATGGACAAATGTCAAATTTCTATTCGTCCCCCATGCCCCCATCCGTATTTGCCCCCATCAAAAATTTTCTCGGATTATATGGATAAAGCTGTAGAGACTGACAAAGTACACTAAAGAAATTACAGGGGAGAAAGGCAATTGTAGTACAAGTAGTAAATAATGAACACAACTATCTGGACAGAGAGAAAGATAAATTGTAGCCTATGAACTATTGAAAGATAAATTAAGGCAATATATGACCAAAAAGAGAAATAAAGCAAAGGATGATTTAACAATGGTAAGTCCAGATATTGATTAGAGTGCACCTTATATGATATTGCAGGAGGGGAAAGTATGAGACTAGTTCAAATTCTTAAAGGTCCTAAATCAAAAGATGGTTCGGCTCTAATGTGTTCAGAGCGAGAAATGACTATTAAATACAATCTAGCAAAAAGAAGTAAGAGATAAAGAACGCGCAATTGGGGGATATGAAAACTAATTGGGGGATATGACTAAATGACAAAATAGGGGTCCAAATATCCTAGCTGGGTTACCCCTTATCTAATTAAATTTTTAATTCCTAATTTAACCCTCACTAATCAGGATTAGTTACTAATTATGATTAGTAAAATATTAATGATTTGGGGGATATAATTTGTGTATTTATGTTTATTTGAATTTGTTTGTGTTAGTTTAGAGGGAAAAAAATTTTGAGTAGAATTTTTTTTTTTTTGAAAATGGAAGATGATTGTGATGAGAGACTTGATTTCTTTGAATCTTAAGCTCAATTACAACAACAATCATATCTTCAATCTTCGATTAATGATAACAACTCACAATTGAGAGGAATTCTTTTTTGAAAATGGAAGATGATTGTGATGAGAGAATTACCGCTAATAAGAGGTTGAAAAATTGATTTTTCTTCTTTGAATCCACCATTGTTGAATTTGAAAAAGCTTGGTGTTAGGCATGGTATTCAACCAAAAACCCATGCGGACAATTGTTGGAAATATTCATAAATTGTTTGCCACTATCCGGGGGGGTTCGGGGGGGCGTACATGGATTCGAGCCCCACTATACGATTTTTTTCTGGTTTTGATGTTGATTTTTTTCGGTTTTGAGCAGTACCGAAGCATGGTAATCATGGATTCGAGCATGCTTAGGTACATGTTCCGGCATAGTGTTTTGCTTAATTACGATGCGGAACGGGATGAAAAGTATCCGAATGTTGATTTTTTTCACTTGACTACTTAGGCATTGATAGGAAATTCTCGAGCATGCGGTATCATGTTCCGCATATAGTCTTCATCAATTCGGCATGGTCTTCATCACTTCCTTTTTGAATTTTTTTTGGGTATTAATCGGTCCCTTTAGGCATAATTAATTGATATGAAGACCATGCGGTATTGTTTTCCGGCATACCATGTTGCTTTATTTTCTATGCGGAAGTGGACCGATTAATACCGAGAAAAAATTCAATTCGGAAGTGATGAAGACCATGCGGAATTGATGAAGACCATATCTTAGGAACATGATACCGGCATGGTCTTCATCAATTCGGCATGGTCATCATCACTTTCAACATGATCTTCATCACTTCCGAATAAAAAAAATTGGTTTCCAAAGTGAGGAAAAGAGAATTTGATATAGAGTGGGGAGAGTTTAGAATTTGAAAGGTCATCATCACTTTCAAACATGATCTTCATCACTTAGAATAAAAAAAATTGGTTTCCAAAGTGAGGAGAAGAGAATTTGATATAGAGTGGGAGAGTTTAGAATTTGAAAGGGAATGAGAAATATTTGGGTTTCAAAGCTCCACCTAAATAAGATTAATAAGAAGTGGAGATGGAAATAGGGGATATGATTTTGTTTTTTGATTTTAAGTTTTTGATTTTTATTTTGTGGGAAGGGTAATTTAGTATTTTCGCCCCCAAAAGTCACCCCTTAGCACACACCATGGGTTGGGGGAAGTAATTCATATCCCCCAATTAGATTATATATCCCCCAATTACACGTTCGAGATAAACTAATTAATATCTACA
The DNA here is from genome assembly GCA_023531295.1 of Papaver armeniacum. NCBI lineage: Eukaryota > Viridiplantae > Streptophyta > Magnoliopsida > Ranunculales > Papaveraceae > Papaver > Papaver armeniacum. Next base: position 207,219 of record JAJJWW010008196.1, read on the forward strand.
GAACTAAAAACTAAACTGGGGAACCGGAGATCAATACAAGAAATGATGCTCATTGGACCAGTAGCGAATTAAATCATTATAAATCTATCAATTGGCGGTTAGTTTTGTTTGACTCCATGTATATACGTTGCGAACTTTGGAGTATGGACCCTAGTTAGTAAGTTCGCGAATTTTTCCGTATCACGAATTTCACCGTTTTATTCGCGTACGTTTGCAACTCCGAACCCAAGTCGCGTATTATGTGGCATTCCAGGATTATTCGCGAATCGTTCACCAATTTTACGTATCCGAATCCCGAATGATACGCAGCTTTAATTCGCCATAAATTCTTTTAGCTTTTACGTTTTTAAATGCCTCACTTTTTGGGGTTTACTGCCTCCCGGGCATACACGACCCAATATTAGACGTTGTTGTAATTTTTATGAAATAAAAATGACTGAAAAATTTTGAAGGTGAAGGTGAGAGAGATCTCAAACTCACTGACCAAGCATCTAAACCACCATACCACGTCCTCTTGATTATGTTGTATATATTATTAATATCATCATATTAATTTTATTTTTTCTTTAAATAACTCACACATATGCATAAAAATTGGTCTATGACCTTATAAATATAAATTATTTAGTATATATAGATCTCAATTTTCAGAGCCCCGAACTCACATTTATAAATCGAATTATACACGACGTATGCCGTTAAATTCTCACGAATCACGTCCAGATTAACCTGAATCTTGGACCGACGAATTTTACAAAACTGAGTATAATACTCAAACGCGTTTTGTTCCGTACGTTTTCCAATTCGAATTGCTAACTAGGGTATGGACTCAGGAAATCAACTTTCTTGACCAGTGGAACCCGGACTAAAATACTTTTATAGAGTCTCAGAAAAAAGTGGGAACCCATACATCGACTAACTCATAGCTCAATTTAAACGTTGGTCAAATTTGGTTGACTTTGTCTCTGAATTGCACACTTCTTCAACCTTTCGGTCCTTTCCCTGCATTTTACTGTGTCTATAGACCTCAATCCGGTCAGGGACTCAGGTGGAATAGTCAAGTAGTAGATTGAAATATTTTTGTTACCAAAAACTTTTTAAGGAACATCATTTATCTTATTTATTGGTAAATGAATCGAAAAGGTCGCCTATCACCAAGTGGTCTGGTGGTTGGCATGCTCCCTCCCATCATTGAGGTGGGGGTTAACGCTTGTAATTCTTTGAAATCCACTCCAATTTAAGGAGTTTGGATGTAGTCTAAGGACCACTAGTCTAGGCCTCAAAAAAAAAAAAAAAATCGAAGAGGTCGACACTCGACTACATTGTACTATTACTACCCTGGACCTGGAGAGACATAAGTAACGTGTTACATTGTTAGACTTTCTAGAAGCCGAATAATACTTAGATTGAGAGGTTCAGCTTGTTTTGGCAATTGACATAGCAAATATATCTCTTAACAAAACTATCACATCTCACAAAATAAGTGGCTCTCCCTTATCGTTGATTAGTAAAATATATATCTCTTAACAAAACTATCACATCTCACAAAATAAGTGGCTCTCTCTTATCGTTGATTAGTAGTAGATCACGTCAACTCTATCTGCATTCTAGAAGCTGGATAATTGTTAAATTTGGCACATTTTGTTACTTCTTATTGTACTTACGATAAATTGACTCCACTAGAGAAGGAAATTTAGGAACCTCATAGCAACCATCATCTTAATTTGTTTTCTTGTTGTCCTCTAAGCTTTTCTTTTCTTTTCTTTTCTTCACACCAATAATAACATAGTCTTGATTTACTTCAAATCATTAAAATGTTACAGAAGAGCTAACAGCTTAAATCTTGCAAGAAAAAAAAGGTACACACATAAACGCCTATAACATGCTAACGTTGGTTTATTTCTTGGAATAGACTTTCATTTCCTCAATAAAAGTAGTCAAGTTGCTATAAGATGAACCGCCTTCTTCCACAGACCTCTTGGCCATTTCGCCAATTTCTTTAGCTCGTTGTCTCATTTCCTTGGCTTCTTCTCCGTCACCCATCAGCTGAGTGACCACCGTCGCTATCGTCTCGTTCTTCACTAGTGACACTTTTTTCGCGTCTACCCACATGTTGTACTCTTTGGCTCCTAATGGAGCTCCAATCTTAATCACTTGAGTGATAAATTTCTCATTATAGAACTGTTCAGCGAACATGGGCCAAGTAATCATAGGAACCCCTGCACTTATACCTTCCAACGTTGAATTCCATCCACAGTGAGTCATAAATCCGCCTACCGCTTCATGGTCGAGGATAAGTACTTGTGGCGCCCAGTCTCTAATTATGAGACCCCTTCCTTCGATTCTCTCCTGAAAACCTTTTGGTAAGAAACTCTCCTCATCGTCTGTCTTTATTTTCCTCACAACCCAAATGAACGAGTATCCTGAATTCTCGAGCCCCATTGCTAGCTCGAGCAATTGATCATTACTAACTCGTGATACACTCCCGAAAGAAACGTAAAGAACGGAATTCGGCTCCTTTGAGTTCAGCCAGTTCAAAACATAATGTTCATCAATGGTAGATTTCTTTCCTCTTTGAGCTTTATCTGAAGTATCAGTGTTTCGAAGCGAAACAGGGCCAATATGCCAAGTTTTTCTTCCCAAGATGTTTCTGTAATGCTCCGCGTAAGCTGGCTCCAGCTCGTAGAAACTGTTAACCAAGACTCCATAGCTATTTAGCTCGGATTCTCTTACTTTTTCCATCATCTCAGAGAACACATTTTTAACTTTGAAATTGTCTGGTAACTGTGCCATGGTCATCTCTATCTTATCTGGAAGACCCGGGATGACAAATGGGGAATGTGGATCAGCATCGGCACTGATTGCCTCGTAAGGTTTGTAAAGGTTTAAGCTCTCTCCGACACTGAGTGAAAAGCAGCTTGTTCCATGAAAGACAATTCGAGGAATACCAAATTTAGCTGCGGACTCAGTTGCCCATGGCAAGAACATACCCGCGATGACAAAATCTGGGCGGTGTTCTTCCAAAAGCTGCTCAAATGGTTGCTGAAGCAATGCAATAGCAATCATAAACTTGGGAACCATCTCAGAAGAAGTGAGCTTATCCATACTTTCAATTCCTTCTGGTAACCTGTTAAGGATCGAGCAAGAGAGAGGAGAGCATAAACGCGCGAAAGCAATAGACTACATTGAGAATAACTTGGTGTGTCTTTCTCATTAATCCTTCAAGATATTTATACAACCACAAACTTGGTTCTCAAGACATTCCTAATATAACTCTCACAATCTCCTAAATATAGACTACCATATATTATTTTCTATTACCCTCCCTCAAGATGGAGCATGTAGATCGAAGGAATGCCCATCTTGACAAAAGAAATTTAAACCGAGCTTTTCCTAACACTTTTGTGAAAAAAAATAAAATAAAAAAATCTTCCAATTTCGATCCTCATCGTAGTTTTTGGACATTTCGGTCTAAGATTGTAGTTAAGGACATTACGGTCCCATCTTCATAGTTTAAGGACATTACGGTCCTCTTCATAGTTTAAGGACGTTACGGTCCCCTTCATAGTTTTTTGGACATTACGGTTAATGGAAGTTTAAGGGCATTACGGTCAATCATAGTTTTTGGACATTGCGGTCCCGATGGAAGTTTAAGGACATTAGGCCCCAATCGTAGTTTTTGGACATTGGGTCCCCTTCGGAAGTTTAAGGACATTACGGTCCCAATAGAAGTTTAGGGACATCTCGGTCCCATCTTCTTAGTTTTAGGACATCTCGGTCCTCTTCGGAAGTTTAAGGACTTTACGGTCCTAATCGTAGTTTAAGGACGTTACGGTCCCCTTCGTAATTTAAGGAGATATTTCGGTCCCCTTCTTTAGACAACTCATAGGATTTTAACTCACTATTGTTGTTCTTTCTCTCATCACCTCTCACAATTTTATTGTTGTTTCTTCTTCTTTTTCTTCGCCCAGTGTTCCATTAACGCTTTTGCTGCGAAAACGATCAAAATTCTGTTCGCAAACATCCAGGCATTTAAACAAACACCTTTGTCTGCATTTGTCTATTTCCGAGACATACATGTCTTTCCTAGTCATCCCAACTTCCGGATCCATTCATCAACCATTAATCGTGACTGCCATCAATCAATTCTATGTTTCAAACTCGAGCTCTTCCTTCTATCCGCCACGGCTTCAAAAAAATCAACTCAAATCCTTCCCATATCCGAGCTACAGATTCACGTCCCTCTTGGTTCAGAACTCTCTCGCAACAGACTTGTTTTCTTCTTTGTTTTCTAATCTAGACAAAATAAGATATGAGAGTCCATAATCATCACCCGTATAACATCACCTGCACCATGACTGCATAAACAGCACCATGCTTTCTTCTTTGCTGTCACACTTGCTTTCTTCTTTCTTCTTTGTTTTCTAATCTTTTTTTTTTTTTTATTTTTGTTTTTTCGGCAGCAGTATCTCGCATCAATATCATGCCCTAAACTCTATTTTCCATTAACATCCTCTTTCTTCTTTGTTCTTGTTAATCCAGCACCACGGACCACCACCATACAGCTGCAACATCACCATCTCTTCTTCCCTTGTTCTTTTGTACTTCACCTCTCACTGTACCCTCGTCTTCAAAACTTTTGTAAACAGCCACGAGAACCATGAAAATAATTTTTTTTTTTTTTTTTTTTTTTTTCAAAAGTGCAACTTCTCTTCCTCTCCTCTCTCCCTCTCACCTTGCTCTGATACCATATTAGAATACGGGCATCCAACTCAAAACCAATTGGCAATGAGTGGAGAGGCCATAATAGATTATAAACCGCAGGATCTTAAATAACCCAACCATGTGGGACTAATAATCTCAACACGCCCCTCACGTGTAGCCCGGCGGGTCTTACAAACACGTGGACAATTAAATCGGGTGACGCGTGTAAAGGTGCGGTCAATCGACTCGACACAAATAGCTCATCCGATACCATGTTAAGGATCGAGCAAGAGAGAGGAGAACATAAACGCCTTTGCGAAAGCAATAGACTACATTGAGAATAACTTGGTGTGTCTTTCTCATTAATCCTTCAAGATATTTATACAACCACAAACTTGGTTCTCAAGACATTCCTAATATAACTCTCACAATCTCCTAAATATAGACTACCATATATTATTTCCTATTAAGTTAAGGATCGAGCAGAGAGAGGAGAAGCATAAACGCGAAAGCAATAGACTACATTGAGAATAACTTGGTGTGTCTTTCTCATTAATCCTTCAAGATATTTATACAACCACAAACTTGGTTCTCAAGACATTCCTAATATAACTCTCAATCTCCTAAATATAGACTACCATATATTATTTCCTATTATAACCCTACTTCGGCAGCAGGGAACGGAATGGTTTGAACATCGATATGCAGACCGGATAGTCGATCTCTTTCTGTTGTTTTAGAAACAGAAACTGCATTAAGAGGAGTACAGATTACAGTAGATTTTAGACCACGAGCAGCAAGTAGTCTTGCAATATCAACTGTTGGAATCATATGACCCTGAGCCGGGACCGGGAACAGATACACATGAAGCTGCTGATGACCAGTAATAGTATCAGAACCCATTTTAGAACGAATGAAGTGATTGAAACTTGGGTTTTGAGTATGAAATTTTAATTGGTATCTTGGGCTGCTTGGGTAGTGACACTGTATTACTCCTACTTATAGGAGTTATAACTTATAAACAATTATTTTCATTGAGGTTAAAACGAAAATGCTATTCACTGACTTTATAACAACACACTACTCACATTCAGCTGAAGATCAAACCCCACATCTATGAAATGACGAACCCTTTTACCCATCCGTGGATTCCTCCTTAACAACCCTGAACCAATACCCTCTCAACACCTAAGATTGAGTGCTAAATAGAGCTGTGAAGGGAGTGTTGAATATCATTTCCCAGGTTAAAAAAATTAATATCAGAATAAATGGGGAAGAAAGATCATTTTGAAATTTGGTCCACAAGAAAAAGAAAGCACTATTGACAGATCTAGTTTGACAGATTGCTTTCTTACGTTTGTCTTCAGTTTTTGTACGTACAAGCATCTTCTGAGTTCTGATAACCATGGAAAAGTTGATGATGCACTCTCTTACGTCATATTGTTTGTTTGCTGACTTTAAGTAAACGCCCCATGCAGTGCATGTTGCTTGATAGATTTTGTAGACATCTCTAATTCTGTAACTATCTTTACTGTTCCATTTGGTTGTATATAGTACCAGCCAATGACCCGAGCAATTACTTAGTTATACCCTACTATAATGTGGACGCAAATGCTGAACATTTAAGGCGTACAGTAAATTGGTTATAACGCTCCAAATCTTGATTTTGGATTTATAGGAAAACAAAATCGCTTTAATAACTAAATTGCTAAAAAAAATATTTCTACAATATCCTAAACGACATTCTCCATATATAATAGTACTTCTAAATTACCAGACAATTTGAGTCCAATTTTGTGCACACTCCTTTAACTAGTGTGCACATAACAAAACAATCTTATTGGTTGATTGTAACAAACCGTTATTAATTTCATAATTAATGCCTTTCATTATTTTTAATTTAATTTTAATCTAAAAATGGTAAAGGAGAAATAGAATATCTATTTATTACCTCAAATATAACCGTTTAAAAGGGATAGTTAGTTGATGCATGCAAGGATAAAGGATAAACGTGAAAATGAAAGAGCAGGTGAATACAAGACATGGCAAAGTGAACTTACGATGGTATTTGACATTTTCTAAGAAAGGACTTGTATATCATTAAAATTCGAGAAAGACAATGAAACAATTTACGCATATAAGGTTATAGTTAATGATGATCGAAGGAAGACTAGTATATCTTGTTTACGGTACACAATCGACTAATTGTTGATTATTTATTTTTTATTTAAAACTCATCATGATTCTTTTTCTATTGATTATATTGGATTTTTTTGATCGGATCTTATAATACATAAGATTATAATTAGTTGTAATTAGTTTGATAACTAATATCCTATTAAGAATGCTATATTTTAGGTAATTTATAGATTTGGGTATATCCTTCAATTCCTCCCTACCTTATTAAGATTAAAATTTAATTAAGAAAATAAGAATTGCAATAATTATAATATTGATAACGGTTGGTTATTAACAACCAATAAGATTGGTTTGTTATGTGCACACTCGTTAAAGGAGTGTGCACAAAATTGGACTCAGACAATTTAGTTAGCAATTTAGCATAATCACCGAAATGTACTGGATCATGAAGGGTATTCCGATGATCGCCCTTAGCCTTAAAGTTAGGGGTGGACCCTTAATAAAAAATAAATCTACCTTGATTTTATTTGTGGAGGGCCTAGTTAGCAATTCGCCGAACTATTCGACGCTATTATTTTGAACTACCCGAATCATGCGCGACCTTTACGAATTCCGAATTATACGTAGCTTACAATTCGGGTCCATGTTATTAGTTTTAGTGGGGACACAAAAAATGACGTGTTCACACTTCACATCATGACTCCTGGATACGCTATTATTTTGAACTACCCTAATCATGCACGACCTTTACGAATTCCGAATTATACGTACACATGCATACTTTCTCTGCCATGTTTTGAGTGGAAGGCTATTATTGGGGGCGTCACACTCCATTAGAGGGCTTCACTTGGATTCTTAGTGTCCAAAAAAGTGGTTATAGGATATCCTAACACCAAAACAAAATGTCTAGATTACCCTTGAACTAAAAAGAAAATTTTAAAAACCTAATCTTTTCTATTCTAATTCAAGGAAAAAAAGCGCTCCTCTTATCAAAGCATCTCAATCAACCACTGGACCAAAATCTTCATCCTCAACAAACGATTCAAGCAAATCGAAGAATCCGAATTTCAAACTCCTCAACAACAACCCATGGTGTATGTTAGGTAATAATCGAACAAACCCATCTTTGTTTACTCGTTTTTGTGCTTAAAATAGGTTAGATTGAATTAAATCGAAGTAAAATTAGGTTTCGATTCGTTTGTCGGTGTTACGCTGGGTTCGGATCTAGGTTTCTAAACGTAAAATTTGATTATGAAGAACTTACGTCTAGGTTTAATTGAATTCAACCGTAAAATTGGGTTTTCATGTTGTCTTACGTCTAGGTTCAGTTGAATCAAACCGTAAAATTGGATCTGAATGAGTTACGGTTGGGTTAGTTCGATTCGTATTCGAATTTCAAGCGTAAACTTTTTCGAACTGTTACGGTTAGGAAACAAAGAACTTCTAACCGTAAATCAAAAAAAATAAAAAAAATAAATAAATAATGTGTTGTTACGGTTAGGTTACAATAGATTTACGGTTGGATTCGATTGTTATAAAACCTAACCTTAAGATCTTAGATCACACCAAAAAAAGAAGTTAATTAATTTACGGTTGAGTATGAATTTAATATCAACCGTAATAACAATTGGATGTGACTAATACAAACCTAACCATAAATTTTTCTGTATTTATTTTAGAAAGGTTTCTTACAATTAAATTTGGGAAAAAGGATTAGTATACGGAGGATTTACACAAATCTAAGTCTGGTCAAAGAAGGACTCACGCTTTTGTAAGTTATCACTCCGTTGGATTAGGATATACCATACTAATTAATCCTTAAACATATCACGATTCCACTACTTCCGCATTTGAACTCTTCTTACAAGCCAGCTTGATAGCAGTTTTGACCTAACGAATGAAATAATCACAAATCACCGATGTGAAAAAAGAAGAAGGTATTGGCGAACCAGTTACCGCTAGGAGTAAAAGAACTCCTAGCCGTAATCCAAAAAAAAAAAAAACTGGTTTAATCACTAATATAATTATATAATAAAATCATTAATTTAATCTAAAATTAAATTATTCAACCATTGGTTCTTCACTTTCTTTAATTATTATCTAATTAAATTAAATTAAAATTAACTAAATAAGGGTTGTTTATTCATTACAAAATTATTTGAGATGAATGGTTTTTGAAATTACTTATAGATGACCGTTTTTGTCGTCATTAGGTGACGCCTCTCTACAATGGAATTTGAGTGACACATGCAGACTTTCTCTGCCATGTTTTGAATGTATTTCTTTTCAAAAACTGATGGTGGAAGGGGTCGAACACGCGACCACAGGAGGTTTTCTATGAAGTGAACATACCACTAATCCGTGGAGTGTTTGCTGATTACTTGGTATATTTTAAACATACTCATTTTAAAGATGAAATCTTAGTACCTACCTTAGAATTTATTTAATTAGATATATTCTTATAAGTTAACATGTACCGTATTTTGGGTGCCGAACTTGTATCCCTAAAACGAATTATACACGTACGTATACCGTTCCGAACTATCGCCGAATCACGAACCGTTGACCGAATAGTGGACCGGATTTCCATTCCTCCAAAACGAATAATACCCGTACGTTTGCCGTCCCGAACGTTTCTCGTACCCCGAATTGCTAACTAGGGTGGAGGATGCTCGGTATATCTAGGGTATGGAGCGGGGATCTTGAATCCCATCTCCTCACCGTTCAAAAAAATAAAATTCTTCTCTCTTACCCTATCCATAAGAATTTGGACAATTTGGACGGGATGAGGGATGAGTATGTGAAATACCCATAGGGAGCGGATTCCTGTCAGGATTTACTTCATAAGTTAGCATAAAAACAGATCGAAATCTCTAAGGAAAGAGATCTGGATCGTGAAGAATAGAAATATTAGAGAGAAGATAACTTTTCTGGTTAATTTTTCATGTCCTCCTCACAACCACAAAAAGAGAATAAAATGATAACAAGAAATACGACTCGTGCGACTCGCACAATAACACCTAATTAACTGAATTAAGACTAATAAATACTGGGTGCCATAAACAGAGTGGACAACCCTTAACAAGACTAATTTTAGTAATCAAGATGAGCTTGGGTCCTAATTTTAGTAATCAAGATCCTTGACCTCGAGGATCAACTTTGGAAACCGATGTGCCATGAAGTCCTTGTCCTCCCAAGTAGCATCTTAAACTGATAAATTCTCCCATTAAACCAACACCTGAGTAATGCTCTGTTTATTCTTCTTAACTTGTCTGCTGGCTAAAATCTTCAAAGGGGTAATCTTCAATTCCTTGTCCGTATTTAGATTTGGCGGTGTAATTTGGGAAGCATTCCACTGCCTAGCTTTGCCTTCAGCTAAGAGACATGAAATGTAGAATGTATCTTGGACTCAGGGGTAGTTGCAGCTTGTAGGACACCTTTCCAATTCTCTCTAGCACCTTATAAGGACCAAAAAACTTAACTGCAAGCTTCAAATTTCTCCTCAACTATAATGATGAGTGTCTGTAGGGATGTAACCTTAAATATACCTAGTCTCCTACCTTGACCTCTCTCTCAGTCCTCTTCTTATCAGCTTATTGTTTAATCCTATGTTGGGCTTCCTCAAGAAAACCCTTTATTACTTGTCCCATAACTTGCCTTTGCTGAAAATAATCTTTTGCCTCTAGATTCACTCCAGCATAGGATGAAGTTACATTAAATTCTGGGGGAGGATACCCATATAAATCTTCAAATGTGGTCAATTTAAGACTAGTATGGAAGTTGGTATTGAACCAACACTCAACCAATGATAACCAAGATACCCACTTATTAGGTTTGTAACTGGTCATACATCTTAAATAAGTTTCAAGGCATGCATTCATCCTTTCAGTCTGACCATCTGTCTGTGGGTGATAAGCAGTACTCAAATGCAGAGATGTGTCCATTCCTGATAGATTGCTAGAATTTACTCAAAAATACACTATCTCTATCAGACACTATGGTTTTGGGTAATCTGTGTAGCTTAATAACTGAGTCTAGAAATACCTTAGCCATTGATACTGCTGTGTAGGGATGGCTGAGTGCTAAAAAGTGGTTGTACTTTGTATATCTGTCCACCACCACCAGTATGATCTCTCTTCCTTCAGATTTTGGAAAACCATAAATAAAATATATGATGATGCCAGTCTAGGCTTGTTCAGGCACTGGTAGTGGTTGTAAGAATCCAGCTGGAAGAGAAGTGAATCCTTTATGTTATTGACATATATCACACTCTTGTACCATCTGTGTTATGTTGTGATTCAGTCCCTTCTGGTAAAAATAAAGATTTGTTTTTTTATAACTAGCCTTAGAGCCAGAATGTCCTCTTACTAATGAAGAATGCACTGTTGTCATGACTTTTTGTCTCAGCCCTCTAGAGCTACCAATGTAGATCCTGCCTTTGTACCTAATAATACCCTGTTCAAGTGAAAATTCTCCAGAGACATCATTTTCCAGTATCAAGTTTGGAAGTAAATCTTGTGTCATAGAATCCTCCAAATAACTCTCTTGCACCTCTGTCAACCAAGTTGGCTGCAATTGAGAATTAACATTACATGAGGCATTTTCTGGGAGTTGCACTCTAGATAAAGCATCTACCACTTTATTATCACTTTCCTTCTTATACTTCAGCTCATAATTGTATCCTAGCAATTTGGCTAACCATTTTTGTTGTAGACGTGAATGGACCCTATGCTTTGTGAAGTATTTGATACTTTGGTGATCAATATAGATAGTGAATTTAATTATTTCTCATTAAGTATGATTTTCATTTGCCAACATCTATGACTATAGCCATCATTTCCTTCTTATATGCCAACATTGCCAAAAATATGGTACCCATTGATTTGTTGTAGAATGCAATTGGTCTTTTTTCCTGCATCAACACAACCCGCACTCCAAAATCACAAGCATCTGTATCCATATCAAATGGTTTACTAAAAGCAGGAAGAATTAATATTGGTGTAGTAGTCATAGCTTCCTTTAGTAGCTCAAAGGCTTTGAGAGCATCTGTATTCCATTAGAAATTGTTTTTCTTCAATAGTTATGTAAGAGGCTTAGAAATGAGACTATATTTTTGTACAAACTTCTTGTAATAACCAGTTTGCCCAAGAAATCCCCTTAGATCCTTCAAAGTCTTGGGAACTGGCCATTTCTTCATGCACTCAACCTTGGATGTATCAGCAACAACCCCATCTCCACTAATAATATGGCCTAAGTACGCTTACTCATCTTAGTAAATAGATTATGCTTTTTGAGTAACTCCAGTGTGAGTTCCAAGTGTTGAGCATGAGTCTCCATGTCAGGACTGTAAATCAGGATGTCATCAAAGAAAGCTAATATGAATTTCCTTAAACAAGGCTTGAAAACATCATTCAGCAGTGTCTGAAAACTAGCTGGTGCATTGGTTAATCCAAATGGAATAACCAAGAACTCATAATACCCTTGATGAATCTTGAATGATGTCTTGTGAGTGTGTGGAGGATACACCCTGATCTGGTGGTAACCTTCTTTCAATTCAATCTTGGTGAATATTTTAGACCCATGTAACTCATCAAGTATCTATTATATTATAGGAAATTGATATTTATCCTCGATGGTGAGCTCATTCAGTTTCATGTAATCCACACAGAATCTTCAACTCTCATCCTTCTGCTCAACAACCTCTTTTTGTACATATGAAATTTTGTGGGGCCTTTGGTTTAGAGGTATAAAAAGTGGTTTCAGAGGTATATGATGATCATGAGATCTTTTGGGAGGTAAGCTAGTATGCTCTTGAAATATTGAGTTGTATGAGTTCAAAATGGGTTGTAATGGTTTGGGGTGTTAGCCTGAGTTTGAATGGCTGAAATAGAGAAAAAGTGTCCCATGATCCCATGTTTGTTCTTCTTAAAATATTTTTGACATTTATTTGCTGACATCATAGATACCTTTGGTGTGTCTGCGCTCCCTAACAACTTAACTTCTATATTTCTTCGATTGAAAGATATAGTCATCTCCTTGAAATCAAACTTGATTGCACTGATACCTTAATCCAGTCCACTCCTAGTACCGTGTCACACCCCCTAAGGCCAATAACCTGACATCAAATTGAAACTTATGCCCTTGCATGCTCCATGAATAATTTGGACACCTAGCATCACTGAGGAGCTTGTTCCTATCAACCACAACTACATGAAAGGATGTTGCTGGCTCTATATATGCACCACTATATTTAGCTAACTCAGGGTCCAAGAAAGTATTGTCATAGGTTTTTTATTCCTATTCATGCCTTGTATCCTTATAGTGTTGTGAGACACATTACCTTACATGGCATGTAGGGAGATCTCAACTTCCTCCTCCAATTCCTGAATTACGGGAAAGATGATTGGTGATGCTTCTTCAGATGTACAATGCATAAGCAATTGTTGCCTAGTTCCCATATATCCGGTAGTATACACTTCATCACAGTTATAGCATAAGTCTTTGTTACGTCTAGACCTCATTTTAGCATAAGTGAGCATTCTAATTGGTAGCAGTCTTGGACTAGTGTTGCTCTTTGGAGAATGAGAACTTGTCTTTGGAGATGTCACAAAACTCCTACTGTTGATGTTACTTGGAATGGAGATAGGTAGAATTTTTGGGTATGGATTTATCCATCTTAATGGTCTTCTCCAATATGGCTTCTCGCATCCAAGCCAAATACTCAGCCTGTTTCAGACTAGTTGGTGAAAACATTTGTACTGCAAGCCTCAATTCTTCCTTGAATCCACTCACAAAACTGGAAGTGAAGCAATCTTCAGTTAGATGTTTGTTCTTAACAAGCATGAGAGCCTTTAATTCTTCAAACACTTCCTGATATTCAATTACAGTCTCTTCTTGACTCAGCTTATTAAATTCTCTAACGATATCACTGTGTCCAAGCCCTTGGAATATGAAGTTGATGTCCAAAGCAAACTCTTCCCATAATATGATATCTCTGACCTCTTGATAGTCTTGGAACCACACATCTTCCCTTCCATCTAGGTAAAGTGAAGCTAACATGACCTTTTTCTCTCCATCCATAACATGTAATTGAAAAAACTTTCTACACTTCCGAATCCACGATCTAGGGTTATTATCATCAAACCTAGGAAATTCAGATTTAGGCTTATGAGGGTTAATAATTTGATTTAAGATTTGACGGTTACCTCCTCCATTATTATCCTCTCCTGACTTTTTTTGCGAGTGATATCCAATAGGTGTCTATAGTAATCCATCACCATTTTCAAGTCTGTTAATGATTCTATCCTCCATGGACTGCATATCAACGTTTAAATTTTACCCTGGTGTAGTAGGGTAAAAATTGATTCTGCTGAAAGTGGTAAAATGGGGTAGGTTGATGAGAAACGAGTCTAAACTCTAAATAAATGTACTACATATGAGTACTTTAGATTCGAGAGATCAATCTGTACAATTCTTGCCTAAACCAAGAAATGGTTGTTCTAGTGTTGCTTTGGTCACAAAGGTTGGAGAAGGGTTGATCTTAGGGAGGGAAGCAAAGGAAGTGTTGAGATCGTAGTAATAGACTCTAAAAGGTGAGGTTGTTTATGACCATGTATCAGAAGGTAGAACTTGCTTGTAAAGTGTAATATGTATGTTCACTGTGTTTCCTGGATACTTGTGTCGATTTCTTATTCAATAGATTGAAAATCTATTTTATAATAAGTCATAGTCGAACACCCTGATCTCACAGGAAATGGAGGTTATGGAGCAGTGAAGAAGTGGAGATCGTGTCAAAAAGAGGGATGACAAGTAGCAGTCACGGCGCCTCATTGGTCGGTCAGGATTGAATCTAGACCGGTTAAATCAGCCAGCTAAGTCGAGCGGTTAAGATGGAACCGCGGCTGACATACACAGTTTTATTTAACCTAATAAGGTTTTTCAGGAAGGTAGACCAGCCTAGTTTGGCTAGTCATTGGGAGTGGAACATGTAGGATATAAGCAACCTGATTGGCTGAATAAACAGAAGGGAGACAGGTGGTCACCATGGAGCTTGATAGGTCTAGCATAGCATGGGTGAGGCTCGTTAAATTGACCGGACAAGTTGGGTGGTCGTCATCGTTTTGCGACTGACTTGGTCGGTCAAGGTCTAATTTTAAATAAAATTAGGCATCTCGACTAGCCTACTTTGGCCGGCTACTGGGAGCGGAGCAGGTAGGCTACCAACGATCTTCCACAAGCTTGCATTGGCCCAATGCAAGTATTATCCCAAGTATTATTTTCCTACCCATGACACCTACATTTGTATATCCATAAAAGAATAGTTATATAGTGGAGTTCTCTTTAGTTTTACCAAATATGGGACTAAAGGCCCATTTCATTCACTCACAAAATGAGTAAGTATCCTTAGACCCTTAAGTCATTAGATCAAACCACACCAAGACCAATTTTTTTTATTAAACTCATTTTCTCCAACAATCCCTCACATGATTGAAATCTCGGTAAAAAATGAAAAATCAGAAAGCGGAAAATACCGTATATGCAAAGGTTTCCATAAGGTCTTAAACCCTTTCTAAGTGAGAAGTTACCGAAACTACTTGGTAAAGACAGTGAACGTGATGTGTTAAACTTCTAGCGTTTGGTACAATTTTTGATTACAACCACGCATGATATCCTCTTAACATTGCTAAGCTCGTGTCGTTGTGTCCATTTTGGCCCTGGACGTATCCCGTTTCTCATAATGCTCTAGAGAATCAAAGCTCATATTCCAATAGGAGGCGACCCACTTCCTTATTCAGGTAGGTGAATCATCAAGAGCGTTTGCTTCTACACCCCACTTTTCTGTTAAATTGAAACTATAAAACTCATTAAGACTTATTTAATGCTCTAGAAGACTTTTGACACCAATCTGCCTCTAGCAGACAAGCCTATTTTATTTCCCTTTTGATTTTGCAATCTAGGTTTGGAAATTTGTTTGCAGTAGACAAAGTCCAACAAACCACACCAATAAAAAACACTTATACTCAGTTAGTTGAGAAGCCTGGATTAGTAACCACCTCTCAAGAACAATACAAACAAATCAAATAAGAGTTTAGGTATTTATCTTGATGAATCACAAAGTTTGAGATGAAGAGAACTTTGTGATGTTTATCTATCTCGTTTTTGATCTGAGATTACTAAAACTTGAAATATCAATAAGAACAAGATCCGGATACATGAACTACCAGGTAAAAGAAATACTGACCAGGCTTCACAAATCCCTAAGTGAAATCTGAAAGGGAGAGGGTACCAAGTACCACCAACTTTTTCGTTCGACAACCTGTATGGACAAAACCTAATACTATAATAGACCAACTTAATGATCCTTGAAAATATGT
The DNA here is from genome assembly GCA_023531295.1 of Papaver armeniacum. Taxonomy (NCBI): domain Eukaryota; kingdom Viridiplantae; phylum Streptophyta; class Magnoliopsida; order Ranunculales; family Papaveraceae; genus Papaver; species Papaver armeniacum. The sequence continues at coordinate 223,436 of JAJJWW010008196.1, forward strand.
ACTTAGAGTTTACATCTCTATCTATTCTCATCAGAACTTATAGATTGTGTAATCCCATTAACCTGATTGTTAAGAAGAGTACTTTGACGACCTCAAAAATCAATATCCAAGATCAATCTAGTCGTATCCAAATAATCCAATCGGAATTCTGCCAAATAATTAAACTTGTTATCTATCTTTCAAGATACGAATTCTACAAGAAACTAGTCTTGTAATCGATCACAATTATATGGATATATCTATTATGATTGAATACGTACAACTTGTGTGAATCCAATTATAAAGATAAAAAATATGACGCGGAAAATGAAAAACATAGGACACCAAAAGTTTTGTTAACGATGAAACCGCAATAGGAAAAAAAAAACAAGACCTCGTCCAAATTTGAACACCGAACTGTATTAATCCGCTACAAACACTAACATACTATCATATTTTGGACTGGAATGTAGTTGAGACCAAATCCACCCTCCAAGCAATTCAGTTATAATTGCGCTCATACGTCTCTTGAACCTCGCAAGGCTCTACACAATTGATTCCCTTAGATGGTGTTCTTTTACAGCCTAAGAGTTGCTTCAACCTCAGTGAAGACTTGTGACACCAATCTGCCTCTAACAGATAAGCATATTTGATTTCCCTTCAGATCAAAGATCAAGGCTTGGAAATCTATTTGCAATAGACAAATCTAGCAAACTTCACAAATTCGGAACACTTACACTCACTTAGATGAGAATCCTAGATACTTTACCACCTCTCAAGAACAATCTTCAACTTATCAATTAAAAATAGCATTCAAATATCTATCTTGAGGAATCACAAAGTCTGAGACGAAGATAACTTTGTGATTACTATCTATCTTACCTGAAAGAGATTACAAGAACATTGATAACAAAAAAGCAAGATCAGGATACACGAACTATCAAGATAAAGATAGTCTAACCTGGCTTCACGAATCCCCAAAGTGAAGTCTTTTAGTCGTAGACCTAATTATGTTTCTCAGAGGAAACCTAGTTCAATAGAGGAAGACTCTAGCTATCAACTAGGACACAAAGTGTCAGGGATTGATTTACCCAGCTAAAAGAGCATCTCTATATATAGGTTTTCAATACGTGTGGTTTCTTAGAATTCAAGTTAAGATAACTTGAGACTCAAACAAACACTTTCTATGTTTTGATGAAACTCTAATTAGGATTTCAAGTAAGCATGTGAGAAATTGTCTTGAAATCACATTAGAAGGATATACACAGTGGTCCGGGTACGTGAACCGTGTACAATGACTGTTCTTTGGCAAATATGCCTTATGAACTATAAGCAATTTGATGTTCATTTAAACACTTAAGAATTTAATCATGATACATATACACAAGTGTTTTAGTGATCAATGATGTCTTAGAGGTGTTTAAGATAGTCATAATTAACAATGCTAAACATGTTAGAGCATAGCTCGGTTGAACCCACCAAGCGTTGGTATGTCAAGTTTGGTTGTCATATTTTAGTGAACCAAAAATCATTTGAAGAGTTGCTTGATTATTTACTAGAGTTAACTTCGTATAGGTTAGCTAGAAAGTTATTAGGATATGAGACATACAAGTATTACTCGAAGACTTGAAGGATGTGAAGAAGTAAAGATCTACAACGACGACATCATCCTTCCTCTTGAGGTTAGTAATATTTTGACTTGAACTGTTTCATTCCTAACGTATCTTTCAAGTCGTGCTATATTGAAAACATAACTGCGAAGCTGTGAATGATTATACTCTAGTTAGACGTAGTATTAAGGAATTATAATACGAAGTATAACGCCTATCTTTTGAACTTCGTATATAAGACATCGACATAATCGTATGAATGCTATTGTGATTATGTATGGGTATGGGTGAAGATTTCGTCCTAGGATATAGTGTTTTCCATTTGTTTAAAGGAAGTACATTCATAAACTTGTTTTATGAATCGAAAGGGAAATCGCTAGGCTTATTGGTATTGTTATTCATTGCAAATCTTTGGATTACCAATATGTATGTTCAGTATAACCGCTCATAACTTGTTTATGTTCTTGGTAAAAATAATCACAATGCCTGACTTATGTATCGGTATGACTTTTATTAGTGAAACCAATCTTAATTAATCACCTGAGATGGTATGATCGATATTTGTAATTGGTGTGACCAATCCTAGTCATTGGGTAACCGATCCTAGTACTTGGTGTGACCGATCACAAGAGAATGTGTAATCGATACTTGTAGTAGTTTAACAAGTCTTAGTAATTGGTGTAACCTATCCTATGACTTGTGCAACCGATCACAAGTAATACCATGAGATTGGGGTAACTGATCGAATTTTAGAATAGTGGTAAGTAGAGTTGTCGTTCACTCGGACTTGTTGAAATTGATTTTAGGATTTAATAAAGAAAAATAATAAAAATATAGAAAATATACAATTTATGTCACAAGACGAAGAGAGTTACTAGGACTCGGGATTCCACCAATTCTCACATTCATGCGGTTCATCTATTAAATACCGGACAATTAAGGCTCATAAAGTAACAAACATCGACTCTAATTCTTTGCCAAGATAGATTTTATAAAGAATTATATGTAATTCACAAGCATGACGCATCTAAAGTACCTAAGACTAAGCATGCGACATCTAACGAATTCACAAATAATCAATAAAAATCATGAATCACTTATAATAGTGCAAATAGTCATAAAGGAATTAAATAGAATTACCACATGGGTGCAAAACGACTTCCTCCGTCGTCCGGTGATGGGTTCTAGCTCATCATGGTGTAAACACGCTCAAAAATCATTATTAATGCTCAAAAATGGTTTACAAATGATGAACAAGGAGAAAAGATGAAAAGCACGATTTATAATGATTTTAATTGTTACAAACGGACTATTACTGAGAACGATACATGTAAAAGTGTTCTTTCGGATGTCTGATTTTAACATTCTACGACCCTCGGATGTCGATTTTTAAGTCATGCCGCTAAACTACGACCCTCGGATGTGTCGTTATCGCTTTGTTGATAAACGCGGTCCCCTGTGCGTTGATGTTCTTCGTGTTCTTGAGCGGGCGAAATGGTGGTTTCCTACCACTTGATTTTCTCGACTTTCTGGAGCTCTGCAACTCTCCCAATCTCTCCCCCAACTCTCCGTAACCTTTCTCTGACCTCCAAGAGCTTCTTTTATACTCGACAGGGGCAAGAAATCACTACAATAACTCCTCAAATTCTCTCATTACTCGGGAATAAAATATTTCCATTTTTACGGGATTATTTCCTTCTTCATCTTCTTCTTACGTTGCATGTGAGGCTAACACACTCCGCATGAGACCACAACACGTTCCATAAACGCTGTAGAAGGATTAATATTCATTGCAACCACACGAAATCCCGTGAAACTCTTCACCCGTTGTCGTGCTGCCCTGTTTTCTTCCTCGCGAGTTATCTAGCCAATTTTGGACGACAAATCGACCCACATCACGCCTGTTATGCTTATTCAAGTCATCCCATGAAATTTTAGCGATTGAATCGCATTATAGCCCCTCAAATGACGAAAACAAAATCTGCCGCGGTAGTGACACCATTTTCCGCCAAAAATAAAATTCAAATGAAGAAGAGGTCAGCCCTTATCCAACAGCTGGGGGTGCGAATATCAGTTGGGTGCCCCTTAGTAATTGGGTTACCCCTTATCCAAAGTGGGAGTCCGAATAGCAAATGTCCTCCAGAGGTGTTCCGAGCAACTTTTCGAGCCGAATTTTCCAAAATCTTTATTTCCAAAAAATACCTACAAACAAACAAAACACCATAATAAGGACAAGAACGAGTACTATCAATACGAAACATTGAGGACAAATTAGACACATAAATGCGTCTATCAAATACCCCCAAACTTATTATTTGCTAGTCCTCGAGCAAATTTATTCTAGAAAATAAAAATCATTTCAACCCCTAGGTGGCCCTAGTGGCGGAGTGTTGTCTCAGGAGGGTTTACAGAGGTGTACCCACAAAACCTTTACTCAGGACCCTAGCTATCTACGCATAACCTTGGAAGGCACTAAAGAATCTCCTTGGTTGGCATACTTATTGACTACGGGAGGAAGTACCCCGATGCGAAATTCCAATTCTTTGTACACGAGTTTGCACTCAAGCATACTAAAATTCATATAAAGTGACAAAGCTCTACTCAGATAGTTTCTGGACATCATAAACCGGAGTCAACCAATCACATGGAAAGATTAAGAAGATGGATGTAGAGAAAAACGTGGATGATGTTGACTAAGGTGAACCTATCCTAATGGGTGAGATCTTGATGCGGACTAATATCAACACACTTGGCATATACAAGGGGACCCCGGTGATCGATAATCTAACTCTAGGTCAACTCATTGGCATATACAAGGGTACCAGTGATCGAATTTATTGTATTTATTAGGTTGGTCTAGTGGTCCGGTCTCAATTTTTTTTTTTTTTTTTTTTTTTTTTTTTTTTTTTGTATCTCAGTCACTCTATTTCACCCTAGCAATGGTAAAAAGAAAAATAAAAGAAGTGATCAGGATTCTTTTGATGTTTCTATCACGAGGATATGGCGAAACTACCATGTTTTCTTTTCTAACACCGAGCTCGTACTTTTATGAATAGACTCTTTAGATGTTTCCATCTAATCCAGTTGGTTCCTCAACTCCTACTGACCAAGATGCTTCCATCCACTTAGATTAGTTAGTGCCGACCTTAATAAACTTAAATTTCTAGGCTCTGGAGTTTATTCATTGCAACTAAAAAGTTTCTCCCATACCCCCAAACTTAAATCTAACATTGTCCTCAATGTTCTAAAGATGAAATTAAAAGCATGAACAATGAGAAACTGTCACCACTTGAAGAAAAGAGTAAGGAAAGATATTACTGAGTGTTGCAAGAGAATGGGTTACCTCCCAAGAAGTGCTAAGTTTAAAGTCTTGACCGGACATTGGAAAGGATCAGTCACCTCGAAGAATCATATAGCAACAGATCGGAATAACTGCGGGTCATCTGGATCAAAAAGTGCTAACCACAAGAAGAGAAAACTGCCACAGACCAGGAAGATATCCAACACACCCTTATATATTGTTTTGTTTAAGAAAACTACATCTAGTTGTGGCTCGGGTTCAGGCTCTATAAAAGGGTCTAAATAAAATGTTTTCATGGGCTGGACTTCCTCAAAAGAAGGATTCTTAAGATCAGGTTGTAGAGTCTGGAAATACTCAATTAAGAACTTAGAAGCACATAACAATAACCTGAATAACTGGGGATCCTCTAAGTCAACCAGACTTGACTTATGTAGGATCATAATATCGCAACGAACAAGGCTCGCGGGATTAATGAACGACGGTGTCGCGAGGGAGTCGCAGGGAGCTAAAATAAACGACGCAATGAATAACGACAGACAAAACATAAAGAAGACGTGAGACCCGGCGAGGATAAGAAGTGTCGCGAGAGTGAATGTTTGTGCGTCTGCGACACTTCGCGAGACATTCCCGAAAATAAAGGGTAGCTTAGTTTGTCATCCACTATGTATTACCCTATATAAAGGGCTAAATGAGTCTGTAAGAAGAGAGAGCTTTTTGGGATGGTGAAGCAAGTCAATAGGAGAGAGAAAGTGGAAGAGTGTTTTAATTTCTAAGTGTAATTCTATTATCCTATGTAAACACTTCATGGACTCAGTCAATAAATATTCTTGATCTTACATCTTTCAATGAATTAATTAAGCAAAATCGAGTAAGGGGTGTAGTGTGGGAAATCCCGCTACTACATATGCGCTAGAAACAGGGACGATCATTTGTGAGAGGAAGAAGATTGTAATTAAAGTTGGTTGAATCAGGAAAATGAGAAAGGAAAATCTTAAATTGAGTGAAAAACATATGGCATGCAGCACAGACACAAGAGTAATGATTAGTGAATTTCATGAAAATATCAGAGGAAGAATACACAAACGAGATTTTGAAGGAAAGAAGAGTACAGATAGAGAAATAACATCACCTTTGAAGGATTGGGAAAAGCAAGAGATAACTTTTACAACGGAGGAAATATCCAAAGAAAACTTGGATCACGCATCTCCACTGGTAATCGCAATAAACGCGTACAAGGAAAGAGAGGAACTAGAGAACATAGTGAAAACATGGGTAGTGAATGGAGTTTTAATTGATACAGGGAGTCTGGTGAACATCATGTTTTATCACGCTTACAAAAAGATGGGATATAAAGATGAAGATATGATTTTCGCGGCGTACAATATTCAAGGTTTTGGTAAATCTATAACAAAAAGTTAAAGGGAGATAAAAATACATATTAGTTAGGGAAATTGAAACACAGTGACGCTGGGAGAGTGTAGTGGATATGGAATCGCCGTATAACATATTACTAGGAAGACCGTGGGTACATGCAATAAAAGGCGTGGGCGTCGACGCTTCATCAATGTATCAAATTTCCTACACCAATCGGAGTCGGCGAGATCAAAGGAGATCTTTGCTAAAGGAAGAATATACTATAAAAAAGAAGTAAAGTGTTGCGAAGAACAAGTAAACAAACGAAGGAGTATATCAAAGTATCGTAAAAAAAGCTAGCAAAGGTGGCTAAAAAGAAGAAGAATTCGAGTTTATATGATAAGAGCAAAGGAAGGAAAAGGCATACTCCGGGCGAGATCTCGGGAGAAGAAGATGATCTTGAAAGAACCAAAAGGACCAACCCCTATGGGAGAACCGAAGGCGATTACGTCGCGTTAAGAACAAACCAAAGAAGTGAATATTGGAACTAAGGAAAAACCCAAGATGCTAAAGATTGGAACTAGCATGGAAGCAGAGATGAAGAGAAAAGAGCGTCGATCATTGCGAGATTATAAAGACATCTTCGCGTGGGATATGGATGAAATGCAGGTATAGATCCGTCGATCGCTTTGTCACAAGTTAGAAATTGATAAAAATGTGAAGCCATTCAAACAAAGAATTAGAAAAAGATATGACATATCACACTCGAGATAGAAGAAGAAGCTGAGAAGATGCTAGATGCGGGAATTATTAGACAAGCAAAATATCCCGAATGGATAGCGAATATGGTTATAGTTCCAAAGAAGAACAAGGGAATACGGATTTGCATTGATTTCACGACTTAAATAAAGCTTGCCCTAAAGATGGTTTTCCAGTCTTGGATATTCCACAATTAGTCGAATCACACGGCGGGGGAATGAAAGAGTATCATCTCTGTGGGACGGGTATAAAGGTTACACTTGATTCCCCTCGAGGAAGATCAAGAGCATCTTTGCTTTCTTCGCTCCAAGAGGATTATCTTGCTATACTAAAATGCCGTTTGGTTTGCGAAATGCCGGAGCAACGTATCGAGAGGATGGTAGAAAAGGTATTCGCGAGAATGGATACATAAAACACTAGAGGTATACGTAGATGACATGTTAGTAAAAAGTAAAAAGGCAGAAGATCATGTGCGAGACTTGAAAGAAATTTTTGAACAAATGAGACGTTTCAATATCAAAGTCAATCCAGAAAAATGTACCTTTGGAGTAGCGTCAGGAAAGTTTTTGGGTTACATTATATCAAAGGAAGGAATACATGTTGACAGGAGAAAGTAAACGATTCGCGATATGCCAACACCTGCGACGGTAAAAAGGATGTTCAAAAGCTGAATGGGTTACTAGCATCACTAGGAAGGTTCATCTCGCGGTCATCGATAAGTGTAAGCACTTTTCGGTGTTCGAAAAAAGGATCGAAGTTTAAGTGGATGGGACGAATGTGAAAAGGCTTTAAGGGATCAAAGAGCATTTAATGGATATATCCATTATGCAGAAGGCAGAAGCGGGAGAGGAATTATTAATATATCTCGCGACAACATCGCATGCCTTAAGTGCGGTTTTCTGCGAACGGACCTTGAGGTAGAAAAACCAATCTATTATATCAGTAAAACTTTTAATGCTAGAAAGAAATTATTCAAGATTGAAAAACTAATCCCGGCGTTAGTATGCGTCGTTTAAACTTCGCATATATTTTAGGCACATCTTGTTAGAGTGGTAACAAAGGTACCAATTGAGTCGGTAATGAAAAATTCAAAAAGATCGGGGAAGAGTCGAAAGATGGAATGCTCAAATAAGCCATTTGCAAACTCAAGTATGAAATATTATCTTCAACAAAGTCACGAGGTTGTCATGGACTTTAAGCGAGAATTTCCTTTGGAGGAAGATGAAGCGGTGGATGAAATGATGGATGTAGAAGAAGAGCATGGAGACCCAAAGACTTGTTAACTGAGCCAGATCGGTGGGAAATATTAGTGGATGGATCATCAAATGGAGAAGGTAAAGGAGTGGGAATTGTTGTGATTTCGCCAGAAGGCAATAAGTTAGCTTTTGCTTTTAGATTGGAATTTGAATCTACCAATAATGAAACGGAGTATGAAGCTATAATACATGCTCTACGATTCGCAATAGAAATGAAACTAGAGAATGTGAGGATTACCAGTGACTCGCAATTGGCAATTTGTCAGATAACAGAGAAGTATGCTACAAATGATCCCTCTCGAAATACGGAAGCTTGTAGAAGTGTTGTCACACGACAGACACCGAAAATAAAATGGAGGCACATATCAAGGAGAGATAATAGGCTCATGACACGCTTTTGCCTTTATATCAAGTATGATGACAGACCAAGCTAACCGCGAGAATATCAAAATACGTACGCTGCGCGCCATCAATTAATAAAGAGGAGGGACAAGAAGCAGATATAATGATGGTGGTAGATGAAATGCAAGGTCGCGAGGAAGAGGCGGAGAGTGGAACTTCACGCGTACTTAATGAAAGGCGAGGTACCAGAAATAGATTGGAAGCACACAAGTTAAAAAGTCGGGCAACAAATTATGAATTACGAGATGGCGTGCTTTATCGACGTTCTTTTGAGGGACGCCGATGTCTATCAAGGAAAAGAAGGAGAAACCATATTGAAGATGCTGCATAGTGGGGATGCCGGAAATCACGGCGGGGAGATCTTTGGCATATAAGGCAAAGACGCAAGGATATTATTGGCCATATATGCATGAAGACGCGAGAGCAATATCCAGACGCTGCGAAGATTGTCAAAGACATGGGAAGAAGATACATGCACCGGGAGCAGTTAAATTCTTCCAAGAAGTGTGTGGCCTTTTGGAAAATGGGGTTTAGACATTGTGGGACCATTCTTAGGAACGGGACAAAGAAGATACTTAATTGTCGCAAATGAGACTACTTCACAAAATGGGCGGTGGCGAGTCCAAAGCACATTCGCGATAAGGATATTTTTACTTTCATATTTGAAAATATTATATGCAGATTTGGGATTCTGCACAATTGGTATACGATAACGGGAAGCGATTTGAAGGGCAAAATTTAGAGTTGTTACTTAATGCATTTCAGATAAGATGTGGAAAATCAACTCCATTATATCCACAAGCTAATGGTCAAGCGGAGGCAACAAACAAAACAATTGCCGATATATTAAAGAAAAAGTTGGAAGGACACAATAGGGGATGGTGCGAACAAGTACCCAATGCAGTATGGGGCCTATAATACAACTAGAAGAGAAGCCACGGGGAATGTCCCCTTTTTGCTTAACTTACGGAGTGGAAGAGTACTCCCAACAGAGGTCGTGATTCCGACAACCAAAAAGAGGTGCAGGAGAAAAATCTTAGCCAGAAACATTCTAATCAAGTTGGATGAATTGGAAGAAAACGAGAAAAGGCCTTGCGACACATGGAGAATTATCGTGAAAGGCGGCTAGAGAATATAACAAACGTGTCAAAATACGTGAGTTCCAACCAGGAGACTTGGTGTTGCGAGAAACCCCAATATATCAACGTGAAAGTGGAGGCAAATTGGCGAGAAAATGGGATGGACCGTATATCATCAAAGAAGTAGTTGGTACGGGGCATATAGATTGATGGATCCAGGAAGGAAGAGATGTGGGACAAAAGTTGGATAGACCATGGAATAGGTTATATCTAAAGAAATATTACCCGTAAAAATGAGAGAGGAAAAAGGAATCAAGATGAAGTACTTCTTCGCAAGATATTTGCGACATTCAGTAAAATGCAGAGAAAATACGCGAAGATCTCGCGACAAGAATAACAAAAAAGTCATGAATGGCTTAACAAAACAACAAGAGATAACGAATGATTAAATGAATGAATTGGCGAATATCTCGCAAGCAAAATAGTAAATGACGAAGAATGATTGAATAAAAGAATGAATGAATGGGACGAACCTTTATGGCGTACACCCTAGTTCGCGAATAACATTTCGTAAGAGGCAAATGTAAGACCTAAAGTGCGTCATATAAGGGGTATCTCTCGACATGGCTCGGGGAAGGTTACACCGCTCCCGAAGCCGAGTCATGAAAATTTGGGGCCTATGAAAGCCTATCCGGAAGAGGTACCTTGGATTCCCAACTATATATATAAGGTTATACCCTGGTTGGCGACCGAGGGTCTCTTCTTAGGAGTCAGTGTATGCTCAAGGCGCCGGGGTACACTGTGACGGACCGGAAAATTACATCTCTGGCTTTGCCTTTGCATAGGGAATTCATCACTGAATTCCCTAGCTAGCTGAGCATCCGTCATTGCCAGGTATAAGCCGTGGACTTTAGCGTAGGCCGCACCATCAAGCCCTTGCCATTTCCCACGTTACTAACTCTTTATAACTTGATAGGAAGTATGAGCATCCACTTACCGGCATGCAACTAAGCCTCATCAAGTCCGGCCACAATCATCTCTTGCGTCGAGCTACCGAGCTTAGATGATATGAGGGCCAACGTCTTTGGACCGGCAATGCTTTGCAACTCATTGCGGCTGCCTACGTACCCTTCCCTACTCCAAAGGATCAAGCACGCACCGTAGTTCATCCTTGAAGGGACGAAACTTAAACCAAATCGTTTGCAAAGGGCTGTGGCCTAGCAAAAACGGTAATGGCCTGGTCCGTATAGGCCATTCCGCCAAGATGCATAATGATTATGCATCATCGGGTCCCGTTGTGGCATAGCGATGCCAACGCATCAAATACCCTCTTCGAAAGGCTACGCAACTATAAATGAGCCTTAGGCATCATTTATGCTCTTAAACTAAGCTATGAAGCTTACTTGGTACATAGTCCGCATATGCACCTTGACCAACTACCCCTCCCTATATATGTCTTAATGGAATTTCTACAAGTATGAAAAGGGGAGCATATTGACATGCTTCACTATTCATGGCCGTTGCCATGAATTTTCGAAGGACCAAAGCAATGATTGCCGAAGTCTCCGTTCATTGCACAATGATTGTGCACCACTCGTTCCGTCTGTTGCACAATGATTGTGCACCACTTGATACATACATTTGCACAATGATTACACACAACGATTGCGTGCTAAATGATTGCGCACCACCCGGTCTTCGACTGTTTGCATTTATTGCACAATGATTTATTTGTAAGATCGAGCCCACCTACCCAACTGGCTTAATGCATCATGATGATGCAACATTGGCCCTTGGCCAAATGCCAAACATAATGCGCCATTTTTGGCGCGGTATTGGCCTTAAGCCAATCCACCTTTTTCACGCTGCGGAAGCTTTGGATGAAGCTTCATCACAAGCAAATGGCGCATCTTTTAGCATGCGCCATGCTAAAAACACGGGGTGTTACATACACGGTTGAGCCAGAGTGCCCGGGATGGATGAACCTACCCTGGCCATTCTTGGCAAGTCTTGGCATATGTTGTACTCTTGAAGAAAACTCCACTTAGGGTGCGATCTCGTAACCATAAACCATATAGGTATAAGGGATAAGAGGTGCGAAAAACAACTGGTTGTTGTTAAGACCGGATGGGAGGAGCTAGTCTTGTATGGCCGATGTTTCGCCTCCTTGAAGGGGCAACCGGGGGAGATGATAAGGGCGACGCTTTCCATTAGGGGGAGTGTCAAAACAGGCATAAATGTTATGAGGCTTTGTTTTCGCAAGAGAATTTAGGCTTGTCATATTTGTGCAATGATCCTGCAGAGGCAATAATACTAACGCGAGGGTAAGGCGAGATCAATGGGTCTTTACACGAAAATGTACGGACGTCCTGCGATTTCGTCGCACGACGGCAATGTCATGGGGCTATGTGTTCGCAAGGATATATAGGCCTGTCATATTGTCGCAACTAAAACATCCTGCAGAGGCAAAAATACTTGGAAAATGATAAGGCAAGATCAATGGGTCTTTACATGCAAGTGTAAAGACGTCCTGCGATTTTGTCGCGATGAAAGGTGGCGAGGGAAGACCTCTAACTAGGGAGGTCTAACTTGGAAGACCACACAAAATGATAAGGCAAGGTCAATGGGCCTCTGCATGAAAATGTAAAGGCGGCCTGCGACTTTGTCGCAGTGAGAAGAATTAAAATCAAATCCCCTGAGTGGGATGGATTTACTTAATAAAAGATTCAATGAGCGAACATGCTCGCAAGGTGGACTTAACTAAAAAGGAAGAAAGAAATATGGAAATTACTCAATCAAAAGAGTTAAGTCACTCAAACAACAAAGAATTCTAACAAATTACAAAGAGAATTTAACTCTACATCTCGCATTATCAAATACGAGAGGATGGTTGAGGCTTTTCTGCGCCTTTATCAGCTTCACATCCGCCGATTGATGGATTTTCTTCGAAATGTTTTCATCACCTTTGTTCTCGCCAATTCTTGGACTTTCATCGAAATTTTTCTATTCGGATCTTCATCGACGACTTCCTTATCGGAGAGATCTTCGCCGCTTTCATAGTCATAATCACTATCGGGAGGATTAGGGACTTCATCATCACTTACTTCCGGAGGATCAACATGTATAGGATCAAGAGACTTGGACACAAAATATTATTCACAAGAACTTCCGCTTTAAGAGGGAATTGGCGAAGCAATGCTTTTGACGATTCTTACTATCAATGTCCTTACAATAAGACATATAGTCAAATCTTCGCTCTGCACGGTCGCGAGAACGAGCAAGAGATGCGGAGAGTATTCCGTTTTCCTTGCGAATTTTAGAGTAATTAGACCTGAGGGTGGAGATAGTGGAGCGAAGCTTTCTCTCAGAGTCTGCATAACAAATACACAAGATCAGAGAAAATTCTTATCGAACATTATTGGCATTTTCAGGGTAATAAAGCATTCATGGAATAAATACATAAATTAAGATAGTCAAATAATTTGACTACCTTCCTTTTGAGAAGTAAGATGTTGGATTAAAGCTGCGAAATTATTCCCCAAGCGGTCCATGACATCATCAAATGAATCTCCCACTAAGCCTTTCAATCGAGATCGCAAATTCTTTTCATTAGAAACAAGTATGGAGTTTTCGGTCGCCAGAGTAGAGTTGGATTTTTCTAATGTGACACATTGTTCTTGGAATTGCTTCGCTTTTACACTCAACGATATTCTACCTTGAATAAGTTTATCTCTCTCGGCAGTAATTTCTTCAAGTTGGTTTTTCAAAGTATGTTTAGCTTGTTCGTGTTCTTCACATAACTTTTGACAAGCAAGTATCTTTGCGAGTAGCTCGCCATCTTATTCAAGAGAGAACGTTTCTCTTGAGAAAGAGTTCGATTCTCATCCCGATAAAGTTTCCAACTCCAAATTAGTTTTAGTCAAAGCATAAGAGGCGAGATAAGTCATTACTTAATGAGACTTGCTTTTGCGATAAATCAAAATTCTCTTTAGACAAGTTATTTATTTGATCACGTGCATAGGTATGAAGATTATCTAAGAGATTATATTGCTCCATCCAAGCATCTCTTTCAACTCGAACTTCTTCAACGATAGACTCCGTCTGATATATCTCCATTATTCGTTTCTGGTTTAATACTTTGAGGACGAGCAAGGGTTTGAGTTGTAAAAAAAAAAAAAAAAAAAAAAAAAAAAAAAAAAAATGGGGGATAGCGAGAGCATACCTTTTAATTCTTCATTCTTCTTGCGAAGATTATCACGATCTAGTGAGATGAGAAATTTTTGATTTTCAAGGTGGAGATTATTGCACTTCACGGCCATAACTTGGAGATCATCCTTGACTTATTAACCTCTTGAACTAAAGGTGCATGCGAGATCCTCTCAGGACCAAGATGCTTACTTAAAATCTCGCAGACATTCGATTTGACAGGATCAGTAGAAGTCTTTTTGGCATCATTCACAAGATCAGAAAGGACCTTAAAGGCCACATCTATCCCCTCCAAATTTTCCGCAGTTAGAGGAATTTGTTCAAACAAAGAAGACGAGTCGTCCTTTGTCAAAGGAACCTCATGAGAAGAGGAGGTTTCAGGGAGAGAAGTGATTGGAGAAATAGCAGGGATATTGATAGCAGTAGGACAGTTATAAGGAACTTGGTCTATGAGGAGTTGAGGTATAGAAATATTGTCGTTGGTAATATTACCAGGGGAAGGGGGCACAAAATTATCTTGCGAAGATTTCGCAGAAGGAGATGAAGGTGTGAATGAAGGAAATGGAACGTCGGGAGTAACAGGTTTGGAGTAAGCGAAGCCTTTTGGGAGTATCACCGGAGTTTTATCATCCTGCGAATGACAAATTAAATAAGAAACAGAGGCAACAATGCATTGTAGATAAAAACAAATGTTTCTTAGATACCTTGTCACTCCCAGACTGTCTTTTTGAAGCCATAGATTTTGCTCGCGAAGAGGGCTTTTGATGCATGAGGGATTCTTGTTGCGAAGTAGGTTTCGGTGGCGAGCCCAAAGAAAGAAGGGGTCCTTTACGGTAAACTTATTTACTGGATTGGTTCTTGCTAAACAACAATGGCGAAAGAGAACTACAAAGTTAATCATACCAAAGTGTGATTTCAACAAGAAAAGCTAATTTAATCAACCACAAAATCAATAGGATATGGCAAAATTAACAAACCTGGACGTCATGAGAATAACAACTGTTAGGGAATAGCAAAAATGGTGAAGAAGACGGTAAGAGACAATAATAGGCAAACACTTGCAGAAAGATGAAGAAGAAGAACACTTGCAGAACGATGAAGAAGAAGAACACTTGCAGAACGATGAAGAAGATGAAAAGAAAAAGGGAAATTCTTCACAGGGGATGCTCCTATAAATAGACGAGAAAAAAAATGTTATGACCGGTTAACACTAAATGCACCGGTAAAAGAGGTGAACATAGACACGTGTAAACGGTCACTACTAGATCCAAGGAAGCCAGATGAAAAGAACTTAGTAGAATCCAAATATACAACCTATTAGGCGAGAATAGCTTGCGAAATTGATTATTTTTCGTAATTCATGAGGCAAGAAATGACATTTCGTATGTATATTACAAAGAAGCTTCGGAACTTCGCAAAAGAATAGAGGCAAGTACGTACTTTTCAAGTTCGGTATTCTTCCGCTCGTTCCTTTATCAACAAAGATCAAAGATTACCACCACAACAGATTTTTCCTAAAGATCGCTCTTCAAGCAATATTCAAGGAAAAAGAGGCAAGATGTAGGATCATAATATCGCAAACGAACAAGGCTCGCGGGATTAATGAACGACGGTGTCGCGAGGGAGTCGCGAGGAGCTAAAATAAACGACGCAATGAATAACGACAGACAAAACATAAAGAAGACGTGAGACCTGGCGAGGATAAGAAGTGTCGCGAGAGTGAATGTTTGTGCGTCTGCGACACTTCAGCGAGACATTCCGAAAATAAAGGGTAGCTTAGCCTGTCATCCACTATGTATTACCCTATATAAAGGGCTAAATGAGTCCAGAAGAAGAGAGAGCTTTTTGGGATGGTGAAGCAAGTCAATAGGAGAGAGAAAGTGGAAGAGTGTTTTAATTTCTAAGTGTAATTCTATTATCCTATGTAAACACTTCATGGACTCAGTCAATAAATATTCTTGATCTTACATCTTTCAATGAATTAATTAAGCAAAATCGAGTAAGGGGTGTAGTGTGGGAAATCCTGCTACTACAACTTGATTGACCAGTGAGTAGTGGTCATTCTTAATCAAATGTGTCGACCCTAATCTCCTAAAGTAATTAGGTTTAGCCTCAAAACTCAATAATTGACACATCTGAAACTTATATGTTCCCACAATTGGTTGAAAAATATTTGGTGGGAAAACAAAATCAATCGTGGTATCATAGCCTGGGTTAACCACATCAACCAGAGGATGGGTTCTTAACAACTGAACTTCTTTATGGACACAACTAGGTTCGGGAAAAAGTGTATGAAGATAATCTTTTAAAATGGTTGAGGCACATATGTCAAGTCCCAAGTTAGGGACTTTTCTAAGAGTTAAAGCACATGGAGAATGATAATCACCCTAAACTTAGAGTTTTCGGTGTCTCTAGAAAGACTAGTCACAACTTCCCTAATTTCAAGGTCATCTGATTCTGAAAATGGTCAATTGATTCTTCTAAGTCGTACATCCTCACTCATATCTACGAGTTTATTTTCTTTTTCTAAGTCTATTGTTTCTAAATCGCTAGACTCAAAATATACTCGTTCCTCTAAACCATCATTAGCTTCGTAATCAAAAGGAAATACTACATCGCCTAAAACGGGGGTATCTCTAGTCAAATCCCCATCCTTTTGAATAGGTGAATAATTATTAAAATTATTTGGATTTGAACTAGAAATATTATCATCATTAAGCTCAATTGGAGTAACAAATTCCCGATCACTATGCCTCGATTTCAAATTCTTCATCAACACTATCCTCATCATAATCATAACATGAAAATGGTTGAACCTCATCTAAATTAGTGTTACCAAATCTAACCTCGTCATCTTGATTATAAATATCCTCATTTTCATGTGTATTATTGGAAACACTGTATTGTAAATTAAGATTATTTCGAGCAAGTTTTTCGACAATCCTATTTGTACTTTTTCAGTAAATTGCTTAAGAGTCTCTTCTAAAGACATCCTAGTTACTGCTCTAGGGACTCATCCTGGGAATATTTAAGGTTTCCTTCACAAATAAGGAATGACTCTTGAAAGCCTCTTCTAGAGAAATAGATGAATTGTTTTGCTCATAAGACCGATGCACGTGTGGATAGTAATTGGGCTCACCATGGTATGACCCATAACCTTCAAAAGGTTGGCGTTCCCAACCACTATTCACACTATGGTCATAGTAGTAATGTCCATATTGTTTAGTTGGATATTCGTTGTATTGGCTATACCAGTTTGACATCCTAACTGCAAGGGAATTCTACACAAACACAAACAAGGCTGACTCGACCACAACAAACCTATTTGGACAGAGCATTTCCGGGAATTATGAAAACCGATTTGGGCGTTTATTGCATATCTTTGAGAATATTTGGTTTTGGAAATTCCTTGGTGTCCAAACTTCCTTGGTCTATAAATATTGAAGTTTGCATTTCGAGCAAACTAATCCTCATAGCCAGCAAAACTATCTTGTTGTGTTGTTACTGGTGGAGCTTTCTATTCGGAGAGGAAAGTACCCTAATTAGGTGAAATCTCTTACGACCGCTCGTTTTAAAGACTTCTTTGGGATTGAGAAGCTCTACGAGTACCATTGGTCGGAAACTAGATAATTGCAGTTTATTGTTAGTTTTCGATTGATTTGATTGACTAACGGTTGTTGAACTTTGATTGCACCTAGTTTGTTTATGCTTGAGAATCTTCTCTTCTGATATAAGATTCACTCAAACTAGATCGAAGTGTCGTTGGGGATCTTTAGACTTTTGTAGATCTAAAGAAGTCTTATGATAATCCATCGTTAACATACTCCGTTTTGTGTGTGATTGATCACAAGATATTCAAGTTGTTTGTGTGTAGGTGTTTATTGGAGATCTAAGAAGATTTGAAGACAAAGAAGATTTCTTATTTGAGTTCATAATCTTTGGTGTGCTCAAAACTTGATCAGCTGGGGATCCAACTATATTTGGTTTATCTTTTGATAGATTGGATTGATTAGTTGTGTAAATCGGCATCAATATTTAGTATCTTGATAAGATCCTATTATTGATTGCATAGTCTAAACAATTACTTTGGTAGTTGTTGAATAGATTGATCTAAGAACTCGACAAATGAGTTTATTTGGATAAACGGAAGAGTCTTTTGTCAAACTCATATCACTTGTTTGAAAAGAGTTGTTACGGAACAGATTTATTATTCCTTTACTGTTTGGAATACTAACCAAAGGAATTGTTCCAAGTGTGTAACTTTTTGCAAGTTGGAGGCGCAGGGATACTGAGGGAACTAGGTGAACTCTAGGTTTAGTTGCTTGGTCTCAACTATACGAAGTTGGTTTAGATTTTGTATAGCAGCTTAATCCTGAGAGTATTCAATTCTGGACAAGGTCCCGTGTTTTTCTGCATTTGCGGTTTCCTCGTTAACAAAATCTTGTTGTGTCTTTTACTTTTCTATTTCCGCAATTATAATTGTTTTTATTATAATTATAAGTAAAATACACAAACGTTAATTCATAATTACTTAATAGCAATCCTATAGTGTTTGGTTAAGTCCGAACCTATTATCAAGTAATCATACTTCGTTGTAGTATTTTCTCGATCTCGTATCCATAGACAATCACACGAAGTGTGAACCGATTCGTTGTATTGTCTCGACTCAGTCCATAGACAATCACTTTCGGAGAAAGGACTTATAGGTGGAAAATTTTTAGATTGAGGTATATTTGGGTACCCTCGTCTTTTCAGTTGGTATCAGAGCAGGCAAACACGAAAAGATCTAACAATCTGTGTTTGGTGCGATCCAACCTATAAGAAATAAACTCGAGTTCTCATGAATCGACTTCAATTAACGTACCGCCAAGATTTGACGGAACAAACTATCTATGGTGGAAATCTGCTATGAGATCTATTATTCAATCACGAGACTTTAATACATGGCTATTAGTCGTCGATGGTTATAATCATCCGAAAGTAGAAAATTCGGAAACTGAGTTTAAACGCTTAGTGGATTTTTCAAACGAAGAGAAGGCTTTTGCTAAGCAGAATTCAGATGGTTTGAATGCTATTATACATGCTGTAAGTCGTGATCTACAACATCATGTATGAACATGTCAAACTTTGAAAGAAGCTTGGGAAAATCTTCAGATCGTATTTGAGGGGAATACATCAGAGAAAGAAGCTAGACTTCAAACTCTTATGTCCGATTGGGAGAACCTTCGAATGAATGACAACGAAACTTTTGAAGAGTTTCATATTAAACTCTCTAAGATAATTAATGCTTCTTTCTCACTTGGAAAGACTATTTCTGAAAAGGATATAGTATGCAAAATTCTCAGATCGTTGTCATCTAGATATGAATCCAAGAAACATGCAATCATTGAAGCCAATGATCTTTCCTCTTTATCAAGAAGTTATCTTGTTAGAAAACTAAAGATATTTGATCACGAGTATCTGTCTAAGGAAAAAGACAATCTAGCCTACAAAGCCGTAAAAAAGGTTCCGATTCAATGTTCGGAAAACTCCCAAGATCAGGAAGGTCAAAATGCTGAAGATGAAGCTGAACTAAATCATCATTTGTCTCTTATTACTCAACGATTCAAGAAACTGTTGAGACACCGAAAAACAGAATCCCCTATGTCTAAAGGAAAACATATTTCTTAACATAAACATGAAGACAATTGGGGTGATGATGATATTATTCCTCAATACTACAAGTGTAGAGGGTTTGGTCATATTTCTCCAGATTGTCCAACTAAGGATACTCAGTGAAAGAGAAATGCATATACTACCACACTTGACTATTGTCCTAATGAGAATAACCAAGTTGGTTTGATAGACCATGTTGCAACCATTGCAGAAGTTTATGACTCTGAAACACTTTCAATAGTGGATACTCAAGAAGAGTTCACCTCTAAGATTTTTCAACAAGAGTTTCCTTGTAAAGATAAACGAAACTTGTTTCTTAAATCTGAAATCAATGAAATAAAATCATCGCTTGATCAAATCAACGCAAGTTATCTGGATGATAAAGTAAAACTGAACAAGCGTCTTGTGAAAATCGAACTCTCTCGACACTCAGAGAAAGAACTAGTATCTACACTCATTCATGACATCAGTCGTTGTCAAGATGAAATCATAAAGTTAAAAGCAGAGAATTTGAAATTGAGAGATAAACTCGTCTTATCAATGAAGTCTACACTTGATATGAATATATCAAAGAACAAGAAAACAAGGTTGAATAAACCTACAAAACCTAAGGGTTGCAATCAAAATAATTCTGGAATTTGTTTCCGATGCAGACAATGGGCATCAACAAAAACAATGCTCTGATATCTGCAGAGATCAAAACGGTCAAGATCTATTGGATCAAAAATCACCTCTGAAAATCAACGTAAAAAATTGAATAAAGTGGTTTTTGGACATCAAG
This sequence comes from Papaver armeniacum, assembly GCA_023531295.1. NCBI lineage: Eukaryota > Viridiplantae > Streptophyta > Magnoliopsida > Ranunculales > Papaveraceae > Papaver > Papaver armeniacum. The sequence goes on from JAJJWW010008196.1 coordinate 243,817, forward strand.
ATTTTACATCAAATTTGAGCAATGAACCGAACAGTTCAAACATAATGTTTCTGATGTAGTTTTTACAAGTGATAAGTACAGATTCGTTGCTCGGACTCTTTTAAAGATTTGATTTCAGATTAATAAATAAAAATACTAATACAAACTATTAAAATTTAATTCTTGTTTCCAAAGGGAGAAAATTCTAGGGTTTTGGATTCCACTACTTCCAATATTTGTAAACTCAATAATAGTTTCTTTGACAAATTACTCCTATTTTACTCAAAATAATTTTCGAACTCAATCTCATGCTTTGGAAGATATAACACTACATGCTCTTTTTTTTATGACTTTCGTCGCTATTCTAAGGCCTAATCCTCCTTCGCTTATAAAAGAACGGTAGAAACTACCCAAAACAGTTTTTACGAAGCATGTAAAGAAGAGAGAATTTTTGGACAAATTAAAACACAATTTTGGAGTAAATATGCCAAAGAAATTAATTACTAAATATTACCCATCAAAAATAGTTTCCTCCCAAACCCTAGAGAATAGATTTAGCTACTCATAGAACCAAAATTGACATTAATCATTGTATTAAAAATAATAATAAAAATGCTTACAATGATTTCCATAAATAAACGACCGTCTCTGAGGGTCTTTGTTTTTCCACTGTTTGAAGAACGATAGAGGATTAACTCTGTCGTTGTATTTAAGACTGCTTCTGCGACTGCTTTTTACAGGTGTTGATCTTCGTGTTCTTGAGTTTTGCAGCAGCAGGAAACTTTCTGTGACTTGTGATTTTCTCGACTCCTAGCTCTCTATTCTTCCCCAGAGTATCCGTCCCCCTTCTCTAGGGTCCGACCATCTCTTTTATACTCAACAGGGCCTTCGAATCTCTTGAAATAACTCCCATTGATCTTCTTTCCTTTTTTTCATTTATTTTCTTCTTCACGGCCAAGTTACGAGATTATTCTCTTCTAAGCTTCCTTGCGTGTTTCATTTGTTTCCAAACTCATCAAAACTCTTCTTTTGTTAACAGATACGAATCATATGTTCCCTATTTTTCACGTAGTTGCCAAATTTTCAGCCCGATAACCTTTCCACATCTCTGGTTTATCACCGGTGATTATCCAGCCCAACTGGATTGAATAAATCACCCATATCCACCCTGTTTAGCCTTAACAGGCCCAATGAAACTAAATCCAGCGATTGAATCTCATCCTAACTCGCTGAAAAATCGAACCCTAAAACTGGTTCGTGAAGAACACTTTCCCGCCAAAACCCGTGAGATCTGATTCTTCTTATGCCGATTATCTAGCCAATTCTGGTCAAAACAAAGACCATTACCATCCCTGTTTGGACCTTAAGATCAAACCCAATGATTCTCAACACTTTAGTCTCACCACAGCTTGCCTAAAACACAAACCCTAATTCTGTTCTTCAGTTTCCCGCCAAAATTCGAAATTCAAATGGAGAAGATGACTCTCCCCTTATCCCACAGCGGTGTCCCTTTAGCAATTTGGGCTACATTTAGCAATTCTTGGGGTTGCGAATAGCAATTTGTGGGGTACAAAGATAACTTTTGGGCTGTATATAGTGAAAAACTCCTGGGTGACTTTATCAACTCTTCCGGGACATTTCTGGGGGTGCCTTTAACACTTTTCTGGGTGCTTTTAGTAGTTTCTCGAGCAGCCATCTCTTACCTCTCATATTCACTTCTTTTCTTCAATTTTTATACATCACTAAGGCTGTAACATGCTTTTCAAACATAATCGCATCACTAAAGCCGACATGCCTTTCAGATAGAAAAGAAGTAAATAATGAGAAATAAGTCGCCTCCAACAGTAGTTGCACATGAAATGACACTTTAGCCCCTTTTAAGCGACGTTTCCTCTTCTTTTGCTCCAAAGTACCTAAAACTCAAAATCAAATAAAAGATACATAATTTACAAGAAAACATAACAAAGAAAGCATAAACAATAGATAAATATCAAGGTGTTTTAGATACCTATCGAATTCCCCACACTTAGACTTTGCTAGTCCTCGAGCAAATCAAGCTAAAATAATTTTTAAAACATACAACTCCATCTCGTCGAGGATACGGTCACACTTAGCACGTATAACAAGCCTTTAAACCCCTAGGTGGCCCCAGTGGCCGAGTTATAGTCTCGGGAGGGTTTACAAGAGGTGTACCCACAAAACCTTTACTCCAGGACCCTAGCTATCCATGCGTAACCTTGGAAGGCACTAAAGAATCTCCTTGGTTGGCGTACTTATTGACTAAGGGGAGGAAGTACCCTGATGCGAAATTCCAATTGTTGTACACGAGTTTGTACCCAAGCATACTAAAATTCATATATAAGTCACAGAGATCTACTCAGATAGTTTCGGACATCATAACCAGGAGTCAACCAATCACATGGATAGATTAAGAAGATGGATATAGAAAAACATAGATGGTTTTGATGTTGACTAAGGTGATCGGTGTTCCCATATCTGTCTGAAGGCCACTGCCAAAACGAACCTATCCTAATGGACTGAGATACTGGTCTTGGACTAATATCAACACACTGGCATATACAAGGGGACCAGTGGTCGATAATCCTAACTCTAGGTCAACTCCACACTGGCATATACAAGGGAACCAGTGGTCGACTTTATTGAATTTATTCCGGTTGGTCTGGTGGTCTGGTCTCAAATTTTTTTTTTTTTTTTTATATTAAAATTAATTAATCATCTATTAAAGAATTACAATCACTTGGCAATAAGTTGGTCGGTAGCCTGGCAACAATCTGGGCACCAACACCCTTTTGGATAGCTACCCCTATTCTATGAAAAAGAGCACCGCCTAACTTATAACTAGCATCATGATTCGTGATCCAATTCTTTAACCTCTTCAAGAAAATGATAGTTTCCTCCCTCAACTCGCCCAAAGTAGAGAAAGCTAAAACCTCCAAACCGTAACCATGCAAAGTACACTTGTCTAAATATTTTTTACGTTTACGCGAAGTAGCACTAGATATAGCCTGGCCGGGGTAAGAAGGTACGAACTCCACCACCAAAGTGAAAGGAGAAACACCAAGAACATCAAAATGGACATCCCGACCGTTCTCCCATCCGTAAACAAGAATATCCGCGGGTCTCAAGGAAGTATCATTATCCGATAGAAAACCAAGGGCTACCTCTTTCCTAGCATGAACACAGCCTTATAACAAATATCAGCAAATACATCCCTCACATGATCATGGCGAAATTTGATACCAACATCACTAGCACAATGCAAAGCATGATCCCCAAAAATATCCATCTTTTTATTACAACTTGAGAAAATACTATCCTCGCCAAACAAGGGTATACCCAATCTGTAACTTAAGATGGATCTAAAATGCCGAGGTCCCAAACTTTGATTTAAGCCACAAATAGGGATTGCCTTAAGAAAATCTTGAGCATGAGCCAACCTATTACTTTGCCATAAAACGAGAATCCGTGTAGACAAAGAGAAGTTTAACGGTATGTTTTTATTGTGACGTCAAAATATAACACTGCCAGGGAATGCATTGGATGGGGGGCAATATCATTGAGGTCGAAAGTGGAAGAAGACAAACCGCATACCTCTACAAAGCTACTCAAAGCTTGCTGGAAACTTTTGCTAGGCACATCAGTGGAGGAAACGTTAAGCATGGCATCTTGTAAAACCTTAGTCTGGAAACAAAAAGCGATATAGAAATAATAACTGGTATCCTCCATAGTGTAAACGCCAAGGCCGCCATCTTTCACCCAGAAGGTGGCAATGCGCCGCTGCAGAGGACCAAAACCTGCACCATCACCTGTAACAATGTGTCTCAAAAATTGAAACAACTGTTTATCATAAAGGTTTTTAGCACTCTCCAAAGCAAGGGGATTGGTGGTCCTCATGGCAAAATACAACCTAGAGACACCGATGCAATTGCGTAACAAAAGGAGCTCACTTTGAGGGTCTTTCAGCTTCTTTACAACATCCATTAAGGTGACAGTTTTATCAACCCTGGCACGAATTAGATCACTGCAAAATTGGAGATCTAAACTGACCGGTCCACCCAACAGTTTGACCCCTGTAGAAGGCCTACCAATGTCCGACGGGAAAACTCTGTCATCCAAACTCCTATGATCCACCACAGGCCAGAAAATCTCGGTCTTCTTGATGTTCAAATGAAGCCCTCTACTACCACCCTCTGACTGGATGATGCTCAAAGCCTTCGACACTTCCAACATATCCCCTACCAATGTGCCGTCATCCAAATACCACGCGTGCAAATCAAGTCGGCACTGTAAAGAAATCATACATACGAGTGGATGTAAAGTAAGGCGAACAAACAAGGGACCAAAGGATCCCCTTGTTGAACCCCAAGGCGAGTAAGATAAAGTGAATTCGTTGTAGTAAAGTATGGCAGGTTTAGCATAGCAAAACTCCACCCACCTGGCAATGCTGGGACATTTGCTTCGGACTTCCCTGATCATAGCGGTCCTGTCTACAAGATTGAAAGCATTGGAAAAATCAACTAAAAGCATGGTCATGTTATCATGTGCCCCTTTCAACTCCAGTAACCTATTTCCGAATGTAAGATAGCTCCCCACAAGGGACCCCCACACCGAACTGATGATTACCTAAGTAGGAGGCCATTTCTTTACCAACCAAACTCGCAACTAACTTTGAGCACAACCTTCTCCAAACCGTACCTACCGCAATTGGTCTTATCCCACCACCCGGATTGAGCAAAGGTGTTAAAAGGGCACTAGAACAAACTCCCCTAAAGCAGCCGGACACCTTCCTTCCAACAATAAATTAACCACCCCAGCTATAGAAGTTAAGAGTTCGTCAGCAACGGCGGCCGCTGCGCCACTAATAGCATCAGAAAGATGTTGTGCACGCAAGCCGTCTCTGCCACAGGACGTTCCTCTCGGGAAACTCCTAATCACACCCAAAACAGCTTTGACGTCCACCTTAACAGCAGCTGCATTGATCTGGTCAGAAGGTATGCTAGGGGGAGGAGCTTGGGGATGTTTAAGCTTCAGCTCGTGGAGGGTGTCAGGCGTAGAAGGGGCGACGCCGTTGGAAGAGAGAACACGGATAGCAGCTGTATAATGACCCGCACTTAGATTTTTCAAACAAGCCTGGATGTTAGATTTTTTCTTCTTGGCAATATGCCTAGGCTGTTTGCGTTGTTGTTCAGCAATAAATTGATCCGATTGAGCAATAAGTTGCTGAGCTAAGTGAAGACAACCATTAGTCTCCCTCCACTGAGATAAAGAACGGTTAATACTAGCTGCCTGTAACCTCTTCCTATTGCTAGATCTACCTTCTTTCTCATCACTGGGAGTGAACAAGTTAAGCGTACAAATGGGAAGGAGAAGCAACTGAATCCATGCTGATAAATCATTAGGCTTGGCCAAAATAAAATCCAATGAAGCTTTCAAAGTACGGGAAAAATTTAACCTGCATTGTGGAGGGATGCTGGCGGTTGTCGTGAACTGTCTCCGAAGCATTGAGTCCAACAAATCCAAAGACAAGCCAGCCACGGCTTCATCAACAACAGCAATGTTCGCACACTGCGAGAGATTACCAGGCTTAACAATTCCGTGAATAAGGAAATCAGCACCACTACCATTCAAGGGACCAGCAACGACATCACCATGCTCACGACAGGCACGACTCCAAGCGTAGAGGTGCATACAATCACCACACAACCACATTTGCGACTGTCGAAGAACAGACTCCCAGGATTCATAAATATCACCACTGCTACTAATACGATCTCTGCACTTCACCTTGCAATCAGCGGAAGCCAAATGCCGATCATAAAGATGGCTAATGAGAGACCCACGGGCAAAACCCCTACCCCTGACACCATCCCTGCAACCATCGAAGTCCCTAAAGGGGCAGTGAAAAGTGACGCCGTCCGAAGCTGCAGTAGAGGATGAAGAAGAAGCCTGGGATGGAAGAGATACTATCCGAGTCCTTGAAATGGAAGAAGAGGATAAACGTGTAGCAGGCATGGCCGAAGGAAAACCCAAAAAGACAACAAGATGAAAAACCAGGGTTAACAATGAAAACAACGGGAAAAAGAAGTTAAAAAAAGAAAATCAGGAAGAGACTAAACTAAGGATTCGTAACAATGAAAACCCGAAAAGATGAAAACAACAGGAAGAGACTAAACTAAGGATTCGTAAAAGAAAGAAAATCAGAGATGGGAAGGAAGGGATTTTCTGGCTTTCAATCGCCTGTGGTATCTCAATCACTCTATTTCACCGTAGCAGTGGTAACAACTTGAATCGTGAGCCCCACCTAATCACTTAGAGAAACATATTTTAAAGAAAACAAAATAAAATAGAAGTGAAAAGGATTCAACGAGATATGGCGAAACTACCATGTTTTTTTTCTTTAATTCTAACACCTGAGCTCTGTGCTTTTATGAATAGACTCTTTAGATGTTTCCATCTAATCAGATTGGTTCCTCAACTCCTACAACCAAAATGCTTCCATCCACTTAGGTTGGTTAGTGCCATACTTAATAAGCATAAATTTCTAGGCTCTGGAGTTTTTTTTTTTTTTTTTTTTTTATAGAAAACTAACTAAAAGTTTTCCCCTCACCCCCACACTTAAACTTAACATTGTCCTCAATGTTTCAAAATAAAGTGCAGTACCAAAAATATAAGTAACAAGAGGAATAAAGAGGTAATTCAGAAAGATAGTACCTGGATGAAGCGTAGCAATCCTTCCATGGGAGCAAGAAAGAAAGAAAATAAAAACAAAACTAATGTACAACAACGGGATCCTCCGAGAGGACCTTAACATCACCATGTATGGGTTGCCTCCCAATAAGCGCTAAGTTTAGTGTCTTGACCAGGACATTGTGACCCGTTCAAATTAATCTGGTAGACGGGATCTCTCGGCTCCGATTCTTCTATTGCATGACTGGGTAACTCCAAGAATGGTTTCAACCGATGACCGTTAACCTTGAAAATTTCTTCGTTCTTCGGATTTTCAACTTCAACTGCACCATGAGGAAAAACAATTTTGACAAAATATGGTCTGGTCCACCGAGACCTCAATTTACCAGGGAAAAGATGTAAACGAGAATTGTAAAGGAGAACTTTTTGACCTGGTTCAAATGTCTTTCGAATAATCGATTTATCATGAAATATTTTTGTTTTCTCCTTGTAAATTTTTCGCACTGGTAAGAATCATTACGAATTTCTTCTAACTCATTGAGTTGCAGTCTACGGTTATCACCAGCAGTTGGTAGGTCAAAGTTTAGCCATTTAATGGCCCAATAAGCTCGGTGTTCTAATTCTACAGGCAAATGGCAGGCTTTACCGAAGACAAGTCTATACGGAGACATCGCAAGTGGAGTCTTAAAAGCAGTTCGGTAAGCCCACAAAGCTTCTACTATGCGCAAAGACCAATCTTTTCGGGTAGGGTTTACGGTCTTTTCTAAAATCTATTTAATTTGCCTATTAGACACTTCAACTTGGCCACAAGTTTGTGGGTGATAAGGTGTATAAACCTTATGGGTAATGGAATATTTCTTCATGAGTGCCTCGAAAGATCGGTTGCAAAAATGGGAACCTCCATCACTAATGATTGCTCTAGGCATACCAAATCGAGAGAAAATATTGTCTCTAACAAACTTGATCACAACGTGGCGATCATTTGTCTTGGTAGCGATTGCTTCAACCCACTTAGACACATAGTCAACAGCTAATAAGATGTAAAAGTTGCCATAGGAATTGACAAAAGGACCCATAAAGTCTATACCCCACACATCAAATATTTCTATTATTAGTATAGGACTAAGTGGCATCATATTACGTCGGGTCATCTTTCCTAACTTTTGACATCTATCACAACTTTGACAAAATAGGTGGGAGTCCTTAAACAGAGTTGGCCAATAAAGACCGGATTGCAAAACCTTCGCAACTGTTTTCTTAGAACTAAAGTGACCCCCACAAGCTCGAGAATGACAAAAGTCGGGACACTTTGGAGACTTCATTGTCGAATACAACGACGGATGATCTGATCAGGGCAATATTTGAATAAGTACGGATCATCCAAGAAAAAGTATTTTACCTCAGACAAGAATTTAGCTCTATCATGTTTAGACCAATGGTCGGGCATTTGACCAGTTACCAAATAATTGACAATGTCTGCAAACCAGGGTAACAAAGAGATGGAAAATAATTGTTCATCAGGGAACGTGTCAAGGATCGGTTTCTCATCATCTCTCGTCTCATCAAGGATACGGGATAAATGATCAGCTACTACATTTTCGGACCCTTTCTTATCACGAATATCTAGAGTAAATTCTTGGAACAATAACACCCATCTAATCAGCCGAGGTTTGGAGTCCTTCTTGGAAAGGAGATATTTGAGTGCGGCATGATCAGAATAGACTATGACCTTAGACCCTAGGAGATATGATCTAAATTTCTCCAAAGCAAAAACGATGGCTAACATTTCTTTCTCAGTGGTTGTGTAGTTCAACTGGGCATCGTTTAGGGTCCTACTAGCATAATAAATCACACTAGGTGCTTTATCACGTCGTTGGCCAAGGATAGCACCAACCGTATAATCGGACGCATCACACATAAGTTCAAATGGGAGGTCCTAATCGGGTGGTTGGATGATAGGGGCAGAAGTCAACAATGATTTTAGCTTCTCAAAAGCTGCAACACAGGCTTCATCAAATACAAAGGCAGTATCTTTAGCAAGTAGGTTCGACAGAGGTAAGGCAATCTTGCTAAAGTCTTTGATGAAACGACGATAAAATCCAGCATGGCCAAGGAAAAATCTAACATCTGTTACATTCTTAGGTGGTCTTAATTTAGAAATTAGTTCAACCTTGGCTTTATCAACTTCTATTCCTTTAGAGGACACCACATGTCCTAACACTATTCCAGATTTTACCATAAAATGACACTTTTCCCAATTAAGGACTAAGTTCTTTTCTTTACAACGTTCTAGAACTAGTGTAAGGTGATGCAAGCATTCATCGAATGAAGATCCGAAAACCGAAAAATCGTCCATAAAGACCTCGAGAAATCGCTCAACCATGTCCGAAAAGATACTTAGCATGCAACGTTGGAATGTTGCGGGTGCATTACACAACCCAAAAGGCATACGCCTGTAAGCAAAAGTACCAAATGGACATGTGAAGGTTGTTTTCTCTTGGTCCTCCGGTGCTATAGGGATTTGGTTATAACCAGAGTATCCATCTAGGAAACAATAATGGCTGTGGCCAGCTAATCTTTCTAACATCTGGTCGATGAATGGTAGAGGAAAGTGGTCTTTCCTAGTTGCTGAGTTCAGCTTACGGTAGTCTATACAAACTCTCCACCCGGTAGTGACACGGGTAGGGATCAGTTCATTATTCTCATTCGCAACTACAGTAATCCCAGACTTCTTTGGGACAACCTGGATGGGACTGACCCATTTACTATCAGATATGGGGTATATGATACCCGCATCTAATAACTTAAGCACCTCAGTACGGACAACTTCTTTCATATTAGGATTCAAACGTCTCTGCATTTCTCTTGAGGTTTTGGCACCTTCTTCTAGGTAGATGTGGTGCATACAATCAGCAGGACTAATTCCTTTCAAATCTGTTATAGTCCACCCTATTGCAGTCTTGTGCTTACGAAGAACACTAACTAGTCTACTTTCCTGATCGGGCCCTAAGTCAGAGGCAATTATGGCATGAAGAGTATTCTCATTACCAAGAAATACATATTTCAGTGTATCTGGTAGCGGCTTTAATTCAAGGGTGGGGGCCTTAACTGATGATGGGAGGGGTTTATCTATGGTTAGCGGAAGAGGTTCAGTTTACGCTGCCATTTTCCATAATTCATTACTGGCGCAGAATCTAACAACGCATTAACTTCTTCAAAATGACTATCCTCATCATAGTAGGCTCCAAAGTGGGCCAAGCACGCCTCTAAAGGATCACTAACACTATTTGTGGTAAAAGTATTCTCAACTAGAGAATCAATCATGCATATAGACTCATAGTGTTCAGGGTCCGGTGGGGCTTGTAACGCCTTAAAAACGTTCACAGAGATTTCTGATTCCCAAAGGAAAATTCTACTAGGCCAGTTTGACAATGTATGACTGCATTTGCAGTGGCTAGGAACGGACGACCTAGGATGATTGGGATATTGATATCTTGACTAGAGACAGGTTGAGTGTCTAAAATCACAAAGTCAACTGGATAGATAAAGTTTTCTACCTGAACCAAAACGTCCTCAATAATTCCACGTGGGATTTTGACTGACCTATCGGCTAACTGTAGTGTTATCCTAGTTGGTTTCATCTCACCTAGCCCAAGTTGTTCATATAACGAGAACGGTAAAAGATTCACACTAGCCCCAAGATCTAATAGAGCATTGTTTATCGTTTGGGTACCTATGACACATGTGACAGTAGGACAACCAGGATCTTTAAATTTGACCGGGTACTTTTGTGAGATTATGGAACTAACTTGTTGGGTTAAAAATGCCTTTTTATGGACACTCGCATCTCTCTTGACAGTGCACATCTCTTTTAGGAACATGGCCATAGCCGGTACATGTTTAATTGCATCTAATAAAGGCAGGTTGATCTTAACTTGCTTAAAGATGTCTAGGATTTCAGCATATGTACTAGGCTTTTTCTTAGTGAGTCTTTGAGGAAATGGTGCAGGTGGTACATACACTCTCTCAGGGATATCTTCCTCACTTGGACTCTTAGAACACTCAGGCCCATTAGGGTCTTTCGACGAAGTTTGGTCAACCTCAGTCTCTTCAGCTGGACTACTATCCTTAGGTCATTCTACCGAGTTTTCTAGAGTTTTACCACTCCTAAGGGTGATAACTGCTTTGACATGTTCATTGTGTCTAGAACCACCCGACCCATTAACCTGGTTTAATCCTTTCGTATTTGGAGTTGTTTGGCTAGGAAATTTCCCATTCTCCCTATCATTCAACCGGTTTGAAAGTTGACTTATTTGAGTCTCTAGGTTGGCAATAGCCCGATCCTCTGCTTTGTTGGTTACGCTGACTCGTCAGGATAAAGTCATCGAGCTTTTGACTTATATGGTTGATATTTTGGGTAGTCTCGGCATGGTTTATCACACTACGGTCAATAAAGAGCTTTAGACTTTGTTCTAGAGATGACACCTTTTTATCAACTGGGTTCGGTTCTTGTACTTGAGCTTGGTTACTAGAAAAAACTGGTGGTGGGTTTCTAGATGGGCTACCTTGATGGTTACCTTTAGACCACGAAAAATTAGGGTTATGTCTCCAACCAGGGTTATATGTATTAGAGTATGGGTCAAACTTGGGTCGAACCTCATATTTAGAGTTCATACCACCGTGTAGGACACTAACCTGGTCTCGGGTAGTTTCACTAGGGTAAAACAGAGACAAGTGAGGTCATATATGACTTTGATCACCACAAATGGTACATGGGTATGTTCTAGGCTCACTATTACAGCTCATAGTCTGGTTTGACCCTTGGTTCATCTCTAAGGCCTCTAAACGCCTAAGGATATCTGACCCATTATCGACTCTATTGACCCTATGGATAGGGTTCCTAGTTATTTCGGGCTCCCTCATTGAAGCCCATTGACGAGTCTTTTCAGCTAACTCGACCAACTCGTCAAAACATTCATCTGGGTCTTGATGGGTAAATTCTCCACCACTCATTGTTTCTACCTGCATTCGGGTTTCACTATCAAGGCCCTCATATAATATTTGGGCCATGTGGGCTTTATCAAAGCCGTGATGTGGGCATTGGTATAACAATTCATTAAACCTTTCTACATAATCGTGTAGGTGTTCACCTAATTTCTGCTTAAAGGTTTGGATAGACTGTCGAACAACAGCAGTCTTATGGTGTGGGTAGAATTTCTTAACGAAAACCTCTACAAGTCCATCCCAGGTAGTGATTGTTTTGGAAGGAATGATATGATACCACTCACCGGCTCTCTCTTCTAGGGAAAAGGGAAACAAACGCAACCTAACATCGTCTTTGGTGACATTCGGATAACTCATGGTGTCACAAATCATCTCAAAGTCACGGATATGGGTATATGGATTTTCATTCTCTATCCCCCTAAACTTACGTAGCATGCCAAATGTCCCAGGTTTAATATCAAACTTAACAGTAGTGGCCGGTAAAACAACCCCAGGTTCACGTATCACTCTAGATGGGTTCAACCGGTCCCTAAGGGTCTTGGTTGGCGGAACTTCACCCTCATCATTTTCATTAGACATTTTGGCAAAAATCGAAGTATCACCTATATCTGTGTAGCGGGTTGGTGTCAAATTAAAAAGGTCGTTCTCCTCAAGTCTATCTCCTATCCGTTTCCAACGTCGCATACACAAGCAAGAATACTAGTGAAGCAAGAAAATCGTGCACATGCAAATGCAGGGTTTACTAAATTAGGTAAGCTTGGGCTACCTCAGAAAAATATACCTAAAGGTACAAGGCTGAGGCTCGTGGAATTTCGGCTGGTAACTCCCAAATGGCCCAAGGCACGAGTTCAACGTACTTTTCCACAGGTTTCCTAAATTCGGTAATCTGACGATGCAATTGGTGTGTGCAACGTGTATTTTTTTGAATTTTTTTTTTTTTAAAAAATAATAAAAAAAAGAAACAAATATACACAAAAAGGAAATAAAACCTAAAAAATTTTTGGGTTTTGTTACTTACCTCTTTTGGTAGGCAATTCCACAATAAATATAGAATATTACCTGCACAATAAAAACAAGAAAAATACCCAAGTAAAAGAATTAAATTAAATTAAATTAAACAAAAACTGAACTAAAAAAAAAAAAAAAAAATCTAAAACCTAACCTAAAAACAAGTCCGCGTCGGCGGCGCCAAAAACTGATGTAGTTTTTACAAGTGATAAGTACAGATTCGTTGCTCGGACTCTTTTAAAGATTTGATTTCAGATTAATAAAGAAAAATACTAAGACAAACTATTAAAATTTAATTCTTGTTTCCAAAGGGAGAAAATTCTAGGGTTTTGGATTCCACTACTTCCAATATTTGTAAACTCAATAATAGTTTCTTTGACAAATTACTCCTATTTTACTCAAAACAATTTTCGAACTCAATCTCATGCTTTGGAAGATATAACACTACATGCTCTTTTTTTTATGACTTTCGTCGCTATTCTAAGGCCTAATCCTCCTTCGCTTATAAAAGAACGGTAGAAACTACCCAATACAGTTTTTACGAAGCATGTAAAGAAGAGAGAATTTTTGGACAAATTAAAACACAATTTTGGAGTAAATATGCCAAAGAAATTAATTACTAAATATTACCCATCAAAAATAGTTTCCTCCAAAACCCTAGAGAATATATTTAGCTACTCATAGAACCAAAATTGAAGAAAATTTCATAATCATTGTATTAAAAATAATAATAAAAATGCTTACAATGATTTCCAGAAATAAACGACCGTCTCTGAGGGTCTTTGTTTTTCCACTGTTTGAAGAACGATAGAGGATTAACTCTGTCGTTGTATTTAAGACTGCTTCTGCGACTGCTTTTTACAGGTGTTGATCTTCGTGTTCTTGAGTTTTGCAGCAGCAGGAAACTTTCTGTGACTTGTGATTTTCTCGACTCCTAGCTCTCTATTCTTCCCCAGATTATCCGTCCCCCTTCTCTAGGGTCCGACCATCTCTTTTATACTCAACAAGGCCTTCGAATCTCTTGAAATAACTCCCATTGATCTTCTTTCCTTTTTTTTATTTATTTTCTTCTTCACGGCCAAGTTACGGGATTATTCTCTTCTAAGCTTCCTTGCGTGTTTCATTTGTTTCCAAACTCATCAAAACTCTTCTTTTGTTAACAGATACGAATCATATGTTCCCTATTTTTCACGTAGTTGCCAAATTTTCAGCCCGATAACCTTTCCACATCTCTGGTTTATCACCGGTGATTATCCAGCTCAACTGGATTGAATAAATCACCCATATCCACCCTGTTTAGCCTTAACAGGCCCAATGAAACTAAATCCAACGATTAAATCTCATCCTAACTCGCTGAAAAATCGAACCCTAAAACTGGTTCGTGAAGAACACTTTCCCGCCAAAACCCGTGAGCTCTGATTCTTCTTATGCCGATTATCTAGCCAATTCTGGTCAAAACAAAGACCATTACCATCCCTGTTTGGACCTTAAGATCAAACCCAATGATTCTCAGCACTTTAGTCTCACCACAGCTTGCCTAAAACACAAACCCTAATTCTGTTCTTCAGTTTCCCGCCAAAATTCGAAATTCAAATGGAGAAGATGACTCTCCCCTTATCCCACCGGCCGGTGTCCCTTTAGCAATTTGGGCTACATTTAGCAATTCTTGGGGTTGCGAATAGCAATTTATGGGGTACAAAGATAACTTTTGGGCTGTATATAGTGAAAAACTCCGGGTGACTTTATCAACTCTTAGGGACATTTAAGGGGGGGTGCATTTAACACTTTTTCTGGGTGCTTTTAGTAGTTTCTCGAGCAACCATCTCTTACCTCTCATATTCACTTCTTTTCTTCAATTTTTATACATCACTAAGGCTGTAACATGCTTTTCAAACATAATCGCATCACTAAAGCCGACATGCCTTTCAGATAGAAAAGAAGTAAATAATGAGAAATAAGTCGCCTCAATAGTAGTTGCACATGAAATGACACTTTAGCCCCTTTTAAGCGACGTTTCCTCTTCTTTTGCTCCAAAGTACCTAAAACTCAAAATCAAATAAAAGATACATAATTTACAAGAAAACATAACAAAGAAAGCATAAACAATAGATAAATATCAAGGTGTTTTAGACACCTATCAGTTTCCTCAAATCTGTAAGAATGTTGAAATCTTCAAGGGAAGAAAATTCAACAACCGAAAAATGACAACCTAATTGGTTATCATGAATCCTTACTTGTTACCCTCAAAGTATACAGTAAGGATATAAATGTAAATATTTGGATAAAAATATTTCTAAATTTTTTTTTTCGGTTAAGAATTTAATTGAAATAATATTCTCAAAGATTTTGAGAAAAAGTTCTTAAACTTATAAGAGGAAAGATCTCTTACTTCATTTTATAGAGATCTGACAGAATGTCTACCTCTAGCTGCAACTCTCGCAAAACCGAAAAAGTATGGACTATATTGTTTCCTAACAAGAAACTTCGTCTTGAATCTTCTGACGATGATTCGGATTCATCTCCATAGCTTCATCAAGATGTTCCTAATGAAGAAATCTCTTCACTGAATGATAATCTTCTCAAGAATCTTTCACTAAAATTAGATCTAATATTATGTGAAGTGAGGAACATGGAAAAGGATTTGCGAAAGGAAGTAAAGGAAGTCAACGACAATGTTATTAATCTTGAATCAAGACTAGTAATCATAGAAGATGATTGGAATCCTGTGAAATCTTCTGATCCGGCTTCAACATTGAAGGAAACTCTAAAAGAATAAAATTAGAGATTCAAATTGAAAAATAGACATCAGTTTTTGATTTATTTCAATAATTGTATAAGGTCTACTTACTGTGTCGATGATACTTCCCCCCCTTACATGCATTCCCTAGCAGTAACTTATTTCGATGCGGTTAAGAAACAAATCCCAGACCAATTTTCTATGTCTGCAAGAGATTCCACCTTATGGCAGTGCAACCATGTCAAGCATGCACAAGATTATCTATTAGTTGTACCCATTAGTGGGCTTAATCAATGCCTCGGACTAAGACAATTCAGAGCTGTGCTTTGTTATCGCCTCGGTATCCCTTTGTTTGTTGAGAATAGTTTATGCCCAAGTTGCAACAAATCTATGGACATTTTTGGAGATCATGCGTTTCACTATGCTAAGGATGTTGGATATAAGTTTCGACATGATCTTGTTCATGATGTTATCGCTGACATTTGCTACAAAGCTGGTGTGCCTGCGCGCAAGGAGGTCTCTCTTGGCCTTCGAACGGATGATGACAGAGATTTAAAGCCAGCCGATATCCTTGTTCTTAACTGGGAAAATGGACAAGATGTTTGTATGGATGTTACAGGTGTCTCTCCATTCACCGGTGATGGTGTCCGCTCTTTTATCCCAGGAAAGGCAATTTCTAGTGTGGTTTCACGAAAACGTACTAAATACTTGGACAAGTGTGATGCACATGGGTATGGTTTGGGTGTTCTAGCTTTCTCTTCATTAGGGGAACTTGGCGAGGATACTTTGATTTTTTTCAAGCGTCTGAAGAATTGTCTAGTTAGTAATGACGCTAGTAGTGGCTTAGGTAGTTTTATTTTTTATAGATTAGGTGTTGCTATTCAAATGGGAGTTGGAGCCCAGCTTGTTGCTAGGTTACCAACCAAAAGCATTGTATGATTCTATGTAAAAATAAATAAATAATAAAAATAATAAAAATCAAATTATCTTATTTATGAATAAAATTATTATTTTATAATTTTTCTTGTGATAGTTTTTCGATTACATAGCATGTGCTTGAATTCTTTATATTATTTCTATGTGTTTATGGGATGTTTGGTTTCGGTTTTCATAGCCTTAATCTTCGATCTCATATGATGTGAACCCTTATGGTTTGGGTGACTTTTTGGTTTGGCGGGATTAAGTTCTAGCCCATGATGGTAGGCTTTATCAAAGGATCATAAGGGGTTCCGATTGAAACTCATGTGTAAAAAAGTCACAATATGTTGAATCATTTTTGGTTTAGCATAAAAGCATATGTGTTTCGGGTTTTCAACTTTTGCTATGCATTAGTTAAAACCGATTCAACCTTTCTCTGGTAAAGGTTATTGTTGTTGTTGTTGTTCTTTTGTTCTTGCGATAGGATGACAACACGATGGGGAGAGTTCTAACTTGAACTTGCGCTTAATGACATATCTTTAAGGGGAGAAGAGGATGCGGAATTTGAGGTAACAAATTTGTTAGTTAATCATTTTCCTGTTTAAGAAAAGCCTGATTTTATTTCATATATTTTGCTTTTGCTTAACAAAATTTTGTTACAATTGATGTTTATTCCATTATGTGTGTATGGATGTGTGTGTGTGTGATTCAATTGTTTCCGGTTAAGAAAAACTATTGTTATCTGATACATGTGTATCTTCCTTTCCCTGGGAACTAGTGATTCTCAAGACGAATTGAGGATAGAATGCTACATTAGGAAGGATTCCTTGTTTAGGATAAATTCCTAGTTTAGGAAGGAGTATTGTTTTGAGCAGTATTCTTAGTTTAGGTAATATACCTAGAAAGGGAACTAGTCCTACAAAAGGAAATAGATTCCTAAGACGTTTTGGAAACCAAACCAAGCCTATAAATAGGGATGTTTAGCTCATAACTAAACACATCTAGTTAGTGTGTTCTTGTTATTGACGCACACAGATATTAGGCACAGAAAACCTAGAGAAAGTTTACGACAATACTTGTGCAAGCTTAGCAAACAGTTTAAGGTTAATCCACTGTTTAGAGAAGATTGTGAGCGTAACAAAGAGAGAATTGTATTCGTTTTCTTGTTCATAATCTAAGAGAAGATATTTTCTTCGAATTATTACTTGTGTTCCATTTTCTAAGTTTCTCGTCTATTATTATTCTGAATTCCGCCTTTATAGTAATAGTTACCAAGGTACATAGATCAATACGTATCAAGTTGGCATCACGAGCAAGGTTAGTTTTTAGGGTGAATCCATGTGGTTTATGGTTTTCACTAGATCTCTCTACATAAAGCTTGGTGAGGTACTCGAGAAGTTGGAAGACGCTAAGAAAACAAGGGGATCAAGGATGACAAAGTCAGATGGTGATCCTAAGGAAGGCGAACCACAAACTATGGAAGAAAAGGTGGCTACGTTGCAGACAGACATGAAGTCTATTCAAGTTACCCTTCAGGAATTGAGTGAATGTATTCGTTCTCATACACCTAAGAAGAAGACGAAGAAAAAGGTTATACCTTCACCTGAAGCTTCGGAAAAAGATGATTCCGAAGAAGACGATTCAGAAGAAGAAGAAGAAGAAGAAGAGGAAGAATATGAGGATGAAGAAAAGGAGAAAGAGTTTCTTAAAAGTACGCATCGACTAAACCTCATGGTAAGAATCGAAAATTGATTTTCATGTTGATATTCCACTTTACGATGGGAGTGTCCATGTAGAAAAATTAGATGATTGGATTGAACGTCTAGAGACGTATTTCTCTTTCTTTGAATATGGTTCAAAGGAAAAGATTGCTTTCGCGGCATTGAAGCTACAAAAGCATGCTCTAACCTGGTGGAAAGCTTATCAAAGACAAAACCTAGGTAAAGGAGTATTGTCTTGGAAAAGATTCAAGGCAGTTGTAAGGAAACAGTTTTATCCGATTGGCTACCTTGAGGAGAGATGGTTCAAGTGGTACAACTTGAAGCAGACTTACAACCAAACCGTATAAGAATATACTTCGGAATTTCAGAATCAAGCTATGATTTTAGACTTAGACTTGGGAGATTATGTTATCTACATGAAATATATTTCCGGGTTCCATGAGTATATACGGAAGGAGTTGAAGATGTTTTCGGTGGATACTATCTCCGAAGCAAGTATAAAAGCTAATGCCATTGAAGGAAGGCAGAAAAAAACTGATGTCGAGGGAAACGTTAAGGGAAAGTCGGGAAGTTTCGTCACTAAAGGAGATGAAAGGAGCAAAGAAGAAGGGAAGTCAAGTGACAAAGTTGGTTTAGTTTGCACTCATTGCAAACAAACAGGGCATGTTGTTGACAAGTGTTGGATAAAGTATCCTAATCTAAAACCAAAAGGGTTGCAGAAGAAAGAAGCCATGATGGCAACACTAGTCGCACAAGTTCCAAAAGAAGTCAAAGGACTAACAAAACCTAATCAAAAGCTCTCTCTAATGGCAGGAGGCATGGAAGAACTTACGGAAGACGATTCTAGGGAACGACTCTTCACGGTTAAGATGCAGGTTAAGACAACACTAATAGATGTTGTTATTGACCCGAGAAGTCAGAAGAATTTACTTTCACATTCTTTGGTACAAAAGTTGGGTTTGAAAACTTTCAAACATCCGAAACCCTATCCTTTAGGGTGGCTTCAAAAGGAAGGTGGGCTACAGGTTGCAGAACAGTGCACGTTCAAGTTTGCTTTTGATGAGTCATACATTGACGAGGTTACATGCGACGTGGTTCCATTGGATGTTTGTCAAGTTGTACTTGGAAGTCCTTACTTGTGGGATCGAGATGCGGTTTTACATAGGAGGGAGCAGAAGTATACCTTTACCAAAGATGGGAAAGCTTTTGTAATACGAGCTATTGACTCTCCTCTTGAGGGAGCAAGTTTGATTCTGACCACTCGGGCTAAACGGTTGGTGAATGCTAGTACAAAGTTCATTCTCCTTGTGATCCGTTCTCTTGACGAGAAGCCGAGTAGAGTTGGTTTGGAAAACATTACCAAACAACAACAAGAAGACCTAAGAAGGTTAAGTATGTTTGAACCACCATTACTAGATGATGATGGAGATGAAAAGATGATCTTGCCACATGTGGAAGACTTGTGGTTAGATAGAGAAGAATCACTCGAAGAAGATTGCATTATGGAGCGAAGAGCGACAGAGACACGCCAGGAAGAGAATGAGACTTTCCTAAGTAGATGTCAAGGTCAAGTTCCCGGCAAGGATAGATGGTTCAACATGGTGAAAGGAACTCACGAGTTCCCTAACCTACAAGTATAACTTTCACAAGAGTTCAAGTTCTTAAGGGGGGGCGCATGATACATGTGTATCTTCCTTTCCCTAGGAACTAGTGATTCTCAAGACGAATTGAGGATAGAATGCTACATTAGGAAGGATTCCTTGTTTAGGATAAATTCCTAGTTTAGGAAGGAGTATTGTTTTGAGCAGTATTCTTAGTTTAGGTAATATACCTAGAAAGGGAACTAGTCCTACAAAAGGAAATAGATTCCTAAGACGTTTGGGAAACCAAACCAAGCCTATAAATAGGGATGTTTAGCTCATAACTAAACACATCTAGTTAGTGTGTTCTTGTTATTGACGCACACACATATACTAGGCACAGAAAACCTAGAGAAAGCTTACGACAATACTTGTGCAAGCTTAGCAAACAGTTTAAGGTTAATCCACTGTTTAGAGAAGATTGTGAGCGTAACAAAGAGAGAATTGTAATCGTTTTCTTGTTCATAATCTAAGAAAAGATATTTTCTTCGAATTATTACTTGTGTTCCGTTTTCTAAGTTTCTCGTCTAATATTATTCTGAATTCCGCCTTTATAGTAATAGTTACCAAGGTACAGAGATCAATACGTATCATTATCTTTCTTTATTGTTTGGTATCAATTGTTTAGGCTTAACGAAATTACGGTGCAATTGCGGTGCTATAATGTCTATGTTTGTTTCAATTGCTTCCGGTTAAGATAAATAATTATGCAAGTTGATTTATTTGGTTTCTATGAATTGTTTATGGCTTAACAAAAGTTTTCGGGATCATTTGTTTAGTCCAATTCAATTCCGGATAAGAGAAACTAAGTTAATTCTGATCTTGCTTAGACTTATCGAAGTATAGGATTCGGTTATTCAAATCTAATCGAATGCCTTAACAAGAAATACTAGTTAACTAACCTAGTACTTGTCTAGTTTAAAGTGAAAAGTCTAAGTTATTGTTCGAATAATTAGAACTTGATGATAAAAATAAAGTTCATTCTGATCTTTATTTTTGTCATATCAAACAAGCGATTGTATTTGTGCAATCGGTTTAGCAAAAGAACTAAGGTGCTTAGTCAATTTATGATTTGCTAAACTATTAGGGAAAATTGCTTCGGGCAATTGTTTCCTTGGTAACATATCAAAACAAAATTACATTATAGTTTCGGTTTTGATATTGGTTATCTAAAATGGTGTGTGGAACCCTCATGCTTAACTCTTATAGGTTGCAAGTCTTTTAGATTTGTAAGATCCTTTCGGCTTGACCTTTATTTGCTCGTACCTTTGTCATTTTGTGACAAAAAGGGGGAGAAATATATGGAGTAAACAAGTGATTTGGTATCACTAAGGAAAGGACAATGGTGCTTAAACCTTATATCTAATGAAAGAGTAAAGCATAGACTAAGGGAGTAACATATCATATTGATACTTGTGAATAACAAAGACGTGCGGATTGAAAATCTACCTATCTTACCTTTAGGGGGAGTATTAGCTTTGTTATTATAATATCAACAGTGGCATTTGTGGATTGAATGAATACATGTTATTGTGCTGTTGAACCTTGGAATCAAGCGTATGTATAATGAATTCTTGTAATTTGTTTATCCATATGATGTAAGAGTTTTGTCACTAAAACAAAAGGGGAGATTGTTAGAGCATAGCTCGGTTGAACCCACCAAGCGTTGGTATGTCAAGTTTGGTTGTCATATTTTAGTGAACCAAAACTCATTTAAAGATTCGCTTGATTATTTACTAGAGTCAACTTCGTATAGGTTAGCTAAAAAGTTATTAGGATATGAGACCTACAAGTATTACTCGAAGACTTGAAGAATGTGAAGAAGTAAAGATCTACAACGACGACATCATCCTTCCTCTTGAGGTTAGTAATATTTTGACATGAACTGTTTCATTCCTAACGTATCTTTCAAGTCGTGCTATATTGAAAACATAACTGCGAAGCTGTGAATGATTATACTCTAGTTAGAAGTATTAAGGAATTATAATACAAAGTATAACGCCTACTATCTTTTGAACTTCGTATATAAGACATCGACATAACCGTACGAATGCTATTGGATTATTTATGGGTATGTGTGAAGATTTCGTCCTAGGTACATTCATAAACTTGTTTTGTGAATCGAAACGGAAATCGCTAGGCTTATTGGTATTGTTATTCATTGCAAATCTTTGGATTACCAATATGTGTGTTCAGTATAACCGCTCATAACTTGTTTATGTTCTTGGTAAAAATAATCATAATGCATGACTTATGTATCGGTATGACTTTTATTAGTGAAACCAATCTTAAGTAATCACATGAGATGGTATGATCGATATTTGTAATTGGTGTGACCAATCCTAGTTATTGGGTAACTGATCCTAGTACTTGGTGTAACCGATCACAAGAGAATGTGTAATCGATCCTTGTAGTAGGTTAGCAAGTCTTAGTAATTGGTGTAACCGATCCTATGACTTGTGCAACCGATCACAAGTAATACCATGAGAATGTGGTAACCGATCCTTGTACTTAGTTAACAAAGTTTTGGAAATTATTGTGACCGATCATAGTAGCCACATGGAGGTAGAACCGAAACTTGTTTTTGGTAGAACCGTTAAACCCATGATTGTTGATTTGATATTTGATCAATCATATAGTTCTTGGAAATCAGATGAACCAATTCTAAACTTGTTTGGAAGTGTGGAAAATCGGTTCCAAGATTATAAATATGAAAAAGGATTTACAAAGTAAAGATGTCGACATACTTTGAACATGTGCGGTAATTATTATCTATTATTGTTCAAAGATATTCCTTAATAACTAAAGGAGAATCCCGGATTGAAATAAATTGAGAATCTTTTAATTAAGGTTTTTAGTTTTATATTCTTTTAATTTCCAGCAATTAAATGCATATATTTAGAAAATAAAAATTGGTAATGTGCATTTACTAATTAGAGATTTTCTATTGAGATTTCGGTCAATATTTGGACAGATCATTTCCAGGAATTATAAAAACCGATTTTGGCGTTTATTGCATATCTTTGAGAATATTCGGTTTTGGAAATTCCTTGGTGTCTAAACTTCCTTGGTCTATAAATATTGAAGTTTGCATTTCGAGAAAACTAATCCTCAGAGATAGCAAAACTACCTTGTTGTGTTGTTACTGGTGGAGCCGTCTATTCGGAGAGGAAAGTACCCTAATTAGGCGAAATCTCTTACGACCGCTCGTTTTAAAGACTTCTTTGGGATTGAGAAGCTCTACGAGTACCGTTGGTGGGAAACTAGATAATTGCAGTTTGTTATTAGTTTTCTAACTGATTTTATTGACTAACGGTTGTTGAACTTTGATTGCACCTAGTTTGCTTATGCTTGAGAATCTTCTCTTCTGATATAAGATTCACTTAAACTAGATCGAAGTGTCGAAGGGGATCTTTAGACTGTTTGTAGATATAAAGACGTCTTGTGATAATCCATCGTTAACAGACTCCGTTCGGTGTGTGATTGATCACAAGAGAGTCTCTAAAAGATAGGCAGGTTTGTGTGTAAATTCAAGTTGTTTGTGTGCAGGTGTTTATTGGAGATCTAAGAAGATTTGAAGACAAAGAAGATTTCTTATTTGAGTTCATAATCTTTGGTGTGCACAAAACTTGATTGGCTGGGATCCAACTATAATTGGTTTATCTTTTGATAGATTGGATTGATTAGTTGTGTAGAGGCATCATTATTTAGTATCTTGATCAGATCCTATTATTGATTTCATAGTCTAAACAATTACTTTGGTAGTTGTTGAATAGATTGATCTAAGAACCCTACAAATGAGTTTATTGGGATAAACGGAAGAGCCTTTTCTCAAACTCATATCACTTGTTTGAAAAGAGTTGTTACCGAACAGATTTGTTGTTCCTTTACTGTTTGGAATACGAACC
Source organism: Papaver armeniacum (assembly GCA_023531295.1). NCBI lineage: Eukaryota > Viridiplantae > Streptophyta > Magnoliopsida > Ranunculales > Papaveraceae > Papaver > Papaver armeniacum. Next base: position 267,440 of record JAJJWW010008196.1, read on the forward strand.
AAAGGAATCGTTCCAAGTGCGTGACTTATTGCAAGTTGGAGGCGCAGGGATACTGAGGGAACTAGGTGAACTGTAGGTTTAGTTGCTTGGTCTCAACTATACGAAGTTGGTTTAGATTTTGTATAACGGCTTAATCCTGAGAGTATTCAATTCTGGACAAGGTCCCGGGGTTTTTCTGCATTTGCGGTTTCCTCATTAACAAAATCTTGTTGTGTCTTTTACTTTTCTATTTTCGCAATTATAATTGTTTTTATTATAATTAGAAGTAAAATACACAAACGTTAATTCCTAATTACTTGATATCAATCATATAGTGTTTGGTTAAGTCCGAACCTATTATCAAGTAATCATACTTCGTTGTAGTATTGTCTCGATCTCGTATCCATAGACAATCACACGAAGTGTGAACTGATTCATTGTATTGTCTCGACTCAGTCCATAGACAATCACTTTCGGATAAAGGACTTATAGGTGGAAAAGTTTTAGATTGAGGTATATTTGGGTACCCTTGTCTTTTCAAAACATATTTGAAAAATAAGTCTTTGAGCATCTGCTAAACTATATTAAGACAATTGGTGAAATGGTTCGTGAAACGTAAGGCTAAAGTTCACGAGTCAGGGTGCTACGGTTTGTGAATCGGATTCGCCAACCCTACTCGTCTTGAGAACTCACATGGCTACGATTCGTGAACTGGGGTTCGCCAACTGCTATCCTTTTACACCAACTTGGAAATTCAGCTTATCGCGGTTCGTGAACAGTCCCCAAATGAACTTACGGTTTGCGAACTGGTTCGACAACCTTTTTTGTATTTCTGAAACTCAGATATCTATCGTTTGCGAAATGGTTTGCCAACCTATCATGAGCCAAAATATTAGAAGTTATGAATTTCTATCTTTTAATGTTTGAAACATTCCCAAATGATAAAATCATTTGCGTGGGCGATAATCAATTGATCTACAAATTAATTATTGAAAAATAAATTGTTTCGAACTAATATTGTTAAGGACCTTTGAACATCTATGCTTGAATCATATTTGGAGATATTTAACAAGACAAGCTTGACTCGAAATTTCTTCTTGCGATAAATGAACTATAAGTCATACGACATGGTCTCAAACGATAGAATGGTAAGATAATGAGTAAAACAGAATGTTTCAGTCTTCACATACCTAAATAATGAAGTTCTCCAAATGTCTTCGTCGATCTTGCGTCTTCGAGGGTGATGTCTGATACTCAGCTACCAAATTCCTACCTAGTTCGAGACTTGATTGAGTAGACTCGAAATCAATAAATAGTTTTGATCAACTAACATTGATAACAGGCTTGAGATAACATGTGGTTGTTTGTATATTGATTTAGATGTGACAGTTCCCTCAGGTGTTATGTTCAAACTTTCAACAAAATCAAATCTTGTGTGTTCCATATTCGATAATATGTTTATAGGTCAGATTGCTACAAATACAAACCTATTAAGTCTTTACAGTGTTTGCCTGCTCTGACACCAAATGAAAATGAAGGGGTACCAAATGTACACCATCAACTTTTTCGTTTGGACCTATAAGACAAAACCTAAAAAAATAACAAGTAGACCAACTTAATGATCCCAGAACAATATGTATAAACAGTTTATTTTTCTTGTACAATCAGTAGTTTAGAACAAAGATCCATGAACCTGATTGGGTACAATAACTCTTGGACCATCTCTAAAATCAATATCCAAGAACAACCTAGTATGTACCGTAACAATACACGAACTGAATTCCAACAAGAACAAGTCTTGTAATCTATATTTCAAGATTTGAACACAAGATGTTACACCAAATTCCTAGCAGAACACCAATTTTCTTTAGGAATTCCTCTTGTAAATCTTCTAATGGAACACCAATTCTCTTTAAAAGATACTCTCGAAAATCCTCTACCAGCACATTAGTTCTCTTAAGAAGATGTAAAACATCGTTAATGCTTTTTGATATTTTGCTTTCACAAAACACCGATTTGACTTCCCTTTAGATATGAATCAAGGTTTTGGAAATCTTGTGTTTGTTTCGAACAACTACCAGGTAAAAGTAGATATCAAAATAAACTTGTAGATAAGGGATCATTATACTCTCCCAAACTGGAAGAGAAACCTAATTATTCTACAACAAGAACAACTAGAATAAATCTAGAGATATCTTGTTAAAACTTCTTAAGGAATTTATGAGACACCTTAATTGAAGTTTTCTTTCTAGTCAAGACAAGATTTTGACCAACTAGTGTCAGTATACGATCATGAATTGAAATCTATCAAACCTAGGGTTTATGATCAGCAATCCTTGAATGGTCTTATATCATAACAGAACGACCTTAGAATACACAAGAATCATTGATTAACCTAGATTACAAGTTGTGTAACTATCAAAGAGATTATTACCAACTCGGATTTGTGATCCCCAAAGCAAAGACCTTTTGGTCTCATTCTGTTCACGAAAAAGAAAAGTAGTGAAAAATAACCCTATGATGCACACACAAATTTTTCAAGGGATGAATTGTGTATCTTACACAAACCCTTTATTTATAGTGAACAAGGTAGCTTGAAACTTTAGCAAGTTCATGAGTTATTTTCCTTTTTCAGGACTCTCCATACTTTGAGAGTCTTTCCTAAGTTACAACTCTTTCATAAATAATTAAATAAATAATTATTTTAGCAAAAATTGTATTTTTGTAAAATAAATTACAATTTAACTTAGGAAGGAGTTTAAAACATCATGCACACTTTAATATGGTAATCAATTGTGTGTGGAAGAATAGCCATCTTGCCTAGATAGGGAAACATCAAAAACTTGACTAAAAAAGGCATCTAGGTTTTCACGTTCAAGTCTGTGAACCGTTACAAACAGTTGGTGGAGTGTTTCCTATTCACGAATTGTAACAGCAACGATAATAATTATTACCGTTGCTTCAATAAATCACTCATAACTTCTTCGTTATAATTCGGAATTGAGTGACTCTTGGCTCGTTGAATTCTTATGACCATTCATTACAATATGAAAACCTTTCCAGTGAAAGGTCATTATCACTAAAGTCATGTCCCCGAGTCCATACATAAATGCATGTTTACCGTCATATGAGTTGTTCCATAAAGAGAACACTTGTTTCGATAGATTATAAAGGCAGTATTGAACAAGAGTCCAAATAAAATCAGTCACCACATACATTTATGGATGTTTTCTTTTGATATTCAATCTTCAATCTTCGAGGGTTATTCAATGATGTCTGATACTCAACTACACACTTCTAATCCTAGTCCGAGGCTTGACTTTAGTAGACTAGAAATCAAGATACAATTTTGTTCAACTAACATTGACAACAAGCTTGAGATAACACAACTTATGGGTTTAACCGAGCATTGCTCTAACCCTTAGCCATTGGTATCCCTTAGCCCTTCATCTGAGTCCACTTAAAATTTGGTATGCCCCAATTAATCTGGGTATACCCCAATCCGGCCAGTATTTTGTACAACTGAAATGTGAGAGCACTAAAAGAAAGAAATAAAACAACTAAGTTGTTATGAGAAACTACATATACCAAATAAAAATTACCAGTACCAAACAAAAATAACCATTTAATCATATGGAATTTAGTAACCCATATGGGCCATGGGTCTGATGCAACCTCATGCCATGCGTCATGGATAGTAAATTTTGTTGGCACCGAAAGTTAATGCTTACTCTCTTCAAGTATTCAGGAACTGAGAGGTTCGATAGTGAATAGAATCCTTTATCCATCCAAAAGTAAATCTTGTTCGACTCCTCTATAGATTATATGTAGTATGGAATCCCGACATTAACTTTCTTGATGCAGTGTCAATGGATACGGGACTAGAATGCCTTCTCATTTGAGTGAAAAAAATTTCTTGGTCATTACTGTTCCTGCTGCACCTCAGCATCCGTATCTACCCCGATTGAACGTTGGTCAATTTTAGATGATTTTTTTTTTTAAAAAAAAAATGCTCGGCACAGTGCATATCCTATCACAAGGATAAACACTCCACTTTTCCGACCTTTTTCTTGCATTTAAAGTTTTACTGTGTATATACCTCAATCAAGTGAAATAGTAACATGCTAGTCTTTTGGCATCGTAAGTATCTCTCGACAAAACTATAATATCTCACAAAATAAGTGCCTTTGTTGTCATTACAGTTACATTTATTAGTACAAGCTGGATAATATGGTTTTGATTTACTTATATTCATTCAAATGCCATTGAATATAGCTTGAAATCTTGCAACAACAAAAATAAAACATACATAAACACCAACAACATCAGTACCCATTAAGAATTCTGATCCACACATGTTTTTTTAAAGCATGAATTTTATTAAATTACTTAATGGGCTATTACACGAGGGTATATGATACCCAAAGATTCATCAGTTACAATTGGAATGATATGCCTTGAATTTAAAATAGCAAAACAGTGGACCAGAGCATGAGCAGCGGTCTTCGGATCATAGATGCATCGGGGGTAGATATTGGAGTCGAAGGTCGGAAGGCCTTCGTTCAATGTTTTCCACAAGAAAAGTTGTATTTTTTGATGGACACGGCTGAGTCCAAAAGAACTTAGTTGATGGTAGGGTTGTTCGATGCTTCTGATTGAAAGTGCTAATCATGCAAATGCGTCCATGTGCTGAGGTGTACTGCCCGAGCGATAACTGTCTATCTCCTTTTTTTCCGTCTTGATCCATCGGGTGGAGTTTACTAGAGAAGACAGATGTTACTACTGCGAAAACACTTACTAAAGACATACTAGATACTGAAAAATATAAGCAACGGGATTACAGACTCAAACTAGATTACACTAATAAAATAAACGCAGACTATAAACCCTACCTGGAAGAAATACAACTAGTCCTAAAACGAAAATAAAGTTGAGGAGTAAGCAAAAACTGAAAACAAAACGACGGTAAGGTGATGAGTCCACCGGCCTAATGTGTTGCATTTAGTCTTTGTTCCTAGATAGGTATTCTCAAGAGAAATTCGTGATTAGTGTAGGGTTATCACTGCTGCTGTGGAGTGTTGAAGCTGGTTGTGGCTGAACTTCGAGTACATCTTTCCCCTCCCAAAGAAGGTTATGGGGACTGAAATTTTCCTTCAACAAACTTCAAGATGTATACATAAGGCTGTCAAACAGATTGGTGAATGTTTGTTGTTGCAAGTCGTGCGAGCTAATAACACCGATTTGAATCGTTTAAATCTCATCTAACAATGAAACTTATCAAGAGCAATCATAAGGATCTTGGATTGGGGAGACAAAAGTAACATTTTTCCTATTGGAGCAACAGCTCCATATTATCTTCTCCATATTGTCTTCATAATTAACCATTTTTAATTCACAAAGCTAAGAGTCTACTCAAAAGTTCTCTTAGCCTTACCAAAATTTATCAGTAAAACAAAATCTCGCCTCTTGTATGCATAAGCGTATTAACAAGCTCGGGATAGAATTGAGCTTCACAAATAAAATAAAAAACAAGTCTTCAAAATGAAACAAACCTCTTAAATCAACTAAACAGAGGTCAAGGCTCGCCTCAATCTAATTAAGAGAACGCCTTCCAAAATTAAATTGAAACAGATTGAACTCATCCCAATTCGAAATCCAACCGATAGAATCCAAGCAATATGATGAAATACAACCATTAAGAGGGTAAGTGTCTGTGAAAACCAATTCGAAGAGGCAAAGATCGACATCAACAACAGATCGGAAGCTTGAGAGGAATTAACCGATGAGAACAGCCATAAGAGAAGTATATTTCCGCACAACCACATCGCAGCAGCAATTAGAGATGACAAAAACCCATCTATAAGAGATAGAATACCTAGATCTAGGAACTAATTGGTTAAACTAGCAGTAGCAGTAGGCTGGCAAACCGCCGGATTAGCTAAAGATTGATGAAGAAATTATGGAGATGGGTTGGGAAGCGCCGCTAGGGTTTCTTTGATCCACACATGTTAATGTTGGTTTATTTCTTAGTATAGACTTTCATTTCTTCAATCAAAGTAGTCAAGTCGGCATACGATGAACCGCCTTCTTCCACAGACATTTTGGCCATCTCACCTATTTCTTTGGCTCGTTGTTGCATTTCTTTGGCTTCTTCTCCATCACCCATCAGCTGAGAGACCACCATCGCTATTGTCTCCTTCTTCACCAATGACACATTTTTCGCATCTATCCACATGCTGTACTCTTTTGCTCCTAACCGAACTCCAGTCTTGATCACTTGAGTGACAAACTTCTCGTTATAGAACTGTTCAGCAAACATAGGCCAAGTTATCATAGGAGCTCCGGCACATATACCTTCTAATATAGAATTCCATCCACAATGAGTCATAAATCCGCCAACCGCTGGATGGTCGAGAATAAGTACTTGTGGTGCCCAGTCTCTGATTATGAGACCCCTTCCTTCGATTCTCTCCTCAAAACCTTTTGGTAAAAAACTCTCTTCGTCATCGGTTTTTATTTGCCTCACAACCCAAATGAAGGAATATCCTGAATTCTCAAGACCCATTGCTAGTTCTAGCAACTGATTGTTGCTAACGCGTGATACACTCCCGAAAGAAACATAAAGAACTGAGTTCTGTTCCTTTGAGTTCAGCCAGTTCAAAACATAATGTTCATCAATGGTAGATTTCTTTCCTCTTTCAGCTTTATCCAAAGTATTTGTATTTCGAAGCGAAACAGGGCCAATGTGCCATGTTTTTCTTCCCAATGTATTTTTGTAATGCTCGGCGTAAGCTGGCTCCAACTCGTAGAAACTGTTAACCAAGACTCCGTAGCTATTTATCTCGGATTCTCTTGTTTTTTCCATCATGTCAGCGAACACATTTTTACCTCTTAAATGGTCTGGTAGCTGTGACATGGTCATCTCTATCTTGTCTGGAAGACCTGGGATCACAAATGAGGAATGTGGGCCAGCATCGGCACTGATTGCCTCGTAAGGCTTGTAAAGTTCCAAGCTATCCATGACGCTGTGAGAAAAGAAGCTTGTACCATGAAAGCAAATTCGAGGAATGCCAAACTTAGCTGCGGACTCAGTTGTCCATGGTAAGAACATGCCGGCGATGACAAAATCTGGGCGGTGTTCTTCCAAAAGCTGCTCAAATGGTTGTTGAAGCAATGCAATAGCACTGAGAAATTTGGGAATCATCTCAGCTGAAGTGACCTTATCCATACTTTCAATTCCTTCTGGCAATCCTACTTCGGCAGCAGGGAACGGGATAGTTTGAACATTGATATCGAGACCGGATAATCGATCTCTTTCTGTTGTTTTAGAGATAGAAGTTGCATTAAGAGGAGTACATATTATAGTAGATTTAAGACCACGGGCAGCAAATAGTCTTGCAATATCAACCGTTGGAATCATATGACCCTGAGCCATGACTGGGAACAGAAATGCATGAAGTTGGTGATTATCAGTAATAGCTTCAGAACCCATTTTAGAACTTGAAAATTTATATAGAATGAAGTGGTAGAGATTCGGGTTTAGATTGAAATAGAATGAGAAATAGAGTGTGAGATTGAGAGATTGATTGGTGTGTTCTTGGGTTGCTTGAGTTACTAGTAGTAATACACTATACTACTCCTACTTATAGGAGTAATTTACACCAATGCAAAAGAAACTAATAATATAAAAAATGGGAAGAAAGATCATTTTGGAATTTAATCCACAAGAAATGGAATCCATATGGACAGATCTAATTTGATATCTTTATGTGTGTCTTCGTACATACAATATCTACAGATAGCCAGGCAAGAGTTGCTGATGCATTCTCTTGCGTCATTTTGTTTGTTTGCCCACTTCAAGTAACCGCTTGACAGATTTTGTCGACATCTCTAATTCTCAATGTACTCCTATCTTCAATGTTCCATTTGGTTGTATATACCAGGCTTACCTAGTTATTACCCTTTAGACGCTCTTTTGAACATTTACTGTCAAAAAGAAGCTAGTAAAACCCGGTGAATTTTGCATGTTCAGCACTCATAGGAAGGAAATAAAAGAAGAAAATGCAAACCAAAGAAAATAAAATGTCGTGAAAACCTTGTACATTTCTTTTCTTGGCATTTTTAGGGGCGACTTTTTTATTCCCAATCCATATACACCGTTAAGGGATGTCCAAAAATGCAAAGAATACGTTAATGCCCTTACATAATCGGAAGCTATTTTTTGCCCGATTATTATAAAGAAATCGGAAGCTTAGTAACGATATTATACTACCGATTAATATCGATTTTGTGCCAAACGCGTATCTTGCTTCTATAACAATTGGAAGGAACAAGAACCTCACTAGACTACCGATTATAGTAGCTCCTAAATTCCCAAAATTGGTGATTTCGTTAAGGAAGAAATTTGGGGCAACTTTATAATCGGAAGTCATATTAACTACCGATTATTCTAGTTCCCAAATTCGAAAAAAAAATGACATTTCGCAAAAACAAAATTTGGGGCAATTTGTATAATCGGAAGTCTTATTAACTACCAATTAATATAATTCTCAAATTCGAAAAAATTGAGATTTCTGCAAAAACAAAATTTGGGGCAATTGTATAATCGGAAGTGAAAATACTTCATTTGACTACCGATTAGACAGTTTCCCCAACAAAATAGAGCCGTTGGAACTCTAAACTCTATATAAGGATTGTATCCTTTTACTCTCTATGGAACACAAATACCTTTAAACTCTCTCCAACATCATCTTCAACATAATGGCCCAACCATTCATTAATCCTACGGAGTTCACGATTGAAGAAGATTTATCTTTATGTAGGCGCTATGTTCAATTCTATCCGAGACGAGGAGAAGAACGTAGGCAAGGAGGCATAATGAGTATGAGTTATTTGGGGAAAATTCACGAAAAATTCTGCGCCGACACCGGTAACCCAAACAACCGTCACAATCGGACGTTTGTTGATGTATAAAGCTACCGATTGTGACAAATTAAAGCTTCCAATTTGGGGATTTTAACGTATTCGGTAGCTTAATACACAAACGAATCTCCGATTGTCTATAATCGGTTGGTATTTTAATCGATTAGCTACCGATTAAATGTCGTTCATGGCATTCAATGCATGCAGTAATCGAATTTTCACGTTCAAAAACATACACAAACGCACATAACATGGATAACATGGTTATTAGAGTTTGTTAACAACATACATGTATGTTTGATGCATCGTTAGCTTCGATCTCGGGTGATTCTCCATTTTCTTCCATGAAAGCGTCGTCTAGGGTTTCATCTCCATCAAAGTTTGGATCATTCAACATATACCCCAAATCGTCATCTCTAAACGGTAGTGAACCTTGAACTTCAACAACTTCACGTTCTTCTTCATACCCATCCATGTTTATGGAAGTTGGCAACAATCGGAAGTTGGCAACATATACCCACTTCTTCTTCTTTTGTTTCTTCTTCTTCTTCTTTTGTTTATTCTTCTTCTCTCACTCAATCGGAAGTTATCTCACAATGACCCAAAAACAATTTCCAAACACTAATATATAGACCGATTATAGCAGATTATAATATTACAAAGTTTGCTTCCGATTACTGTTTCAATCGGTAGGTCTATAAGTTGATCTACTGATTATAGCAGATTTCAAAATTCATTACATGAAGGATTTTAGAAAAAACTCATTTTGGGGCAACCTATAATCGGGAGGGTTTGTAACCTATTTAGTTTCCGATTATGGCTACATCCAAAACACGAACCAAGTGGTTGTGGTTATGGTTGGCCAAAACCTATGGAATTTGGCCAAGGTTGAATATGGGGCTACTTATAATCGGTAGTCATACAACTTGGATTATCTACCGATTATAGAAGGGAATATTAGCCAAAATATCCACATACTAATCGGTAGGTAGTGTTTCAATTTAACCTACCGATTACGGTATAGGCTACCGATTATGGAAGGACATAGTTGCCATTTAAAAATTTCGGAGATAAGGGGTAGCTTAGATTTACGTTTGGGTGATCTTTTTTGTCTTTTAATGTCGCCCATAATTCTTTTGGGTCGCCCCTAAAAATGTCAGGTTTCTTTTGTTTAAGTTCAACTTGTTGGGCCTCACATTCTAATATTTTAATAATATCTGATGCAACCTCATGCAATGCGTCATGGATGAACTTTGTGGGTACTGAAACTTCGTGCTTACTCAAACTTAGTGCTTACTCATTAAGTATTCGCAGAACTTGGGATATCTCATTAGATTCATACGACTAGTAGTGAATATAAAATCCTTAATCTATCCAAAAGTAAATCTTGTTTGTCTCCTCTATGTTTCTTGTCATTCGCGATGCAGTGTCAAACTGTCAATGGAAGCCAGACTAGAATGCTTCCTTGGAGTTTTAGTAGCTTTTTGAGCGAAATTCTTGGTCTTTCCTATTCCAGCCCCTATATCCATATTCACCACAATTGAACCTTGATAAATTTTTGTAGGTACAGAAATCCTACTCGTCACGTGGTCGAACGAGGTTGCACGAAATAAACAAGGAAATCTTAAACGAAAGATCTCTCATCAACCCCGAGGAAGAATGTCAGTGATAAGTCAAATTAAATGTCAGAGTTACTTTTACGAATATTGGATCTGCGAAGTAAGAATTCATTCTTGAATAGAGATCTGCGAAATGTGTATAGACAACTACCAAGCGAAATAAGGATGACTGGACGAGAAGATATTCAACGAAGTAAAACAATATCCTCAGGCGAAGATGAATTGTTGCGCAAGAAATGGGACAGCTGTACCGACAAGATACCGAAGTTATCGGCGAAAGGAATGGAATAACTTTATCGAAAATGGCTTACGCGAAGTATAAACCAGAATCACGTGAATTGTGTGATTGCCGACGAAGTAAAATGAGCTGTAATCCACTACTTAGTTTTTTAAATAGAGACCATGGTTCATTGTAAAAGGGGTGGGATTTTTGTATTTGGAGAGGTCATGTTGAGAGAAAGTAAGTTAGGGTTCTTGTGAGTTTCAATACTTGTAATATCATCATCATCATCTCGATCTAATAAATAAAGAAACATTTCTATTTCGCTCATTTGAATTATGTCTTAGAATTGTTGTGTTAGTATTTGGGTGTACTACTGGATTTCCAGTAGTTACATTTTGGCGTCCAGAAATAGGGAACTTAGGTTGAGAGTTTACTCTCACCTGATATCTTGAGAGAAAGTTGAAGTTGTTCTTGAGTTCTTGTTATTTGAATTCTAACGAGTTGTTTTTCATGAAAGTTTGATTTCGAAAACTCTAGATGTTTGGTTCTTGTTCGAGATCTGAAAACTAGAGTAGGTTTTGAGTTCTGTCTTGAAAGGCTCATTAAGATCTTAAAGGAAAGATTATCCTAAAGTATATAGCAAAGGTAACTTTATTTCGTTAGCTAAAGATCATCAACGAATCGGTGAGTAGGAGTTGATTCATAAATATCAGTCGAAGTTGGTTAATGGCAAGAGTACCAAATCGAGCAAAACGCGTAATAGCATCAAGGAGAAGCAAACGTTTAGAAGCAAAAAGAGGAAGAAGGATGGAGAGAGGAGAAACATCAGCTGCAGGAGGAAGACGTGGTGTGAATCAACGGCAAAACGGTGTTCCTGACGATAACGACTTTAGAGAGGGATCGGTTCATACTACAGATACGGAAACTGTTGTGGGAGAAGAACCTATTGGAGAGGAAAGGGAGGAAAATTGTAATGAAGAAAACATGACATTGGAGCAGTTAAGGGAAACACTTCGTCAAGAACGAGAAAGATAAAGAGACCTAGTGGAGCAACGAACTAGACTTGCAAGGCAGAATGCCACTTTGATGCAACAAAATCGTCAGATTAATGAAGAAACAACATCCAATGACCCACGAGGAGGAGACTCAGATGCGAGGACATGCTCGTCAACAAGAAGGAATTTACGTCAGAGAGACGATATACCCGAAAATAATGAAGACGAAGAAATGAGAAATTAGGAAAGAAGAGAGCGAAGAAGGAGACGCCGAAGACAAAACAACGAAGAAAGAGAGCTGAGAAGAGCATTGGAAGAAACTAGGTGGGTGTTGATGGTGGTTTTTAGCTTAGGGTTAAAATTGTAAAACCTTGCATCTGATGTGACGTCACTCTGTAAGGAAACGGAGCCATGAGTGTTAACCTCTCCACTGGCATATTTATTGAGTCGTTCAATATATTTACATGAAATTTATCCAGACTGGCGAATGTAGCAACCATCCCAGGTGTTCTGTAAATTTCGGCACCTTGCCTATATTACTTATTAATATAAGATTCACTGAGTACTTTTCATGTGCTATGTTCCCTGGCAGAACCCTTAATATCGGTATGGCATGACGGATTTGTGTTCACTCGCAGCAGAGTAGCACGGATTTCCAAGTACCAAAGTTAAGGCCATTGCACAAGACGCTCAGACAGAAAGCACACTGCACTCTGTAAATAAGGAATTTGTGGCAGGACACAAAATCCAACTAATTTTCGTGATAACTCACAAAAAACACATGAACCTGACTAATTTGCAAAATTAGGTTTTTTGCGCCCTGCGCAGTACATTAGACCCCGTTGGTCGAAATTATGCTTAAGCAACTAAGCAATTGATCCACCGCGGATTAATAAGGGTAGAGTCCTGCCCAAAATCAGAAAACAAAGAGTAATTGAGCCGCGAAGAAGTAGCAAAAATGAGAGGAGGCGTGGCCACGCCACAGGCCAGCCAGCGCCACTTGGCCACGCCTCATGTTACCTAACCGGCCCTACTCCTTTGTCAGCCAATCAGGTCGCCTTAAACCTACCACACTCCCATGAGTTGTGGCTATGCCCATACTTGCCGGCCCCTATTCCCTATCGACCAATCAGGTCGCTTAAAATCCGCCACGCCAAGACTTGGAAGTGTGGCCACGCCATAGCTTTCCGGACCTCTTTCCATCGACCAATAAGGTCGCTCTAAATGCGCCACACAAATTTAGAATGAGATCGGCCCCATGCTGCTTGCCGGCCCCCATTTCCATCGACCAATCAGGTCGCTTTAAATCCTCCACGGCGCACTGGAAGTGTGGCCACGCCCTAGCTTGCCGGCCCTCTTACCATCGACCAATCAGGTCGCTCTAAATGTGCCACACAAATTTAGAATGAGGTCGTCCCCATGCTGCTTGCCGGCCCCCCTTTACATCGACCAATCAGGTCATTTTAAATCCGTCACGGTGCAATGGAAGTGTGGCCACGCCCTTGCTTGCCGTCCCCCCTTCCCATCAACCAATCAGGTCGCTCTAAACTTGCCACACGCACACCTGAAGTGTGGCCACGCCCGCGTTTGGCCGGCCCTCTCTTTTTCGACCAATCAGGTTGCTCTAAACCTGCAACAGTATTAAAAAAGAGAGGAAAAATTACCAAGCCAAGTAACGTTTCCCAAAGCACTAGGATTGATGTGGAAACAGGGCCAATATTGCAGGAGCCATATTTGGGTCTAACACCAATATTCCAAAACAGCTGCCACAGTTACGCTACTGGCATGCCGCTATGCCATGGCTACGCCAGGCGCCACTATGCTAATGGAGCCAGTTTGCTACACAACAAAGATATGGCCATAATCAACAGCAACCCTTCCTCATGAGATGCAATCTCAGCCATCCAAGTTCGCCACTGAACTAACAGACTTGCGGCAAGTTCCAGGCGAACAGCTAGTAGCCATGGCTACGCCAGGCGCCACTTACACCAACGTGCCACTGGCATGCAAGAGGTATGCCAGTCATGCTGCAATGCCACTGGCGTACGCCAAAAACGGCATTGTGACATTACCAGGCGCCAACAGAAGGTAGCCATAATCAACGGCTACCCTTCTTTATGAGATGCAATCTGGGTCATTCAAGTTCGCCACCAAACTGACGGACTTGTGGCAAGTTTTAGGCGGCCGGCCAAGGCAATCCTAATAGCATCACATGCTATTTTCCTATGGCAAGTCTCTTGACTTTGACTTGCCACACATAGCAACCTGCTACACGTTTTCCACGAAAACACTCGAGACATCAAACATGTCACAAACTAGGGGATACTCATCAGGGTATTGGTCTGGCGGTTTACAGCGTGCGGCGTGCAATACGCCCGTTATAAGAAAGTGTCATGAAGTGGGACAATTAGTGGTTATGAAAGTAACGGTGGAAACTAATTCACTTCCTTCATCATGGAAGCATAATGCATGACGGTTACACATTACTCTATTCTTCCACCACTCAATCGTTTCCATTTCCTACGAGACCATGGTACGTTTCAATATGACTTGCATAAATAGGTTTCACCTATTTACCACGAAACAACAAGTTTTTGTCGGCAATAACATAGTATCCAGAAATCACCAAGAACGGATAGCTTTTCACTCTGCAAGCCAGTTCCACTTTATGATACAAGTCATAAGACAAGCCACATCTTCAGAACTAACTATTCTGGTCTCAACACTCTCTTCGCTTCCCTTCCTAAGACCAACCCTTCTCCTTCACTTTGTGACCGAAGCAAGCTGGAACGACCATTTCTTGGTTTAGGCCAGGATTGTACAGATTGATCTCTCGAATCAAAAGTACTCCCATGCAGTGCATTGTTTAGGGTTTAGATTCGTTTCTCATTCACACACCCAAAATTACCAAAATCAGCAGAAACGGTTTTCACCCACAAATAATTGGCGACCACAGTGGAAGATTAATCTCTCGGTTGCAATATCAATTTCCAATTTTATTTTTCAATCCCGATCTCAAGATGGTCGAACTCAGGTACTGATCAGCAACAAACCCTGAAAAACACTAGCGCTGAAATCATACTCGGTATTAACGTTCCTTCCAGTGGGCATTAATACACCACCTATCAACACCAGCGGCGCGGAAAATGTTACTTCAGGCGTTACACCTCCTATCACCAGAGCCATAGCCGCTGCCGCCACCCCCAACGTTTCTTCTAGTGTGACGCTCCCAGTCGTCACCAAAGATGTTGTCATTCCACCATCAGGACGAGAGACCGGAGGAGCCAGATGAAGCCAACCTCTTATTACCATTGCTGATTTGGAAATACAAGAAGTTTTTGCTGAGGCTAAGACGGACATGGCCACAACTCAAAAGGAGCGAAACAATGAACATCTGAATGATTAGTCAAGGGATTCAGAATTCGGGCGTTAGATTGTCATAAACCAAATGTGACCGAACATCAATTGTGGAGTTGTGCATTAATGATTTCTGGGGACTCTGTTCACAAAACCATGTAATCTATGATGGAGCATGTGTGTGAGATTTTTATTTCTTTAAGGTGCAGCGCCGAGCTATATTTTCAAGCTCTCAGCCGTGTTGCGTAGGCGCTTCGAACTTTGCTCCAGGAGCCGCTTTAACTTTTCGCTCTATAAGCTGCTCCGCTTCAACGTTCTCCCTAGAAGCCGCTCCGCTTCCGCGTTTCACTCCAAAACGTTATCTCCAGAAGCCGCTTTGCTTCCACGTTTCACTCCAGGAGCCTCTTCAACGTTGTGTCCAGAATCCGCTCCGCTTTAACGTTTCGCTCTAGGAGCCGCTTCAACGTCTCACCTCCGAAGCCGCTCCGCTTCAACGTTTCGCTCCAAGAGCCGCTTCAACGTTATCTTCAGAAGTTGCTCCGCTTCAACGTTTCGCTCCAAGAGCTGCTTCAACGTTCTCCCCAGAAACCGCTCCGCTTCAACGTTTCCCTCCAAGAGACGCTTCAACGTTCTCTCCAGAAGTCGCCACTCCTCCCTGTCAAGGTTCGTGATCACAACCAGCCAAGGTTCGTAGTTGTGGCCACTTTTTGATCCATCTCTCCAAAGCCCGTGGTCGCGGACAGTTTACTCGCTTACGCATCCAGCCAATCTCTTTGCTTCCATGGACGCCCATGCAATTTCTGCCAACCCATTTTGTTTCCATGACAATGTAGTCTCTTCGGATCACATCTACTGCCAAGAAGTGTTGCTGCTTGTTTGTTGATACCATCCAGAGGTTAACCATAACAACAACCGCTACAAAGGTAATCCATACTTCTCCATATTTTAGTTTTACATGGAAGAAGTAATAGAGTCGCCAGTACGGATGCAAGATGATATCTTTATCATGGTCAACTCACCGACCATACAAGATAGAAATGCGTAAACCAAACTTGGGGACTAAGGCTCTACACAGAATCCCTCCATTGTCAAAGCTCAGAAAACACGATCAACCCAAAAGTCATAGCCACGACAAGGTCATCTACTCTTCAAGGTGTGGCGTAAGGATTTCATCACCTCTCCGCCCAGAAGGCGTGTGCAACACTTTACGAGGCCCACGAAGGATCACAAGCCTACCCAGAGGAAATAATTTCTGTAACCAAAGAGAAGTGAGACTGGGGACTGCTCGTCGCGGTCCATCCCCGACAACAATCAAGCATTCATGAGATAACTCCAGAGACGCGGCTGAAAAATTTTTCTTGAAGAGACAGAGGGAGCCACGATTAACGACATAACTCTTTCACCTCTACCTCTTTGTTATCCAGGATTTTTCGTCCATAAGGTGATTCCAAGAATCCCATCATCACATTCAGAAGAGTACAATAAGCTTGTGTCAAATCCCATAAGCGTGGATTCAAGGCGATGCAATTAAAGTAGGCTACAGTTGGAGACTGAAGCCTCCTTCAGGTTTAGAAGTTTGAACGCAGTCACCACCTTACCAGTGAACGCAGTAGAAGCACATCTTCCACGAGAAAATAGGCTCAGGATAATTACACATGGGGACTACCAACATGGGATGCTTTCACTCCCCTCAACCAGGTTATTTCTGATTTCAACATCATCACTATCGAAGTTTTACGAGCCACATGAATTCCTCAACATGAAGCCGTACACGTGCATCAAAGACTCCAAAAGAACGCTACAGAGATACATTCACATATCCGTCAACGCCATTGGATCTAACAGAAGTATAACTGGGACTGGTCACCACATCCCATTCCATACAACAATTCAAGATTCAGAAGATGGTTCAAATAATGTCACTTGGAACGAAGACCTTGAAGACTTGATAGCAGCATATCGGCAACGGAACTCTCTCAGCTCATCTACTTCACCCAATGGCTCTAGAAGATTTCGTCCATGCAAGCATCCACAACATATCATCATCGCAATCGGAAAGTCCAGGCACCAGATAACCTAAAGTCAAGAATGGACCAACAACGCAACCACAATCTCCAAGATTAGCCCTGACATGATCATTGTCGAGCATATGTTTCATCCATCCATCCCAAGAGTGCAATGGAGTTTGGTAAATTTTGAAATATACTGAGAGGTCAGATACTCATTCTTCTAGAGTCAGAACCTTATTACACATTCTGGAGAAGATCGATGATACTGTTGAGTGGCTACATGCGCAAAATGGAAAAGAGCACCTACCTTGAGTTCTCCTAGCTCACCTTGCTGCTGATTACAACTACCGGAGATTGCTTTGTCGTTGTTAATGCTCGCTCTACCACCGCTAAAAAATGACGAAGAGGAGCAGGACGCTGCAGATAAAATCACGAAGCCGGACGAGCAACAAAGACAGAAGAGGGTCGATACCCATTTTCATACGAACAGAGTTTCTAGAGTTTGAACAGAATCAAGATTCCTCCTTGCTCCATGAACGAGAATAGATGACTGGGCATATCACACTCATGATTCATAGTCGAACAAGCCGTGTGCCAATATCTCCGCTCCATGGCCGAACCAGCAGCGCGCCAGCACGAGGAACACCAGCCGCTCAACCTGCAACGCTCCGTGGTCAGGCCAATTCTCCATGGCTCCAGCACTCCATGGTCAAGACAACTCTCCATGGCTCCAGCACTCCGTGGTCAAGCCAACTCTCCATGGATCCAACACTCCGTGGTCAAGCCAACTCTCTATGGCTCCAGCACTCCGTGGTCAAGCCAACTCTCCGTGGCTCCAGCACTCTACGGTTAAGTTAGCGCCAACGCTCCAGCATTACGTGATCCAGCCAGCAAGCCTTCCAAGTGCCATTTCCATCGTTCCGCGGACTGAAGCCATCAGCGCCATCATCACCGTTTGGTAGCCAAAGTTCCACCGCCATCATTACCGTTTGGTAGACAAATTTCCAGCGCCATCATCTCCGTTTGGTAGCCAAAGTTCCAGCGCCATATTTTCACCATTCCACGGACTGAAGATAGTTTCACCATTTCACGGACTGAAGCCAGTTTCCACCATTCCGCGGACCGAAGCCAGTCTCCACCATTCCGCGGATCAAGCTTGATCTCCAAGCATTCCACGGACAAGCTTGTCTCCACCATTCCACCTGATCAAGTTTCCATCATCCCACCTGATCGAATCCAGTTTCCACCATTCCGCGGACTGAAGCCAGTTTCTACTATTCCCCGGACTGAATCCAAGCGCCATCTCCATACGTTCCGTGACCTAGCCAGCTAGCGCCATCCACCGATCCGCGGACCAAGTTGCAGCGCCATCTATGCCGATCAGTAGCCAGAGTTCCGGCGCCAACGCCAGCACCCTATGGCCAAGCCGAATTTATGCAAAGCCGCCAATGCAAGGATCACAAATTCTTCATACCTCATGACAAAGGTTAGCCAAATCTTCCTGACAATCTCTTCATGACTTACCGTTTCGATTTTATCCTTGTCTATCACCATCTCAAGCTTACCCCGCAACAATGCCACTGTTCCGAGCTAAGCAGGCGACTTAATGTTGATGGTGGTTTTTAGCTTAAGATTAAAATTGTAAAACCTTGCATCTGATGTGACGTCACTCTGTAAGGAAATGGAGCCATGAGTGTTAACCTCTCTACTGGCATATTTATTGAGCCGTTCAATATATTTCCATGAAATTTATCCAGACTGGCGAATGTAGCAACCATCCCAGGTGTTCTGTAAATTTCGGCGTTGCCTATATTACTTATTAATATAAGATTCAATGAGTACTTTTCCTGTGCTATGTTCCCTGGCAGAACCCTTAATATCGGTATGGCATGACGGATTTGTGTTCACTAGCAGCAGAGTAGCACGGATTTCCAAGTACCAAAGTTAAGGCCATTGCACAAGACGCTTAGACAGAAAGCACACTGCACTCTGTAAATAAGGAATTTGTGGAAGCACACAAAATCCAACTAATTTTCGTGATAACTCACAAAAAACTCATGAACCTGACTAATTTGCAAAATTAGGGTTTTTGCGCCCTGTGCAGTACATTAGACCCCGTTGGTCGAAATTATGCTTAAGCAACTAAGCAATTGATCCACCGCGGATTAATAGGTGCAGAGTCTTGCCCAAAATCAGAAAACAAAGAGTAACGGAGCCGCGAAGAAGGAGCAACAATGATATGAGGCGTGGCCACGCCACAGGCCAACCGGCGCCACTTGGCCACGCCTCATGTTACCTAACCGGACCTACTCCTTTTTCGGCTAATCAGTTCGCCTTAAACCTGCCACACTCCCATGAGTTGTGGATGGGCCCATACTTGTCGGCCCATATTCCCTATCGACCAATCAGGTCGCTTTAAATCCTCCACGGCGCACTGGAAGTGTGGCCACACCCTAGCTTTAGGACCCTCTTTCCATCGACCAATCAGGTCGCTCTAAATGCGCCACACAAATTTAGAATGAGGCCGGCCCCATGCTGCTTGCTGGCCCCCCTTTCCATCGACCAATCAGGTCGTTTTAAATCCGCCACGGCGCACTGGAAGTGTGGCAACGCCCTAGCTTGCCGGCCCTCTTACCATCGACCAATCAGGTCGCTCTAAATGCGCCACACAAATTTAGAATGAGGCCGTCCCCATGCTGCTTGCCGGCCCCCTTTCCATCGACCAATCAGGTCACTTTAAACCTGCCACGGTGCACTGTAAGTGTGGCCACACCCTTACTTGCCGGCCCCCCTTCCCATCAACCAATCAGGTCGCTCTAAACTTGCCACACGCACACATGAAGTGTGGCCACGCCCGCGTTTGGCCGGCCCTCTCTTTTTCGACCAATCAGGTTGCTCTAAACCTGCCGCAGTATTAAAAAAGAGAGGCAAAATTACCAAGCCAAGTAACTGGTGTGATTTTTAAAGTTGTTTGTAAAGTGGTAGTAAAGATTCGTTCAACTCAGACTTGTAAAGACTCGATTTAAGACTTAAAAATATAATACTCTAAAAACAAAGATAATATTTACACAAGTTTTTCACGATATCGAGAGGTACTAGGACTCAGGATTCCACCATAAAATTCATTCATGCGATTCATATATTTATTCTAGACAATTATAGCTCAAATAATAATAAAATATTGACTCTATGTTTTGCCAAGGTAGATTTTTGAAAAGAAACGACTGTATATCTAAAGCATGGGATATCAAAAGACTCAACCTAAGTATAACCCATCAATTGAAATCACAGCCATTCAATAAAAACCATAAAACAATTAACAATCCATGCAAAAAGTCATGAAAGAATTAAATATAATTACCACACGCATGAAATATGGCTTCCTCCGTCATCCCAGTGTTGGGGTTTAGCTCTCCATATTATTCACGTGCTCAAAATAATTTTTCATAGCTCAAATAGGTGAAAAACAAGAGAAAACTAATAAAGCAGATAGTTTGCAACGCTGAAAAGGCGTTACAAACAGATCATTCTGAAGAAATAAGACCGCCCTTTAAACGATACTTCGGTTATGATGTTGAATAGCGATAGTTCTCTGCGACGGTTCCTTGTGAGTCTTATGTTCTTCGTGTTCTAGGGTTCTTGAGAACGACACTTCGAAGTGTCGGTTCTTCGTCTTCTTCACTCCTTTCTGCAACTTTCTCTGCAGCGTGATTTCTTCGTACCAGAGCTTCCCCTAAACTACGTATAGACCCCAAACTCCTCGACAACCCCTGCTCGACCTCCCAGCTGCCTATATATACACAACAGGCGCGAGAAATGTCACCAAAATCTCTTCTTCTCTTGCCCCAAAAGTTACGGACTTAGTTGGTTTTAATTTCCTTTTTTTTTTTATCTTCATACGCGTTCTCTGTTTTATTTAACCTCCTCTCTTGTGCAGCTCTATCTCAAGACTCGATGACACAAACAGAAAGTATCTTGCCTTAAACCTTCACGTAACTTCCTTTTATGAACCACGAAATCCCGTTAATATCTCTCGCTAGCCTGATTGAATCCAACTCGATAAACACTCCTCCTTTTTCTGATCTGAACCTACTGCGCGCCAAACCATGTATCGTTGGTAAACCAAATCTTGCCGAATATCTTTGCCCTAACTTCCCAGTTTAAACTAAGAAACACCGAGACTTTCTCAACCCTGATTTGTAGAAATCCATGGATATCTTCTTCTTTATTCGAATACTAGCCCGTTCAACCCTGTTTCAATCAAACAGGTTCAGCCCGAGTCCAAATCCCTTAATACCTCTCTCAAAATCTCTTCAAAACTCGAACAGAGAACTACGCAGGCAAGAAGAGAATTTCCCGCCACTTTTCACTTTTGAAATGAAGAAGGGATGCCCCATATCCAAACTGAGTCCCTTTAGCAATCCCCTTTGGGTGCACATAGTAAAATGTGGGTGTAAATATTAACTTGGGGGTGTTTTTCTCAAATCTTCTTGGGTGCTAATAACACTTCTCTGGGTGCCTTTAGTAACTTCTCATGGAGGTGCAAATTCCACTTTTCGAGCAACTTTTTCCACGAAAGCTTATTTCTCCAAAAACACCTACAAAAACATAAAAAGCCATAATAAATACAAAATCGAGCACTAACAATATATACAATTGAGATCAAAATAGACACATAAATGCGTCTATCAAATACCCCCAAACTTATTATTTGCTAGTCCTCGAGCAAAACAAATCTAGAAAATAAAATCCTAACTCACTGTCAGCAGCATCGTCGATTGCATTTAGCGTATGCAATAAGCCTTTAAACCCATAGGTGGCCCTAGTGGCCGAGTTATAGTCTCGGGAGGGTTTACCAGAGGTGTACCCACAAAACCTTTACACTCCAGACCCTATCTATCTACGCAGAACCTTGGAAGGCACTAAAGAATCTCCTTGGTTGGCATACTTATTGATTACAGGAGGAAGTACCCTGATGCGAAATTCCAATTGTTGTACACGAGTTTGCACTCAAGCATACTAAAATTCATATATAAGTGACAGAGCTCTACTCAGATAGTTTCTGGACATCATAACCGGAGTCAACCAATCACATGGATAGATTAAGAAATGGATATAGAAAAACATAGATGGTTTTGATGTTGACTAAGGTGAACGGTGTTTCTCATATCTGTCCTCAAGGCCACCGCCAAAACGAACCTATCCTAATGGTGAGATACTGGTCTAGAATAATATCAACACACTGGCATATACAAGGGAACCAGTGGTCGATAATCCTAACTCTAGGTCAACACAACTGGCATATACAAGGGTTCCAGTGGTCGACTTTATTGAATTTATTCCGGTTGGTCTGGTCTCAATTTTTTTTTTTTTTTTTTTTTTTTTTTTTTTGGTATCTCAATCACTCTATTTCACCCTAGCAGTGGTAACAACTTGAATCGTGAGCCCCACCTAATCACTTAGAGAAACATATTTTAAAGAAAACAAAATAAAAATAGAAGTGAAAAGGATTCAACGAGATATGGCGAAACTACCATGTTTTTTCTTTAATTCTAACACCTGAGCTCTGTGCTTTTATGAATAGACTCTTTAGATGTTTCCATCTAATCAGATTGGTTCCTCAACTCCTACAACCAAAATGTTTCCATCCACTTAGATTGGTTAGTGACATCCTTAATAAGCATAAATTTCTACGCTCTGGAGTTTAATAATGCAACTAAAATGTTTCTCCCATACCCCCAAACTTAAATCTAACATTGTCCTCAATGTTCTAAAAATAAAATTAAAAGCATGAACAAGGAGAAATTGTTACCATTTAAAGCAAAAGAGATAAGGAAAGATATTACCGTGTCGCATGAATATTGGGTTACCTCCCAAGAAGTGCTAAGTTTAACGTCTTCAACCAGACTAAGAAAGGATTAGTCACCTCATAAAATCATAAAGTAATAGCCAAAATATCTGTGGGTCATAAAAACCAAATAGAGCTATCACAAATAAAAGGAATCTGCAACATGCCAAGAATATGAACAAATAAAGCATACCCTTGTCTAGTTTCCTGTTTAAGACAACTACATCTAGCTGTGGTTCAGGTTCAGGTTCAGGTTCTATAACTGGGTCCAAATAAAATATTTTCATGGGTTGCATTTCCTTGTAGCTAAGATCCGATTCAGGTATTAGAGTCTGGAAATACTCAAGTAAAAACTTAGAAGCACATAACAATAACCTAAATAACTGCGGATATTTAAATTCAATCATGTTTGACTCACACAATTGACCACGATGAAACTGGCGGTCAATCATAATAAAATGTGTCGATACTAATTTCCTAAAGTACTTAGGTTTAGTCTCAAAACTAAATAATTGACACATCTGAAACTTATACGTTCCCACTGGTTGAAAAATATTTGGTGGGAAAACAAAATCAATCTGGGTATCATTGCCTGAATAAACCACATCAACCAGAGGATGGGTTTCTAACAACTGAACTTCCTTATGGACATCACTAGGTTCGGGAAAACGTGTATGAAGATAATCTTGTAAAATGGTTGAGGCACATATGTCAAGTCCCAAGTTAGGGATCTCTGTAAGAGCTAAAGGTAAGGCACAAGGAGAATGATAATTACCCCCAAACTTAGAGTTTTGGGTGTCTCTAGATAGACTATCTACAATTTCCCTAATTTCTAGATCATCGGAATCCTGAAAATGGTCAATTGCTTCTTCTAAGTTATAATAGGAATGTGCATCCTCACTCATCATATTTGAAAGCTCTACGAGTTCATCTTCTTTGTCTAAGACTAATGTTTCTAAATCGTTAGACTTTAAAACAATGTTCTCAGAATAAACTCGTTCCTCAAAACTATCATCGGCTTCGTAAAAAGGAAGTACTACATCGTCTAAAACGTGGGTATCTCTAGTCAAATCCTCGTCCTTTTGAATAGGTGAATAATTATTAAAATTATTTGGATTCGAACTAGAAATAACATTATCTTGATTATAAAGCTCAGTTGGAGTAACAAATTCCTGATCACTATGCCTAAATATTTCAGATTCTTCATCAACACTATCCTCATCATAATCATCATTGTAATAACATGAAAATGGTCGAACCTCGTCTAAAAATGTAGTGTTACCAATTTTAACCTCGTCATCTTGATTATGTGAATAACTATCTTCGTTTTCAAAGGTACTATTGGAAACACTATATTGGAAATTATGACTATCTTGAGCAGTTCTTTCCTGGGCCTCTAACAACATTTTCTGAGTCGACTCACATGACTTCCTGATTTTATCTAGGAAAGAAGGTTCACACATTGCATTGCTTTCGTCCATAATTAAGTTATTCATATCAGCGGAACTACGTGTCGACTCAAATAACTTTTGTGCTGACTCAGCTAACTTACGTGCGGACTCTAGTAGAGAGGAATTTTGCTCGTATGACCCGTGCGTGTGTGGATAGTAATTGGGTTCATCATGGTATGAGCCATAACCTTGAAAAGGCTGATGTTCCCAACCACTATTCACACTATGGTCAAAGTAGTAACGTCCATTTTGAAACTCAGTCGGATATTCGTTGTATTGGCTATTATTATACCAGTTCGACATTCTATTGCAGGGTTGTGAGTTGTCACACAAACCACTGACAGGGGATTCGTGGGTGGATAGAGTCTTACCTCCCGTACCAGACGGGCGATGAATCGTTGAAGTCGACTCAGGCCACCGACTCCGATGTCAGTGTACGAACCCGAGGGGCTGAGACAGTATCGTAACTGTCGTCCTTCCCTGCAAACAGTTTATATTTAATCTTAACCCTTCCTTAGGGTTTTAAAAATAATGTCCAAGTCCAAAAAGATAAAGTCCAAAAAGTGCCAAAAAATAAAAAGAAAAATTACAAAAATACAACCCTATTTACAGTTTCTAAAGATAAAACAAAATAACTATATACAAAATCTTCTTCTTCACTCCTTTTGAATTCCTCTTTTCTTTCCCTCTTTGGAAGATGCTTTCCTTTTATAGCACCTTTTCTTTCCTTGTAGCTTCGCTCCAAACCTGAAAAGAATCGAAAAATACCAAAGGCGTAAAAAAGAACAAAAAATAATAAAAATAAACCTAAAACAAATCTAAATACAAGTCCCCGGCAGCGGCGCCAAAAATTGGTGTGATTTTTAAAGTTGTTTGTAAAGTGGTAGTAAAGATTCGTTCAACTCAGACTTGTAAAGACTCGATTTAAGACTTAAAAATATAATACTCTAAAAACAAAGATAATATTTACACAAGTTTGTCACGATATCGAGAGGTACTAGGACTCAGGATTCCACCATAAAATTCATTCATGCGATTCATATATTTATTCTAGACAATTATAGCTCAAATAATAATAAAATATTGACTCTATGTTTTGCCAAGGTAGATTTTTGAAAAGCAATGACTGTATATCTAAAGCATGGGATATCAAAAGACTCAACCTAAGTATAACCCATCAATTGAAATCACAACCATTCAATAAAAACCATAAAACAATTAACAATCCATGCAAAAAGTCATGAAAGAATTAAATATAATTACCACACGCATGAAATATGGCTTCCTCCGTCATCCCAGTGTTGGGGTTTAGCTCCTCATATTATTCACGTGCTCAAAATAATTGTTCATAGCTCAAATAGGTGAAAAACAAGAGAAAACTAATAAAGCGGAGCAGTTTGCAACGCTGAAAAGGCGTTACAAACAGATCATTCTGAAGAAATAAGACTGCCCTTTAAACGATACTTCAGTTATGCTATTGAATAGCGATAGTTCTCTGCGACAGTTCCTTGTGAGTCTTATGTTCTTCGTGTTCTAGGGTTCTTGAGAAAGACACTTCTGAAGTGTCAGTTCTTCGTCTTCTTCACCTGCTGCTGCAACTTTCTCTGCAGCGTGATTTCTTCGTACCAGAGCTTCCCCTAAACTACGTATAGACCCCAAACTCCTCGACAACCCCTGCTCGACCTCCCATCTGCCTATATATACACAACAGGCGCGTGAAATATCAGCAAAATCTCTTCTTCTCTTGCCCCAAAAGTTACGGACTTAGTTGGTTTTAATTTCCTTTTTTTTTTTTATCTTCATACGTGTTCTCTGTTTTATTTAACCTCCTCTCTTGTGCAGCTCTATCTCAAGACTCGATGACACAAATAGAAAGTATCTTGCCTTAAACCTTCACGTAACTTCCTTTTATGAACCACGGAATCCCGTTAATATCTCTCGCTAGCCTGATTGAATCCAACTCGATAAACACTCCTCCTTTTTCTGATCTGAACCTAATGCGCGCCAAACCCTGTATCGTTGGTAAACCAAATCTTGTTGAATATCTTTGCCCTAACTTCCCAGTTTAAACTAAGAAACACCGAGACTTTCTCAACCCTGATTTGTAGAAATCCATGGATATCTTCTTCTTTATTCGAATACTAGCCCATTCAACCCTGTTTCAATCAAACAGGTTCAGCCCGAGTCCAAATCCCTTAATACCTCTCTCAAAATCTCTTCAAAACTCGAACAGAGAACTACGCAGGCAAGAAGAGAATTTCCCGCCACTTTTCACTTTTGAAATGAAGAAGGGATGCCCCATATCTGAAACCGGAGTCCCTTTAGCAATCCCCTTTGGGTGCACAAAGTAAAATGTGGGTGTAAATATTAACTTGGGGGGTGTTTTTCTCAAATCTTCTTGGGTGCTAATAACACTTCTCTGGGTGCCTTTAGTAACTTCTCCTGGAGGTGCAAATTCCACTTTTCGAGCAACTTTTTCCACGAAAGCTTATTTCTCCAAAAACACCTACAAAAACATAAAAAGCCATAATAAATACAAAATCGAGCACTAACAATATATACAATTGAGATCAAAATAGACACATAAATGCGTCTATCAGTAACGTTTCCCAAAGCACTGGGATTGATGTGGCAACATGGCCAATATTGTCGGAGCCATATTTGGGTCTAACACCAATATTCCAAAACAGCTGCCACATCTACGCTATTGGTATGCCGCTATGCCACGGCTACGCCAGGCGCCACTATGCTAATGGCTCCACTTTGCTATGCAACAAAGATATGGCCATAATCAACGGCTACCCTTCCTCATGAGATGCAATCTCAGCCATCCAAGTTCGCCACTGAACTGACAAACTTGCGACAAGTTCCAGGCGACCAGCTAGTGGTCATGGCTAAGACAGGCGCCACTTACAACAGCGTGCCACTGGCATGCACGAGGTATTCCAGTCATGCTGCAATGCCACTGGTGTACGCCAAAAACGGCACTATGATATTACCAGGCGCCAACAGAAGGTAGCCATAATCAACGGCTACCCTTCTTCATGAGATGCAATCTCAGCCATTCAAGTTCGCCACCAAACTGACGGACTTGTGGCAAGTTTTAGGCGGCCGGCCAAGGCAAGCCTAATAGCATCACATGCTATTTTCCTATGGCAAGTCTCTTGACTTTGACTTGCCACAAATAGAAACCTGCTACACGTTTTCCACGAAAACACTCGAGACATCAAACATGTCACAAACTAGGGGATACTCATCAGGGTATTGGTCTGGCGGCTTACAGCGTGCGGCGTGCAATACGCCCGTTATAAGAAAGTGTCATGAAGTGAGACAATTAGTGGTGATGAAAGTAACGGTGTAAACTAATTCACTTCCTTCATCATGGAAGCATAATGCATGACGGTTACACGTTACTCTATTCTTCCTTCAATCGTTTCCATTTCCTACGAGACCATGGTGCGTTTCAACATGACTTGCATAAATAGGTTTCTCTTATTTACCACGAAACAACAAGTTTTTGTTGGCAACAACATAGTATCCAGAAATCACCAAGAACGGATAGCTTTTCACTCTGCAAGCCAGTTCCACTTTCTGATACAAGTCATAAGACAAGCCACATCTTCAGAACTAACTATTTTGGTCTCAACGCTCTCTTCGCTTCCCCCCCTAAGACCAACCCTTCTCTTTCACTTTGTGATCGAAGCAAGACTGGAACGTCCATTTCTTGGTTTAGGCCAAGATTGTACAGATTCATCTCTCGAATCAAAAGTACTCCCGTGCAGTGCATTGTTTAGGGTTTAGATTTGTTTCTCATCCACACACCCAAAATTACCAAAATCAGCAGAAACGATTTTCACCCACAAACAGTGGGAAGATCAAAGACGAAGATTTGAAGAAGAGATAAGACGCGAAGAAGAAAGATTATACGATGAGGAGAGAAGGCGCGAAGAGGAAAGATTGTACGAAGAAGAAAGGAGACGCGAAGAAGAAAGAAGACACGAAGACGAGAGAAGGCATGACGAGGAAAGAAGAAACATGCGCGAAGAAGGTGGAGGAAATATAAATCACGCGCTTCTGAACGAGTTACGAGACATGAGGTCATTGATAAACAACTCATGAAGAGGAGGACGAGTACAACTAGCAGAGGCAATAGAAGAAGCCGACAAATCTCCGTTTACTCACGAAGTGTTGCAATCAAGGATTCCCGCGAGATGTACGTTACCAACCTTCGGAAGCATATTCAGTGGGTCCGAAAGTGCAGTACAACATTTAAAGCAGTACACTCTCTCCTTGATGCAATAGGGACGAAATGAAGCAGTGATGTGTAAGTAATTTCCAGCGAGTCTGACTGGAGAAGCATTGGCTTGGTTTGATGGGTTGCCAGAAAGGTCAATTTCCTCGTTCAGAGATTTGCAGAGAATATCTCTAACAACTTATATAAGTAATAACATGCTAAGGCCGAAAATTGAAACCTTGTTTAATCCGAGGCGAAGACCTGGAGAGAGTCTGCGAGGTCTTGTGACGAGATGGAGGACTGTATGTAGTGAACTCGCCGGAAGAGTTGATGAGAAGAACTTTATTCTAGCCTTCGTGAATGCCCTAATCCCAACTGACCTCCTGTATACCCAGATATTCATAATTCGAAAACTGAGGGAGTACCCGAAGGAGTACATAGCCCTAGAGGAGAAACAGAGAGAAGTTAGCGAAGTCCCGCCAATTCCATCAAAAGAAGGAGGTTCTCGTATTTTACCACGAATGACACATGCAGTAGAAAACTATGTTGCACAGACACTTCAAGAAAGATGTTGTAACCGTGTCGGACACATGAACGGACACGACACGGTTACGACACTTCTCGACACTCGATGGACACGCCACATCACGTGTCGCGTAAAAATTGGTATTGGACACTTTGCGGACACCAATTGGACACTTTCGGACACGTCATAAATGATTTATTTTGGTTTGGAAAATCAAAATAAACTAAATGTGATGCTAATCTATTCTTTTTTTAGTCAAATCCAAGCATTATTCATGAAAAACTTTACCATTATTACATTATTATTAATTTTATATAATTAGTAATCAAATATTTTAAAAATAAGAGTAATTATTTGTTGTGTAGACTATAGTAATATTTCATTTTAATGATGTGAGTAATATATATAACGTGTCCCCGCAACCCGTATTTTTGAGATTTGACGTGTCCCCGTAACCGTGTCGTATCGTAACTGTGTCCCGTGTCCGTGTCCGTGCAACATAGGTAGAAAATGATTCAAAATATGAAAAAGGGGAACCCTCAAATGTAATTCCAGCGAAGCTAGTAGTTGTATGAAGCGGAGATCAGGAGTGGATTGATCAAAACCCATGGTATGAAGAACCAAGTCAAAGAAACTATGAACCACGAGGCAATAATTCAGGAAGTCAGCGAAAGAATAACCAGGGTCAAAGATATGGAGAAAGAAGACCAAATGCACCAGCATTCGAGGATGTGAAGCTCCTCAGTCTCAATACGACCGTGGAGAAGGTATGGGAGGCGATTGTGTTAACCTAGGAAATTCCCGCTCCACCAAACTTAGGGATGGAACCACCTCCAGAAAGCAGGAGTCACGAGTTTTGCAGATGTCATCGCTTTCACGGGCATCATATGAACAATTGTAGAAACATCCGAAGAATAATAATTCGTTTAATTGATCAGGGAAAGCTCACTCATTGTTGGGAAAATCAGGCACCATCCCCCCCCCACACACACACACCCACCTCGTGACAACAACCAAAATCAGGCACAGATGTACCGAATTGAAATAGGTAAAGGGGCACAAAGACTGAATTGTAACTCTATCATTCATTCCGCGAAGAACATCTAGGATTTTCACGATAATGTGCTTAAGAGGGTGTATAAGAGGGACTTTGATGGGAATGAAATATTCAGCGTTGCGAAGAGAGGACCATTGGAAGAATGGGGAAAAAGAGCAATCTCCTGTTCAACACTTGATGCACCCTAAGGAAGAGCTTCTCATACATATCCATTGGTTATAACCTTAACCTTTGGCAAACACTCACGATTGGAGAATGATCCTATTAGAGACAGGAAGACATGGGCGATGGACATGATCTTAGTAGATACACGAAGTTCGGTCGATATTCTCTATTATCACGTGTTCAAGACTATGGGTTACAAGGATTCCGATCTCGTGCCATCCACCTACAATATATACGGATTCAATGGAGTTGCATCAAAACCAAAAGGGCGAGTTGGTTGTGAAGATCTTCGCGGGAGAATTGGAAACGGAAGTTATTGTTTGTGTGGTAAATGTAGATTCACCTTACAATGCTCTTATAGGAAGACCTTGGATCCACAGAATAAAAGGAGTGGCATCAAACTTTCATCAAGCAATTTGATTCCCAATGCCAAGCGGGATCGGCGAAATAAAAGGAGATCTGAAGGATGCGAGAGATTGCAACGAGAAAGATGTTCATAAAATAAGAAGAAAGATTCCCGAAAAGGAAGGAGAGCCCTTATAGCAGTTAAAGGAACCATCTCCACTTGGAGAACCAATCATGAACTTTGCAACAGTAGATCCCACGAAGGAGGTAAATTTGGAAACTGACGAAGAACCAAAAATCGTGAAGATTGGAACGAAGATAGAGGTGGATGAAGAAGCGAAGTTGATAAGTTTATTAAAGGAATATCACGATGTATTTGCATGGAGTATGAATGAAATGCTAGGGATTGATCCACTAGTTGCATGCTACAAATTAGATCGGAATCCTGCGATTAAACCAATAAGGCAGAGGATACGAAAAATAACAACCGCTTATCATGAGCAAATAGAAAATAAACTTCAAAAAATGATGGATTCGGGAATTATACGACCAGCAAAGTATCCAAAGTGGATTGCAAACATGGTGATAGTGCCGAAGAAAAACAAAGGGATACGAATATGCATTGACTTCAACGATCTGAACACTACTTGTCCAAAGGATAGCTTCCCTTTACCAAACATACCACAGATGGTGGAGTCAGCATCAGGTTATCATCGGCTCTCATTAATGGATGGATACTCAGGTTATAATCAGATTCCACTCGCAGAAGAAGATCAAGAACATACAGCTTTCTTTGCTCCAAGAGGATTATATTGTTATATGAGAATGCCCTTTGGATTGAAAAATACAGGGGCTACATACCAGCGAATGGTAGAAAAGATCTTCGCCAAATGGGTACACGCGAAGTTGGAAGTTTACGTTGACGATATGCTCGTAAAAACTAAAGAATCAGGAGACCATGTGGAAGATTTGAAAGAGATTTGAACAAATGATAGCATATAAGATGAAGATAAATCCTGCGAAGTGTATCTTTGAAGTCGAATCAGCGAAGTTCTTGGGGCATATAGTGTCGAAGAAAGGAATTGAGGTGGATCCAACTAAGGTTCAAGCCATACTAGACATGCATTCACCAGCCACTGTAAAAGATGTGCAAAAATTAAATGGACAGTTAGAAGCTTTGGGAAGATTCATTTCAAGTTCTTCGGACAAGTGTAAACACTTCTTCGATATCTTAAAGAAAGGAGCAAAATTCACATGGACACAAGAGTGCGAACAAGCCTTGCGGAACATAAATGAATATCTCATTAAGTTGTCTATCTTACAAAAACCAGAATTTGTAGAAGAATTATTAATTTGTCTCGCAGCTACATCAAATGCTCTCAGTGCAGTTTTACTTCGCTCAGATGAAGGAGTATAAAAGCCAATCTTTTATATCAGCAAGACTTTTAATTCTACTGAGAAAAATTATCCAAAAATCGAGAAACTGATACTAGCCTTGGTATATGTGGCACGGAAGCTACGAACTTATTTTAAAACTCATAAAATCAAAGTGCTAACAAGAGTTCCAATAGAATCAGTTTTGAAGAACACGAAGAGAATAGGGAGAATCGAAAGGTGGAATACTCAAATTGATCAATTTGGGCTGAAGTACGAAGTTCAAACTTCTACGAAGTCACATATAGTTGCAGAATTTTTGGATGAATTTCTTTCGAAAGAAGATGAAGGAGTAGAGGAGATAATGGATATGGATGAGGATCGCCCAGACCCAAAGGACCTGCTCAAACAAAATCACCCGCGAAGATGGGAAATACTTATTGACGGATCTTCAAACAGTTCAGGTGGAGGCATGGGAATAGTATTCACTTCGCCAGGAGGGGCACAAATAGTTTACTGCTTTCGATTAGAATATAAATCAACCAATAACGAAACAGAGTATGAGGCAGTGTTACATGCTTTGAGGATAGCTAATGAAATGGAGTTAGAAGAGATACGAATAACTAGTGATTCGCAATTGGTAGTCCGGCAGATTGAAGGGAGATATAATGCAAGTGACTCCACGATGAATAAATATTTACAACTCATGAAAGAATACTCTTCTCGAATACCAAGTGTAATCTGGAGGCACGTATGCAGAGGAAATAACAGACATGCTGATGTTTAGCTTTCATAGGTTCAATGATTATCGATTCCTCAATCAAACATATCCGTATCGAGCGATTAATGCAACCATCAGTAAGCAAAGAAGACGAAGATACAAAGATCATGCTCGTGGAAAATGAAGAGGCAGAAACAGAGCTAGATGATGAAGATTGGCGAACTCCCATTTATAGATATCTGGAGAAAGGAGATTTACCTCGTGATAGGTTTGAAGCACACAAAATTAAAAGCAGAGCCACGAATTATGAATTGCGAGAAGGAATCATGTATCGAAGGTCATTCTTGGGCCCATTGCTAAGATGTTTGTCGCAAAAGGAGGGGATTGAAATAATGAAAACAATACACTATGGTGATGTTGGTAACCACATCGGCACGAGATCTTTGGCTCATAAAACTAAGGAACAAGGATATTTTTGGCCACACATGCATAATGATGCAGAGAATGTTGCCACGAGATGTGAAGCATGTCAAAGATTTGGTAAACAGATACATGCACCAGTTACGAGCTTAAACTCCATATTAAGTGTATGTTCGTTCGCCATGTGGGGCATAGATATTGTAGGACCATTTGTGACTGGGAGTAAACATCGAAGATACTTAATAGTAGCAACAGATTATTTCACGAAGTGGGTTAAAGCCAAGCCGTTGCAACACACACGAGATGGTGATGTGTACGATTTTATCCTCGAGCACATCAAATGAAGATTCAGAATTCCTGTGCAAATCGTCTCTGATAATGGGAAGCAGTTTGAGGGAGAAAATGTTAAAATATTATTCAATGCATTCAAGATACAATCAGGAAAGTCAACTCCGGTATATCCACAGAGTAATGGACAAGCAGAGGCGACGAACAAGACAATAGCAACCACGTTAAAGAACAAATTGAAAGGCCACTATAAAGGATGGTGCGAACAAGTCCCAAACGTACTATGGTCATATAGGATGAAAAGACGAGATGCAACGGGAATGTCCCCCTTCTGTTTGACGTATGGAGTAGAGGAAGTGCTACCTACTGAGATAATTATCCCCACAACTAAGCAAGAAGCATGGAAGAGAGGCCTAAATTCATACATGATTCTCGCAAAGTTGGATGACTTGGAGGAGAATAGAGAAATTGCACTGCGACATATGACGAATTATCACCAAAGGTTATCTCGGGAGTATAATAAAAGAGTAAAGGAGCGAAGCTTTGTGCCAGGGGAGTTGGTGTTACGAGAAATCCCACCTTATCAAAAGGGGCCAAGAGTAAAATTGGAACCCACTATATTGTGAAGAGAGTTGTGGGTAATGGTGCCTATGAGCTCGCAGATTTCCAAGGAAAAGACACAGATGACGAAGTAAATATAATATATGGCGAAGTTGGAAGGCAAGATCGAAGATTGGATGACCCATGGAATTCGGTTTACATCAAAAAGTATTATCTATAGTTATGCATTGTACTAGCGAATAAATAAAAGATATGTACTCATCAGCAGATAAAATATATAATGAAATATCTTTTTACATATTTGATGCGTGTCGTAGGTGCAATCAAATTAATATCTTATTTCCACTCAATTAAAAATAATATAATGGAAGTCAAGTTCGTTCCCACGAGGAGCAAGAGATTCTAGTTGTAAAAATTGTCACAAAAGGGGGTGTAAAAAGCAAAAGAAAATAACAAAGCAATTAAGAGATAAAGTTGAAAGCAATAAGAGAGATAAGATCAAGGAATACTTCTTCGTTGCGAAACAATGATTAAAGTTATGTTCTTTTCTACTTGTTATTAGTCACAAATTATCACCAACCGTAGGTAAAGCAGCTAGATCAGTGTTAAACCCCTAAATCCCTTGTATCACCGGATACGGAAGTTCTCGACTAACGGATTCTATTTACCAAACCACCTAGTAGTAGATCACTCTAGATGTAATTTAAATAAACGCATTAAGATTTATGAACTTATTAGGTCAATATTAGTAGTTAGACTCTTAGATCAAGGTCTACTTGCTAACGTTGTTTTCACACACAATTGCTCCACGGAATCCCTCCGCAAGGTCTCGTGTTTGCTACTTATGTAAAGAGTCAAGAAACGATTACTTATCCCCTAACTTTCACTAGCTTTAGATCAAATTAACAAATCAATTTAGCGTGCACTCTAAACAATCTATCAATCAATCATGAATGAATAAACATTCCTATTAGTAAAAACAAACGATAGTCATGTGAAAAACTTCAAGATAGAATTGAAACAAAACTCAAATCATGTATTAAGAACTAGGAATTCATCCTCAATCAATAATAAAATTAGCTACTCATGTTTTGAAATTCACACAAATAATAATTAAAAGGAGAATTTTCAAGTTCACACAAATAATTAAGAAGAATAATTGAAAGCAAAAACACAAGTGTTGTGTGTGTAGAGAGGTGTGTGTAAAAGATGTAGAAAACTTCTCTATTTATAGGCTTCAATATTCTCCAAATCTTCCAAGGAATAGAATCCTTTTCCTTTAGCAATTCAATTTCCAAATCCAAGCCTTTCTCAACTCTTCCATCTTCTCTTTCCAAATTTGAGCCCAATTCTCCATCCAATTCCTAGTCCAAGTCTTCACACCCATGAGAGAAGTCCACAGAAAATTCTGGAATTTTTGGCTCGCCGGAAAGTTGGTATTATGGCCGGAATCCTGCCGGAAAAGTCACCGCCGGCCACCTGAGTTCTTCGCCGTCACTGGTATATTCGACGGAATATTCCGTCAGTCCACCGTTAGGACTAACGGTCAAAAGGTCAAACCGTCAGTCAACCGGGTCAAGGGAAGGAGAGTCAGCCACCGAGTCAGCTTGAGTTAGTGTCTTGATCGGCTGACTGGTCTAATCGGGGTGAGTTGGATCGGTCATCTCGAATCGATGAGTTGACTCGCTGAGCTGCAGTCCGGCCGAGTTTCGGCTATTTACAGGACTTCCCGGCCAAATTCAGGCTTCAATTCGGCTTCATTTCCTGTTAAGAATCCTACACATACATCTAAACTTTACTGCCTCATTCTGTTGCCTTCTAATTGCCACCAATCCATCTCTATTGTTCATCTGTTGTATATCAGATACAAACCCATCTCAATCGATCACAACAGCAGATATCCCAGCACCACCAACACCATTTTCAATCTATGACACTCCATTGTTTTCTTCCTTCTGCAACTCTAATTCTTCCACGGCTGAACAGCATCGAGTCCATCTCTTGAACCAATCAACAACACCACTTCTTTCAATTCCACAGCTGCATCTGCCTCCAAAACTCATTTAACTTCATGCTCTTCCCTGCAGCTCCAAACACAGCTCACAACATAATTACTTCTTGTCAATCCCTGGCAACATCATACTTCCATGTATTGCATTCACCGTAAGCAGCTCAAGAACCATCTCCTGCAATATCTTGCACAGCATCACTGGCTCTTTCCTTCCCCCTGCTCATCCATTTCTCTATCTCGTTACAACCAGCAACAGACCACCTTCATCTCAAAAAACTCGTACTCCAAACCCCTGGCAGCAACAGAATGCAACCATATTTGCCATTAAGCCATCACCACTTCATAAACAGCCCACAGCAACCACTAGATTCATCTCTTAACACCCATTTAAGCTCTTAAATCACACCCCAGCTGAGAGCAACACCACCATGAGCATCTGTGTACAACAGCTCAACCTAAAAAATTCGCGCACTAAACCACCACGACAACCAAAACCACCTCGAGCTTGATTCTCGTGCACTCTATCTTGTAATGCTCCACCCGACTCAGTTACATGCCCAGACTCTTCATTGCCAATCCATTGTTGCAGATTTAAACCCATATACCATCTCGCTTCTTCTCTCGATCTCAACAGATTCACCAAAGAAGTTCAAATTAGAGACTAACCCATTTTTCCTAAGCATCAACAGATTCAACATCTCATTGCCATTGAATTCATCTTCGAAACCCAAAGATCTCCATCGATCTCTGCGGCAACTCGTCATCGATTCAAATCAAAACTCCTCTCGTTTGCAGATTCAATCTTGAATCAACCCTTAATTCCATTTCTTCTTCACAGCATCACGAATTCAAAAACCCATTCTCTTTCTGAGTCTTGAAATTCGATAGCAATAACTCTCGATACATCTCTGTGTTCAAATTTGATCTAGCCCTTTATAACAGCAAATCAACCCCTGTTACTTCTCTGCTTCATTCTATTCATCTGAACCATCGATAGCAACACCTTTTTGTTCTTCAAATACACGACCTTAAGTTCACAGATCGAGCAACTTCTTCTTCTTCTCCATACAAATCTTCCATTAAGCTTTCTCCGAGTCCCCGAATCTCTTACAAGATCCTTTAATTTCTCTCGACCGCTGTCTCCCTTTTCTTTCTCAATTTCTGTTAATGGGATGAATGAAAATGATTGGGAGAAGATAACTCTTCTCGATTTAGGGTTGGGGGTTATTGGTGTCCGGTCCCTTTGATAAGGGCTAACTCGATGGCGACCCCTTAACCTCTACTGGCCGCGTCTAGTAATCCTCCCAAAAGAGTTGCCCCTTAACCTTGGATGGGCTTCGAGATAGTGTTCGCCCATGAAATGACTATTTTTCCCTTTTGCTCAAATTGGGTGATTTCTTCTTCTTTTCCTCCGTGTGACTCCAAAGTAGCTATAAAACTTAAAACAAGCGTAAAATACATAATTTACAAGAAAAATAGCAAAGAAAGCATAAACAATAGATAGTAAATAGGATGTATTCTACACCCTATCAAATTCCCCCACACTTAGACTTTGCTAGTCCTCGAGCAAATCAAACTAAAAACTCACAACTTCAAAGCGTTTCAGCGTCCCAAGCATCCAAAGAGTTATGAGGACATAAAGTTTTTGCATGCTAGTAATAAGAACTTAGAAATACTAAAGAACATATTCTCATTCTTAAATGTTGAGTGAGAAATAACCACACCATAATGAGAGAACGCGTGTTTGAGAAACGATCAATAAGCATTTCGCCTCGACTTCTGCCTCACCAAAAAGGATTTTATGATAATTGTACTCAAAAAGACGGCTTTTTTATGGGTCACACATGTGTGCAGGTAGGAATGAAGAGAGAAATCCTGCGACACGTTGAATGGTGGGAAGGACAACTTCCGAAATATTTTTAAAAACCCACATCTTTTAACATTTTGAAAAACCATTTTTCTGACGATCTCTAAGAAAGGAAATCAACCATTTATTATTAAGGATGAGATTACTTACTCTCCTTCACATCCGATCACCAATTATGATAACACCACTCTCACGGCATCCAATAGAAACGTTTCCCGCTCCTCGTCTTTATACTCTTCTTGGTCTTCGTCTTCGGTTTCAACTTTTGATAATAAACTCTTGAATTTCATAAATCCTTGACAATTTGTAACCTTTTACCTTAAATCCTTGTCGCTTGAAACTTCCTTATAGATTTTCCTTCCCCACGGCTTATTAAATAAAACAAATATTTCTCTTGTCTTTTTTTTTTTTTTTTTTAAAAAAAAAAAACACAAGAGAAATTAAATACAAAATAAACCATGGCCGTGGAAGAAGTATTTACCGCTTGATTCTTCACAACTTGTATCGCCTCAAAATCATAAACTTCAACAATTCTCACCTTTTGATTTTCTTTGCTCTTGTGAATAAGTCTTTATACTTGGATATAGAATTACCTCATTATATTTTAAGTCCTCAACAAATATGTAAAAATCTGCTCTTTGTATGTTGCTTTACTTGTATTTGAAATTTGCTCTTTTTCTCATTCCGTTGCTTGTAAACCTTGAACTTTTCCAACTTTCCTTGTAGATTTTGATATCGCTCCTTGTTGATGATGAGAGTGTTTCTATGGATCCGTTGTTGTTGCGAGAGAGAATGGTGCTAACTGCAAATCGAACTACAAGAAGGAGGCTTTCATCTATAGACGTCACCCTCATGATTGACAAAATTAGCACTCAAGAGATCAAAGAGTAGTGCTTCTATTGGTGGGAGGTTGGGTAGCTCACCATTCTACCCGGAATTAACGTACGGTGACACACACTCAAAAGAAAGCTCTTTAGTAGATGGAAAAATTTCTGGTCGGTGCCTCACATGATATGAATACGGGTAGTCTCCACTAATGATTGATCAGCAACTCTAATAATGTATTTCTCCCTGCACCAAATTCGCATCACCGGCATGATTAAATCCATTATTTAACACTCTAACAAGCAAGAAATCGAATGTAGTTCCTAACACTTCCAAGTTCAATTATGTCGGTCAAAATCTCTATGTAAACATACCTAGAAGTATGCTAGGGACTCTAAAATCTCTAAAAGTTGAAGTTTTATGTAAAACTTTTTTTTTTTTTTAACTTTTTTTAACTTTTTTGTATTTTTTTTTTAAATACATGCTTAACCACTCCCCCACACTTAAACCTTACATTGTCCTCAATGTAATTGAATCCTCCTAGTAAAGTCAAGGTGGGAAATTTTAACATGATAAGAAACAAGAAAAACAAATAACAAAAAGCAAAAGGATAAGAAATACAAAACCTATGGGTTGCCTCCCATTAAGCGCTTGTTTTAAAGTCGACGGCCCGACTTAGCTCTTGCTAGATTCATTAGCCCGGATCAATCTCTTTCACGGGAAAACATGACTTCACATCACTAGGGTATCTCTTTTTCTCGAAAATATTGAAGTGGATGAGTGCTCCATCAAACTCCATAGTCAAGGTGCCATTTTGGACATCAATCTTTGTTCCGGCGGTGCTCAAGAATGGTCTACCCAATAGCAAAGGTGTAGACTTGGAAGAATTCTCATCATTCATGTCTAAGACATAGAAATCGGCCGGAAATACAAGCTCATTAACCTGCACCAAAACATTCTCAACAATCCCTTTCGGGTAAACATTAGATCGGTTAGCAAGTTCAAGAACTACCCCGGTCTCCTTAAGAGGACCAAGATTCAAAGAATCATAAATTGAGGAAGGCATAACATTAACCGATGCTCCCAAATCTAGCAAAGCTCGAGTAAACCTTGTTTTACCAATTGTGCAAGGTATAGTGAAACTACCGGGGTCCTTTAATTTTGGTGGGAGTTTCTTGAGAATGAACGCCGAAGCATTCTCCCCCACACTCATGACTTCATTCCCTTTTCTTCTTCATGCACAACTCCTTTAAGAACTTTGCACAACGAGGAATTTGACGAATAGCTTCAATGAGTGGAATA
Source organism: Papaver armeniacum (assembly GCA_023531295.1). Taxonomy (NCBI): domain Eukaryota; kingdom Viridiplantae; phylum Streptophyta; class Magnoliopsida; order Ranunculales; family Papaveraceae; genus Papaver; species Papaver armeniacum. Next base: position 307,539 of record JAJJWW010008196.1, read on the forward strand.
TTGACTTGTACTTTCTTAAGGATGTCCCACATATCCTTGTATTCCAAGTCTTTCTTTGATTTAGCAAATCGGCTAGGAAATGGGAGTGGAGTTGTGAAAGTAGGAACCGTCTCCTCGGGTAAGTTGGTTGGGGATGTATTCTCCTTTGGTGCGGTTTCCATTTCCTCTTTCTCATCATACACCTTATCTTGTTGATTTGGTTGTTCCACTTGTTTCCCACTCCTCAAAGTAATCGCATTGACGCTCTATCTTGGATTAACAAATGGTTGTGAAGGAAGCTTTGTGGACGCTTGAGCTTTCAATAGGTTCACATCGGTCGCTAATTGCCCCACTTGAATTTGTAAATCCTTGATTGCCGAATCGGTCTTTTGTTGTTGTTGTTGAACCAAAGTGGTGATACCTTGCATACCTTGCATCAATGCATTGAGCTTGTCATCAATTGAAGAATCACGTTCCTTGACTCGTTGTCGTTGAAATTGTTGAGGTTGGAAACGTGATTGTTGGAATCCACCTTGTTGCTCATACGGATTAGGAGTCGCCGCTTGCTTGTTTGCATAACTAAAGTTAGGATGATCCTTCCAACCGGGATTATAGGTATTGGAGTATGGATCGTACCTTGGCCTTTGATTTGGATATAAAGCATTTACTTGTTCGGTCTCACCATCCGGAATAATTACCGCGGCCATCCTTTGAATCATTATCTCCATGTTACCCATTCTTTGATCAAGATGTGACGATGAATCACTAACTTCATGCACTCGCCTAACCATTGGCTCATCTCTTGTGTAGAATTGTTGCGAGTTTGCAGCCATACTTTCAATCAACTCGGTAGCTTGGGTCACCGTCTTGTTCACTAGTGCACCACCACCCGCGGCGTCAAGAAGAGACCTATCACTTGGGTTGAGAGCTTCGTAGAAGTATTGGAGTATCATAACGTCACTAAATTGATGGTGTGGACAGCTTGCCACCAACCTCTTGTATCGCTCCCAACATTCATACAACGACTCTCCCACATGTTGTTTCAATCCACAAATCTCCTTGCGAATTTGAGTAGCTTTGGATGCGGGAAAATATCTCTCGAGGAAAAGTTTCTTCATCCCATTCCATGTTGTGATACTTAGGAAGGCAAATAATATAACCATTCCTTAGCATTGCCCGCCAAAGAAAACGGAAAGCTTTCAACATTGCTCCATCCGCATTAGTCTCCGGTGGAAGCATAGCCATAACTATGGTATAGAAGTCCATAAGATGTTTGTTTGGGTCCTCATTCACCATGCCATGGAACTTTGGTAACTCTCTAATCAACCCCGGCTTGATCTCGAAGGTTGAGTTAGTTTGGATACACCATTGTTGTGTATCAAGCCTGTGAGAAGCAAGGTCCTTGAGTGTACGATCAGTCATTGTTTCTTCCTCTTTGTCCGAATCACTTGATGAAGAAGGAGGAAGTGGAGTGTTAACCGCTCGAATAAAATCCTTTAGTTGAGTGCCGGATCGAAGACGTATTGGACTCGGTCTGCCCTTCTTAAGCATTCACCAAAGGTATAACACCTGAAACAAGATTCTCAAAAACTAAGTTAGATACGGTATAAAATCTAACAAAGCAAGAATATAGCAAAAAGAAAAATAAAAACAACTAAAATCGTCATTGCTCCCAAGCAACGGCGCCAAAATTTGATGCGTGTCGTAGGTGCAATCAAATTAATATCTTATTTCCACTCAATTAAAAATAATATAATGGAAGTCAAGTTCGTTCCCACGAGGAGCAAGAGATTCTAGTTGTAAAAATTGTCACAAAAGGGGGGTGTAAAAAGCAAAAGAAAATAAACAAAGCAATTAAGAGATAAAGTTGAAAGCAATAAGAGAGATAAGATCAAGGAATACTTCTTCGTTGCGAAACAATGATTAAAGTTATGTTCTTTTCTACTTGTTATTAGTCACAAATTATCACCAACCGTAGGTAAAGCAGCTAGATCAGTGTTAAACCCTAAATCCCTTGTATCACCTGGATACGGAAGTTCTCGACTACCGGATTCTATTTACCAAACCACCTAGTAGTAGATCACTCTAGATGTAATTTAAATAAACGCATTAAGATTTATGAACTTATTAGGTCAATATTAGTAGTTAGACTCTTAGATCAAGGTCTACTTGCTAACGTTGTTTTCACACACAATTGCTCCACGGAATCCCTCCGCAAGGTCTCGTGTTTGCTACTTATGTAAAGAGTCAAGAAACGATTACTTATCCCCTAACTTTCACTAGCTTTAGATCAAATTAACAAATCAATTTAGCGTGCACTCTAAACAATCTATCAATCAATCATGAATGAATAAACATTCCTATTAGTAAAAACAAACGATAATCATGTGAAAAACTTCAAGATAGAATTGAAACAAAACTCAAATCATGTATTAAGAACTAGGAATTCATCCTCAATCAATAATAAAATTAGCTACTCATGTTTTTGAAATTCACACAAATAATAATTAAAAGGAGAATTTTCAAGTTCACACAAATAATTAAGAAGAATAATTGAAAGCAAAAACACAAGTGTTGTGTGTGTAGAGAGGTGTGTGTAAAAGATGTAGAAAACTTCTCTATTTATAGGCTTCAATATTCTCCAAATCTTCCAAGGAATAGAATCCTTTTCCTTTAGCAATTCAATTTCCAAATCCAAGCCTTTCTCAACTCTTCCATCTTCTCTTTCCAAATTTGAGCCCAATTCTCCATCCAATTCCTAGTCCAAGTCTTCACACCCATGAGAGAAGTCCACAGAAAATTCTGGAATTTTTGGCTCGCCGGAAAACGGGTATTATGGCCGGAATCCTGCCGGAAAAGTCACCGCCGGCCACCTGAGTTCTTCGCCGTCACTGGTATATTCGACGGAATATTCCGTCAGTCCACCGTTAGGACTAACGGTCAAAAGGTCAAACCGTCAGTCAACCGGGTCAAGGGAAGGAGAGTCAGCCACCGAGTCAGCTTGAGTTAGTGTCTTGATCGGCTGACTGGTCTAACTGGGGTGAGTTGGATCGGTCATTTAAATCGATGAGTTGACTCGCCAGAGCCAGAGTCCGGCCGAGTTTCGGCTATTTACAGGACTTCCCGGCCAAATTCAGGCTTCAATTCTGCTTCATTTCCTGTTAAGAATCCTACACATACATCTAAACTTTACTGCCTCATTTTGTTGCCTTCTAATTGCCACCAATCCATCTCTGTTCTTCATCTGTTGTATATCAGATACAAACCCATCTCAATCGATCACAACAGCAGATATCCCAGCACCACCAACACCATTTTCAATCTATGACACTCCATTGTTTTCTTCCTTCTGCAACTCTAATTCTTCCACGGCTGAACATCATCGAGTCCATCTCTTGAACCAATCAACAACACCACTGCTTTCAATTCCACAGCTGCATCTGCCTCCAAAACTCATTTAACTTCATGCTCTTCCCTGCAGCTCCAAACACAGCTCACAACATAATTACTTCTTGTCAATCCCTGGCAACATCATACTTCCCTGTATTGCATTCACCGTAAGCAGCTCAAGAACCATCTCCGCAATATCTTGCACAGCATCACCGGCTCTTTCCTTCCCCCGCTCATCCATTTCTCTATCTCGTTACAACCAAAGAAGAGACCACCTTCATCTCAGAAAACTCGTACTCCAAACCCCTGGCAGCAACAGAATGCAACCATATTTGCCATTAAGCCATCACCACTTCATAAACAGCCCACAACAACCACTAGATTCATCTCTTAACACCCATTTAAGCTCTTAAATCACACCCCAGCTGAGAGCAACACCACCATGAGCATCTGTGTACAGCTCAACCTAACAAATTCGCAGCTAAACCACCACAGACAACCAAAACCACCTCGAGCTTGATTCTCAGGCACTCTATCTCTGTAATGCTCCACCTGACTCAGTTACATGCCCAGCTCTTCATTGCCTATCCATTGTTGCAGATTTAAACCCATATACCATCTGCTCTTCTCTGATCTCAACAGATTCACCAGCAAGTTCAAATTAGAGACTAACCCATTTTTCCTAAGCATCAACAGATTCAACATCTCATTGCCATCGAATTCATCTTCAGAAACCCAGCATCTCCATCGATCTGCGGCAACTCGTCATCAGATTCAAATCAAAACTCCTCTCGCTGCCAGATTCAATCTTGAATCAACCCTTAATTCCATTTCTTCTTCACAGCATCACGAATTCAAAAACCCATTCTCTTTCTGAGTCTTGAAATTCGATAGCAACAACTCTCGATCTGTTCTGTGTTCAAATTTGATCTAGCCCTTTATAGCAGCAAATCAACCCTGTTACTTCTCTGCTTCATTCTATTCATCTGAACCATCGATAGCAACACCTTTTTGTTCTTCAAATACACGACCTTAAGTTCACAGATCGAGCAACTTCTTCTTCTTCTCCATACAAATCTTCCATTAAGCTTTCTCCTGAGTCCCTGAATCTCTTACAAGATCCTTTAATTTCTCTCGACCGCTGTCTCCCTTTTCTTTCTCAATTTCTGTTAATGGGATGAATGAAAATGATTGGGAGAAGATAACTCTTCTCGATTTAGGGTTGGGGGGTTATTCAGTGTCTGGTCCCTTTGATAAGGGCTAACCTGATGGCAGCCCCTTAACCTCGGCTGGGCTGCGTCTAGTAATCCTCCCAAAAGAGTTGCCCCTTAACCTTGGATGGGCTTCAGATAGTGTTCGCCCATGAAATGACTATTTTGCCCTTTTGCTCAAATTGGGTGATTTCTTCTTCTTTTCCTCCGTGTGACTCCAAAGTAGCTATAAAACTTAAAACAAGCGTAAAATACATAATTTACAAGAAAAATAGCAAAGAAAGCATAAACAATAGATAGTAAATAGGATGTATTCTACACCCTATCAAATTCCCCCACACTTAGACTTTGCTAGTCCTCGAGCAAATCAAACTAAAAACTCACAACTTCAAAGCGTTTCAGCGACCCAAGCATCCAAAGAGTTATGAGGACATAAAGTTTTTGCATGCTAGTAATAAGAAGTTAGAAATACTAAAGAACATATTCTCATTCTTAAATGTTGAGTGAGAAATAACCACACCATAATGAGAGAACGCGTGTTTGAGAAACGATCAATAAGCATTTCGCCTCGACTTCTGCCTCACCAAAAAGGATTTTATGATAATTGTACTCAAAAAGACGGCTTTTTATGGTCACACATGTGTGCAGTAGGAATGAAGAGAGAAATCTGCGACACGTTGAATGGTGGGAAGGACAACTTCCGAAATATTTTTAAAAACCCACATCTTTTAACATTTTGAAAAACCATTTTTCTGACGATCTCTAAGAAAGGAAATCAACCATTTATTATTAAGGATGAGATTACTTACTCTCCTTCACATCCGATCGCCAATTATGATAACACCACTCTCACGGCATCCAATAGAAACGTTTCCCGCTCCTCGTCTTTATACTCTTCTTGGTCTTCGTCTTCGGTTTCGACTTTTGATAATAAACTCTTGAATTTCATAAATCCTTGACAATTTGTAACCTTTTACCTTAAATCCTTGTCGCTTGAAACTTCCTTATAGATTTTCCTTTAGTCACAAATTATCACCAACCGTAGGATAGCAGGTTCGCTTAGCTAGCCCCAAAATCCCTTATTTCACTGAGTAACAAGTCCGCTTAGTTATCAGATTCTATTCAAAAGAACCACCTTGAGGTTCGCTTACAAGATGTAATTACCCGAATGCATTAAGATCTATGAATTTAGGTTTAGTACTAGTAGTTAGACTCTTAGATCAAGGTCTACTTGCTAACGTTGTTTTCACACACAATTGCTCCACGGAATCCCTCCGCAAGGTCTCGTGTTTGCTACTTATGTAAAGAGTCAAGAAACGATTACTTATCCCCTAACTTTCACTAGCTTTAAATCAAATTAACAAATCAATTTAGCGTGCACTCTAAACAATCTATCAATCAATCATGAATGAATAAACATTCCTATTAGTAAAAACAAACGATAATCATGTGAAAAACTTCAAGATAGAGTTGAAACAAAACTCAAATCATGTATTAAGAACTAGGAATTCATCCTCAATCAATAATAAAATTAACTACTCATGTTTTTGAAATTCACACAAATAATAATTAAAAGGAGAATTTTCAAGTTCACACAAATAATTAAGAAGAATAATTGAAAGCAAAAACACAAGTGTTGTGTGTGTAGAGAGGTGTGTGTAAAAGATGTAGAAAACTTCTCTATTTATAGGCTTCAATATTCTCCAAATCTTCCAAGGAATAGAATCCTTTTCCTTTAGCAATTCAATTTCCAAATCCAAGCCTTTCTCAACTCTTCCATCTTCTCTTTCCAAATTTGAGCCCAATTCTCCATCCAATTCCTAGTCCAAGTCTTCACACCCATGAGAGAAGTCCACAGAAAATTTTGGAATTTTTGGCTCTCCGGAAAACTGGTATTATGGCCGGAATCTGTAGGAAAAGTCACCGCCACCACCCGAGTTCTTTGTCGTCCTTTGGTATATTCGACGGAATATTCCGTCAGTCCACCGTTAGGACTAACGGTCAAAAGGTCAAACCGTCAGTCAACCGGGTCAAGGGAAGGAGAGTCAGCCACCGAGTCAGCTTGAGTTAGTGTCTTGATCGGCTGACTGGTCTAACTGAGGTGAGTTGGATCGGTCATCTGAATCGATGAGTTGACTCGCCAGAGCCAGAGTCCGGCCGAGTTTCGGCTATTTACTGAGACTTCGGCCAAATTCGGGCTTCATTCCGCTTCATTTCTGTTAAGAATCCTACACATACATCTAAACTTTCTTTGCCTCATTTTGTTGCCTTCTAATTGCCACCAATCCATCTCTGTTCTTCATACGTTGTATATCAGATACAAACCCATCTCAATCGATCACAACAGCAGATATCCCAGCACCACCAACACCATTTTCAATCTATGACACTCCATTGTTTTCTTCCTTCTGCAACTCTAATTCTTCCACGGCTGAACAACATCGAGTCCATCTCTTGAACCAATCAACAACACCACTGCTTTCAATTCCACAGCTGCATCTGCCTCCAAAACTCATTTAACTTCATGCTCTTCCCTGCAGCTCCAAACACAGCTCACAACATAATTACTTCTTGTCAATCCCTGGCAACATCATACTTCCCTGTATTGCATTCACCGTAAGCAGCTCAAGAACCATCTCCTGCAATATCTTGCACAGCATCACTGGCTCTTTCCTTCCCCCTGCTCATCCATTTCTCTATCTCGTTACAACCAGCAACAGACCACCTTCATCTCAGAAAACTCGTACTCCAAACCCCTGGCAGCAACAGAATGCAACCATATTTGCCATTAAGCCATCACCACTTCATAAACAGCCCACAGCAACCACTAGATTCATCTCTTAACACCCATTTAAGCTCTTAAATCACACCCCAGCTGAGAGCAACACCACCATGAGCATCTGTGTACAGCTCAACCTAAAAAATTCGCAGCTAAACCACCACAGACAACCAAAGCCACCTCGAGCTTGATTCTCAGGCACTATATCTCTGTAATGCTCCACCTGACTCAGTTACATGCCCAGCTCTTCATTGCCTATCCATTATTGCAGATTTAAACCCATATACCATCTGCTCTTCTCTGATCTCAACAGATTCACCAGCAAGTTCAAATTAGAGACTAACCCATTTTCCCTAAGCATCAACAGATTCAACATCTCATTGCCATCGAATTCATCTTCAGAAACCCAGCATCTCCATCGATCTGCGGCAACTCGTCATCAGATTCAAATCAAAACTCCTCTCGCTGCCAGATTCAATCTTGAATCAACCCTTAATTCCATTTCTTCTTCACAGCATCACGAATTCAAAAACCCATTCTCTTTCTGAGTCTTGAAATTCGATAGCAGCAACTCTCGATCTGTTCTGTGTTTAAATTTGATCTAGCCTTTTATAGCAGCAAATCAACCCATGTTACTTCTCTGCTTCATTCTATTCATCTGAACCATCGATAGCAACACCTTTTTGTTCTTCAAATACACGACCTTAAGTTCACAGATCGAGCAACTTCTTCTTCTTCTCCATACAAATCTTCCATTAAGCTTTCTCTTGAGTCCCTGAATCTCTTACAAGATCCTTTAATTTCTCTCGACCGCTGTCTCCCTTTTCTTTCTCAATTTCTGTTAATGGGATGAATGAAAATGATTGGGATAAGATAACTCTTCTCGATTTAGGGTTGGGGGGTTATTCAGTGTCTGGTCCCTTTGATAAGGGCTAACCTGATGGCAGCCCCTTAACCTCGGCTGGGCTGCGTCTAGTAATCCTCCCAAAAGAGTTGCCCCTTAACCTTGGCTGGGCTTCAGATAGTGTTCGCCCATGAAATGACTATTTTGCCCTTTTGCTCAAATTGGGTGATTTCTTCTTCTTTTCCTCCGTGTGACTCCAAAGTAGCTATAAAACTTAAAACAAGCGTAAAATACATAATTTACAAGAAAAATAGCAAAGAAAGCATAAACAATAGATAGTAAATAGGATGTATTCTACACCCTATCAATATTCACGAAGAAAAAAACTCAGGCAAAATAACACCTTTTCAATAGGCAAGTAAGACCTCACATTAGGAGGCTGATAAGACCCACGAAATAAAATAGTTTTTATGGAAGCTTAAACCCTTCGCCTAGGAAGGCTGGGAATTCATGGCGTGCACCTTAGTTCGCACGAAAGTGTAAGTGTAGTAGCAGGTTTTCCCACACTACACCCCTTACTCGATTTTGCTTAATTAATCCATTAGAAGATGTAAGATCAAGAACATTTATTGATTGAATTCATGAAGTATTTACACAGAAAATAGAATTACACTTAGAAGTTAAAACACTCTTAAACTTTCTCTCTCCTAATGACTTGCCTAACAATTCTAAAAAGATCTCCCCACAACAGACTCACTCGACCCTTTATATAGGGTAATACATAGTGGATGACAGCTAAGCTATCCTTTATTTTCGGGAATGTCTCGCGAAGTGTCGCCAGTGTACAACTATTCAATCTCGCGACACTTCTTAACCCTCGCCAGGTTCCATGTCTTCAGTTGTTTTGTGTGTCGTTTCTCATCGCGTCGTTTATTTTAGTTTCCTGCGACTCCCTCGCGTACCGTCGTTTATTAATCCCCGCGAGCCCTATGCATTGCGATATTATGATCCTACATCTTGCCTCTTTTTCCTTGAATATTGCTTGAAGAGCGATCTTAAAGGAAAAATCCGTTGTTGTAGTAATCTTTGATCTTTGTTGATGAAGGAACGAGCGAGTAAGAATACCGTACTTGAAAAGTACGTACTTGCCTCTATTCTTTTGCGAAGTTAGGAGCTTCTTTGAGATATATATGAAGTATCGTCTCTTATCTCTCCTCATATTTCTCCCGCGAAGGGAAGAGTATCATGAGATTTTTACGATATTGTTGCGCGATTGCTTATCTTTAGAATCTTGATTTTATATTTTTACACGGATTTTGATTATTAATGTCTTCTCTTGACACGTCTCTTTCAACCACTTTTTCTTGACCGTTCATGTCTCTTCGCATTAAATGACCTCGTTTTTCTCGAGGCTCTTTTCCCCTATATATAGTTTTCTTTCCCCTCTTTTTCATCCTTTAGTTTGTCTCTGCAACTTTTCTTTGATTCTTTCCTTCCGCAATTTGCGCTCTCGCTACCGCAAAGCTTTTTCTTCATCCTTTCTAGCGCTGCTTTTAATCTCCAATCTTCCATCCATTCCCATACTGATAAATGGCTTCCCTCAGTCGTGCATACAAAACTTCTTTCGAAGAAGTTCAACAGAAGTTGCTCGAGAAGGGTTTTACTTTGTCAACCATTCCTGATCAAGAACCCTCATCTATTCTTTCTGTAAATCTTTTCTCTGATCATCAATGTAATGATCAAAAGATTATAGTCTCGCTCGGTCAGCTTCTCGCGGGACTTCCTATTCCCTTGTACAATCCTGAGTTGCCCTTATTTTATGAAATTTTGGCCCATGAAAAGTTCTCTCGGGCTGTTTATCAATTAAGTGGCGATTGTATTACCGATGCTTGAGTTCGCGAACCGCGGTGCAGGCAAAGGATCTTTATATTCTAATTCTGTCAGAAATCCCCAATTCGCAGACTTGGAAATAGCTGTTGAGAAATACACTGTGGAAAACTTTTTTGAAAATTACTCAGTGATAACTATGGTGAATGCGAAATCTCGCTGGGGCGTTCGCCTAAAGAAAAAGGATAATGTCTCTGAAGAGAAATTACTCATGCAAGATATTGACTGGCACCCGTGCATAATACCTCTCCTCGTCATTCCAAAGATGAGAAATGGTGGGTCGTACCCTTGATCTTAAATGGTCCTTACATCGCGGGCTCGCATATTCTTCCTGCGAATCTCGCAGGATATCATCCTTGGGAATTCAAATGGCCTGAGAAGAAGAAAGAGGTATGTCCCCGACTTCAAATCTTGCTTTCGCAACTTTCTTTCTATAATTGCTAAGTTTGTGAAATCTTTCAGATAGCCAAGTTGAGAAGAAGCTACAAAAAGGATCCGTCGGAGGATACTTTGACATTGCTTCGATCGCTTACAAGTGAAGTAAGAATCACTTCCTTTCTTCTTATTTAAAACAATATTGTTGCCTCTGTTTCTTATCTTGACGCGTATGCGAAGGTTGGAGTTGAAGAAACTATTGCTGTGCGAAGACTAAAAGTAAGGGTAAACTGCCGCTCGCAAGGGTAAATCCTCCGCCCCCTTAACTAAGAAGCGAAAGGTCCAATCCTCTTCTCGCCTTAGCTCAAGCTCAATCTTCTCGACGAGGATAACCATGAATCGAATCTTTCTCTCGCCAAGAAGATTCCATCGACCGATTCTTCCATGGATCGCTTATCCAAAGATTTTCTCGCATCGTTTCCAAGGAATGGGAGATGCTCCCCTAGCTTCTCTTTGCGGGGCTCTCGCAAACGTGTGTAATGCTGCTTTACTGGAAGGCAATAATTCATTCAATGGAGTCTCTAGAGTTGTGTCTCCCGACCTTTTGAATGCACTTGGGTCTCTGGTATGTGTACAGTCATACTTCCCGCTAACTTTAAATTGTTTAAGTATATATATATGTTTTAATGATTTTCCTATCTTCTTCTATAGGTTGGAAGGTCTTCCTTTGTAGTTGCCTCGAGACCTTGAGAGAAGACGCAACAATCTTGAAAAGAAGAATTTGCAATTGAGCAAGAAGATTCAAGAATTAGAGACCGAAGTCGCGTCATCTCGCGATAAAAAGACGAGAGAATTCAAAAGTTAAACACCGAACTTGATTCCCAAAAGAATAAGGTGTCCACTCTTCAAAGTGCCAATCAAGAACTTTATGGTATAAAATTTTACCTCCTTTTACTATTTTTATTTTAATGGTCGCCTATTGCTACCTAACTTATTACTTTCGCAGATGTATATAATCTCTCCGATGAGGCTATTCTTCTCCATACATTTCCTGATCCTATGGATAACAACCTTCTTCTCGCTCACCTCAACAACTCTTTAAGTAGTTCATCAAACAAAATTAACTCCCTTTCATTAAATGAACTTCAGACCAAATATCGTCTTTTAGAAATTGAACATAGATCTGGTTTAAGTGCCGCCAACCAATTTAAACGAATGTTTCTCGAGTCCAATAAGGAAATCAAAATTTTGAGGAAGAAAATTAGTGACCATATAGATGATAAGGATCGCATTGCTAACAATGGTGCATGTGCATTAGCAACATTTCAAAAATCTCTCCTTGAATTACAAATTGAGCGGGATGAATTGCTTCGCTGTAATTCCTTGCTTAGTGAGCGAGAAGATCAAATTCGCTCCCTCCTTGTTATAAATAGTGACGATGAATTCGCCGGGCAGCGAAAGTTTTAGATAATGCCGTAAATAATCTAGGTGTTGATGTTAGTCTTCACGCCGAGCATACTTCCTTGGTTAAAGATATGATATCTGATAGAGAAGGTTATTTATTACACCTTACTACTTCTTACTTATGTAGTATTGCTTGTAAATTATTAACTTGTTGTTACTTATTTGCAGAATCTGAGAAGAGACTTCAGATTAGAATTAGAGAGCTTGAATCTGAGAAAGAACAACTCGCCAGGAATTTTCCAGCGAGAATTGAAGAACTCGAATCTGAAAAACAACAGCTCGCGAAGAGTCTCTCCCTCCGTAATAACAAGTATTCCAAGTTGAAGGAACAATTTGAAACGACAGTGAAAAACTTTAATAATGATGCCGTTCGTTTTCGCAATGGAGCCATGGAGTATGTTTGTAAACACCGTAACATCCTCTCGCATACATATCCACGGCTTCTTGAAAAGGTTCCCGAGAATCTACCGTCTCTGATGTTTCTGATAGCGAAGCTGGCGAAGAAGAAAATTCTGGCGACGAGAATAATAAAACTGGAGAATCAGATGAAGAAGAAGAATCGCCAAAGGAATAACTCTTTTTGTTTTCTTTTTCTCGCTTGTAATATCTCGTACATTTCGTATCTTTATTATAGTGTATTTCTTGGATTTTTCCCCCCGAATTCAACCTTCACTCCTTTTTTGGCAATTCTTCCTTGTAATATAATTGACTATCTTTATTGATGTATAACTCTTTCATTGGAAGATGAATAACAATATTCCATCTTTTCCATTCCCATACTTGCCTCTCGGTATTTATCTTCGATGGAAGAAGTTAGTTATCCTCATGTATTTTGTTGGATAATAATTTTAGTGTTATTGAAATGTATAGCCGCGACGAGGTCGCAGATATCTTTATGAATTGAGAATGCTATCTCTTTTTTTGCGACAAGGTCGCAGCCGCCTCTACACTTTCATGCAAAGGCCCATTGACCTTGCCTTATCATTTTGTGTGGTCTTCCAAGTCAGACCTCCCTAATTAGAGGTCCTCCCCTGCCACCGTTCATTGCGACAAAATCGCAGGACGTCTTTACACTTGTATGTAAAGACCCATTGATCTTGCCTTATCATTTTTTCAAGTATTTTTGCCTCTCGCAGATGTTTTGTTGCAACAATATGACAGGCCTAGATATCCTTGCGAATATAAAGTCCTATGACATTGCCGTCTTGCGACGAAATCGCAGACGTCCGTACACTTTCGTGTAAAGACCCATTGATCTCGCCTTACCCTCGCGTTAGTATTATTGCCTGCAGGATCATTGCACAAATATGACAAGCCTAAGTCTCCTTGCGAAAACAAAGCCTCATGACATTTGCGTCTGTTTTGACACCCTCCCTAATGGAGAGCGTCGCCCTTATCATCTCCCCGGTTGCCCCTTCAAGGAGGCGAAACATCGGCCATACAAGACTAGCTCCTCCCATCCGGTCTTAACAACAACCGAGTTGTTTTCGCAGAGCCTCTTATCCCTTATACCTATATGGTTTATGGTTACGAGACCGCACCCTAAGTGGAGTTTTCTTTGGGCGAGTGCAACGCATGCCAAGACTTGCCAAGAATGGCCGGGGTAGGTTCATCCATCCCGGCACTCGGCTCAACCGTGTACCTCGGCGCCTTGTGCATACACCGACTCCTAAGAAGAGACCTCGGTCGCCCAACCAGTGGTATAACCTACATATATAGTTGGGAATCCAAGGTACCTCTTCCTGGATAGGCTTTCATGGGCCCCAAATTTTCATGGTTCAGCTTCGGGAGCGGTGTAACCTTCCCCCGAACCATGGCGAGAGATACCCCTATATGACGCACTTTAGGTCTTACATTTGCCTCTTACGAAATGTTATTCGCGAACTAGGTGTACGCCATAAAGGTTCGTCCCATTCTTTTGCGCATTCATATTTGTTAAATCATTCAATCATTCATATTTCATTATTTGTTGATATTTGTTTGCGAATTATTCGCATAGTTTTGTTTCACTTGTGGTATTTCACTTTTCTTTCTTAATCGAATTCTCATTTTACTCGTTGTTGCGAGATTCTCGCACATCACTACTCCAACCGCTACTTTGCCTCCCGCTTTTATTGATTGCTCACTTCTTATGCCTTTTGTTCCTCATATCTTTTGCTTCTTTGTTGTCATAATATTGGTCCTATCTCAGGGATTCACCTCGCGAGATATGTTCAGCCCTCACTTCTATAGCATCTACCATCAATTTTTCTCCTTTCTCTGTTCATTTCTCACATGTTGCTTCCAATCCTTTCTTTTGGCATTTCTTTTTCTTCGCACTTTCTATATCGACCTCATGACACTGTTGCGACTCCTTCCAGTCTCCCTGTATGATACCAATGCCGTTTGGATGTGGAAATTTTATACATTGATGATAGGTTGATGAGACTCCCAAGATTTCATGAAGCCATGGCCTCCCAATCAGCGCATTGTATGGAGATTCCACGTCAACCACAGTAATAAAATATCGCTTGATAATCCTTGTAGAGGTATTCTCATGCGAACCTCTCCCTTTGGTTTGTTTGCGTGCCATTAAAGCCATATATCTTGTATGTAGAAGAGATCAAGTCTTCATCTTTTCCTCCCATTGTCTTGTAAGTATGGTAGAAGAGAATATTCACCGAACTTCCGGTGTCGATTAAGATTCGGTTGATTGCCCAGCAAGCTTCTGCCTCGTCATCTTCTCCATCAACCGGTTTCGGGTTAATCTCTAGTTTCACAACCAACGGCTATCATGTGTTTCTCTTCCTTTTGGCACTTCATCGCAGAGAAAGAAATAGTCTTCAGCTGCCACTTTTCTAATCAAGGCTGTTCTCGCTGTGCTCATTATTTCTTTATCATTAGCATCTCTCGCAAAGACTCTACTGAGTACGTTGTCATGGAAATCTTCGATGGTGCGATAGGAGTGGACAATAGAGTTACAGTTCAAATTCTTGGCTTTTGCTCCTACTTCTATCACAAATGTTTCCTTTCCTTTCGCCGACAATCGTTCTCGTGCATCTCTCGGTGGTGGTGGTAATGTCCGACTGTTTCTTCTCCCTTTAGAAAGTGATTCACTTTCCCCGATCAATCATTCGAGAATAATTCTCTTTATGTTTCTACAATCGTTTGTTTGATGCCCATGGAAGCGATGGTAAGAACAAAACTCATGACTTCTATCGCCTTTGGCGGTGGTTCCATTCCAACATTCCAAGGTTTGGTACATTTTCCATCACAAGTATAGCTTCCCGAGATCTTTTCAACGCTAGCATTCGGTGGAGGCATCTTAATCTGTTCCCATACCGTTCTATGACTTCTCTCCGCCCTCCACGGTTATTTTGCCTTCGTCCACCATAAGTTTCTTGCATGTGATCTAGCCTCCGAATCTTATTATTCTTGTTACGGTTGTAGTAGTTTCTCTCTCGCTCAAATTCTTCTTGATCGTGGCTTCCCATGGCTACTATCTTCTCTTGTCCTCATCGCTCTCCTTGCTTTTGTCCTGCGAAGTGCTCGCCACTGTATTTATGAATTGAGGTAACAAGCTTGCGTTCGCAGCATTCGAGTTTGTGTTCGCGACCGGATAAGAATTCATTTCATTTTGTCTCTCTTCTAAGGCAATATATTCTTCCTGTAATTCTCGCAGATTCGCCATCGTGATTGTATTTTTGATTCTAAAAATTTGAATGTATAACAAGTTAGTCGCGAAGAGAGCATTCACAAATGAGAGTATGAGATATCTCTCCTCAACCCGTCCGGCCATTTCGCTACACATGGTTCTCCATCTTACTGTCAACTGTCTTAAGCTCTCGCCAATCCTTTGTTTCAACCCGAATACATCTTCAATACCCGGTCGCGAAGAGTTGTTACTTATGTATGCTCAGGGAATGTGGCTTGTAAATGATTGAATGATGTGATTGTGTTCCTTGGCGACCTTCAAACCATTTTAGTGCTTCTCCTATTAAGCTTGACGCGAAATATTTGCACAATATGGCATCATGATTCTCCCATTGTAACATACATCTCATGTAAGCCTTAATATGTTGTATCGCACAAAGTTGTTCCATCAAAGATGTTGGTTAATGCGGGTAGATTGCACTTAGGAGGTATTCCTCCCATCTCGCATTTCTAGCGTGAAGGGATTCTTCGCGGCTTCGCGATGGCTTCGTCCAGCTTGTCTCCTTCCTCCTTCCCTTCTATTGTTCAAGAATCCTCTCATTTCAGCCTAGTTCTCTTAAGATTTGTTCATTTGCCTCGAATTTGATTCTACGGGTCTTTTTAGCTCTCGCTTCTCTCCTTCTTCGCTCGTGCCTATTTTGACCTTCCCGCTCATTATTTTCTCCTCTTCTTTCCTCGCGACGCTCTTCTTCGTTTCTTTCGTCACATTCGCACGCCATTATATCGGTTGTTCTCTCTTCTTGGTTGCCTCTCGCTCTCATCATCATCGCACCCTCTCATACTCTTCGTTAATATTTCTATTGGTACGATTTTGTTCCCTCCTTCTCTCGCGGTTGTCATGGTTATTCTGCCGGATTGCCTCCTCCATCTCTTGATTTTCCATTTCTTCTCTTAGCCTTTCTCTCTCGCGAGCTAGTCGCGCTTGTTCAATGTAGTGTCTCTCAATGTCATCCTCGATCTCTCGGTTTCTTCTCTTTCTTCTCTCCTGCAAGATTATTCTTCCTTCAAACACTGGGTTATTCGGTTCTTGGAGTTGCATGTTTCCTTGATTTTCCCTATTCCGCTCATTTTGAAGATTTTCGGCCGAGGAATATAACGATCTTCTATTTCTCCTCTTCTCTCGCCATGCTCTATATTCGGATTTTGTGTTTCTTCATTGGTGCTTTCTGTTGGTAAAACTCTTCTTCTTTCTTCTCCATTCGACCTTGAACTTGATCTCACGCTACTTCTAGATCTCCTATTTTGCAACCTCATGTTTTCCATCCTCAATTCATGGTTCTGTCTTGTCAAGTTTGCTCGTTCCTCTCGCCTCTAGCCGTCTCTCCTCGTGTATTGTTTGTCTCAATCTTTCTAATGTCTGCGATTTCTTCGTTACTGGATTCATTTCTCCATTCATTTCTTGCTCTCCTCCTCCTTGTCCATTGTCCACCAACTGCTGCTCCTCTTCTCTCTCGTCTTGAGAATCGATCTCCAAGTATGTACACTTACTCTATCATAATCCTCACCGTGTTTGCTACCGGGGAGATTGGTGGCTGATTTTGATCTTCTCCATCGTTTCTCCTATTCATCCTTGATGATTCTCCCTGTTTCATTCCTCCTTTCTCCAAGCAAGTCTTCCACTTATTCTTACAATCGTTGGTTGCTCTTGTATATTTCTTCTTCTAGCCATCTTTCTTTTTCAATGAATTCTTGAGTATCTTTTCCAAATCTCTTCTCTGTTAATCCAAATTCTTTCCAATTTCTTCGTCAATCACTGCTCGTCCCTGTTTTCTAGCGCATATGTAGTAGCGGAGTTTTCCCACACTACACCCCTTAATCGATTTTGCTTAATTAATCCATTAGAAGATGTAAGATCAAGAACATTTATTGATTGAATTCATGAAGTATTTACACAGGAAAATAGAATTACACTTAGAAGTTAAAACACTCTTAAACTTTCTCTCTCCTAATGACTTGCCTAACAATTCTAAAGAGCTCTCCCCACAACAGACTCACTCGACCCTTTATATAGGGTAATACATAGTGGATGACAGCTAAGCTATCCTTTATTTTCGGGAATGTCTCGCGAAGTGTCGCCAGTGTACAACTATTCAATCTCGCGACACTTCTTAACCCTCGCCAGGTTCCATGTCTTTCAGTTGTTTTGTGTGTCGTTTCTCATCGCGTCGTTTATTTTAGTTTCCTGCGACTCCCTCGCGGTACCGTCGTTTATTAATCCCGCGAGCCCTATGCATTGCGATATTATGATCCTACAGTAAGAGGCAATGATAAGACCTAACGCACGTCATGAACAACTCTCAGAGATATAAACTAGGGGAAATGATAAGACCTATCCGCTGAGGGTCCCTTTTATGACGGCCTTCGGTAAGGAGTGCAGAAATATGACCAGGGCGCCGACATATTCGGTTGAGCTGCGGGTGCCTGGGCGTCTGGAGCGTTACCGGCCTTGACCGTATGGCAAGTCCTTTATACGGTGTACTCGGTCCCAAAGAAACCCCACCTAGGGTGTGACTTCGTAACCATGATCCATATCGGTGAAGGGATAAGAAGTCATGAAAACAATTGACTGTTGTAATAACCTGATGGGAGGAGACCAACATGCATGTTAGGGTTAACATCCTTGAAGGGGCAATCAGGGGGAATATAAACGAACGGCACCCTCCAGATTAGGGAGTTGAGTGACCAAAAAAGACGGCAATATCATGGGGCTATTATTCTTGGGAATAACTAGGCATGTCGTATTGTCTCAAAGTAAGACCTCGACAACATGAGTTAAGACGAGGTTGATGGATCTTTATTTGTAAGAATAAAGAGCGCCTGAGACTTCGTCGAAAATGAGGCCCTGAAAAACAGGGTGAGGTGCAATAAGACCTTAACTAGGAGGTGCAATAACACCTCAAACTAGCAATCATCAATGAGAAGAAATAAAAAAAAAAAATCAAAGCAAGAGGCAAAACTATGAAACAAAGACAAGAGGCAAAGGGCATTATTGTGTATAATACATTATTGCTATAAAGTAACAACTAATGTTGCAGGGAGTGGCAAATTACAAAAGACAAACATCACATGCAAAAGGCAGAATACTCAAACTGACATTGAACTGAAGCAAGGAAAGATAAGTAATGAACCACGAAGTACAAGTATGCTTTGAAACTGCAGCGAAGTATAGGTATGCTTTGGAACTCCACAAAAGAATAAGTGGCAAGCATATACTTTTTTTTTTTTTTTTTTGAGTATTTCCTTTGCACGGACTCTTATTCTTTGAAAGCAAAAACAAAGGCAAGCATGTACTTGATAAGACTACTAGACATGAATATAGTAAGTTCGTATGCTATAGGCAAGAAGATGTTAAGAATAAGTTTAATATTTTTACTTTCAAAACAAGATTAACTTCGCAAGTCTAATTTCAGATCACACAGATAAGTCATAGTATATAAGCCACTTCGGGTGTAAAATCATAATAACACGAGATATAATCTAACCATGCTAATTACGATTATCTTAAGTGCACAATAAGAATTCTGAGACAGGTAGAAGCGGAAAGATGATATATTAAAGAAAAATCCAAAGTGTTATGCCCCCAAGCTTGGGAGCGCCCGGTTTATGAGAAATGTTAGGAGAAATGAAATGTCAAGAACAAAAGAGCAAAGCTAAAGAAGTAAGTCAAGGCTGAAGAGGTGGTGGTTGAATGGGAGTAGCTCCAATGGCTTCTGTTTCGATAGCACCACCGTCACCTCCATCAGTTTCCACCTCGATAGTATCTCCACCAGCACCATCAGTTTCCACCTCATCAGTCCCACCACCATCTCCAGAAGTTTCAACTTCGATAACATCAGCATCACGAGATTGATTAAGAGGATTCGCCGAGGATGAAGGTCCATCAGTTGTCTTTGGAGGAATTTAAGCTTTGACCTTCGTAACTTTGAGCTCGGATTCTTCCTCATCGCAAAGTATCTTCATCACTCTCCTCTTCGTCAGAGATAGTTTTCTCGTCATCGGAGGGTTCATCCTCGAGAAAATTTTAAGATGAAGAGGTTCACGAGGAATGCCGTGAGAATCACAGAACTCGTTGAAAAGCTTGACCTTAGCATCTTGAGCATTCCTTCGGGCCATATTTGCAATTTTAGCAGCATCCTTCTCCATTTTAGCAAAATCCTCGTTCAAATACTGAATATCTTCCTTGAGCTTGGAAACTTCATTTCTCAGACCATCTCTCTCGCGAGTTATATGGACAATTTGATTCTGGAAACGCGCTCTGACTCTGCGAGGATAAAAGAGAAGGGATGAGAAGCTTGATAAATAAAGCATGGTACAAAATAAAATTACATACAACACCTAAAACTACCTTCCTTTTGAAAAATAACAGAACCCAAAGTCTTTTGGATATCGGCGTTGAGATGGTCAAGTCTAGAAATTTCGAAATTCGCAGCTTCAAGTTGGATACAGAGTTCGTGATATGAATTATCCCATCCTTTACCATGACCGGACTCAGAGTCATCTTCGTTCTCGCGAATTATAACAAAACCCTTTCTCTTGGAAGGTTTTACGGGTTTGGATCCCGAAGAAGGGTTAGCACGTTTTTACCCCGATACTCTTCTAAACGAGAAAGAAGAAAAGCTACTTCGTCCCTCGGATGACCATTATCGTATTCAAATCGTCAACTTCATTGCGAGATTTGTGAAGATCGACCATGAGACTTATCTTACCTCTAGATTATGCGAGTTTATCTTCTTCTAACCATTTAACCAAAGCTAAAGATGAAGAATGGAGGTTCCTCGAAGTAGTAAGAAGATTCCCAACTCGTTGTAACTCAACCCTCAAGTCTTCATTCTCTTTATGAAGATGAAAGTTTAGTTCTTCATTATTCGCAGATTCAGTATCCAAACGATCCACTTGCAAAAACATAGTCTCAACTTTTTCATTTAAGATCTCGTTCCCAGACACATAACTGTCGATTTGGGTTGTAAGATTTAAATTTTCCACATGAATGTCTCCAAGCAACTTGTTTGAGTAAGGATTTAATCGAGAAATTGAGATATAACTCTTTGATATACTTTTCATTAAGATTGAGTCTGATTGTCTAGTTGATTCTCTTAAAAGTATATTGGAGTTAGTCCATACAGATTGCTAAGTGAAATATTGGGTGAGGTTGTTGTACCCCCACTTTTTCACAAGTCTTTCGCTTCAGAAGCATCCATTTGACGTTTCATACATCGAGCTTGACGAAGCGCAAAATAAGAAAATAAAAGAGATAAGACTAAGGCAAGAATTAAACACACAAGAAAAGGGAACTTACTCGCGAAGCTCATCAACTTTCATCTCCGCTCGGGATGAGTATTTCTTCTCCTCGCCGAGTTCTTTTTCGAGCTCTTGAATACGAACACCTGAACTCTCCAACCGTTCACGAGACATTCTGGTCTCAACGAGATTATCCATATGACGATTAAACTCTTGCGAAATGAACAACAAAACTAAAAGAGAGATTCACGAAACACTATGAAAAAAAAAGTTAAGACTCACCAAGCCCATTATAGCAGAAACATGTTGTCAAGAGAAAAATTCAATGAAGAATTCACTAAGAAGGACCGATCCTCACCAGGAAAGTATCGAGAACTAAAAGAAGCCAAGGATTCAAGAGCAAAGCGATCTGAGATCCCCGAGCCGAAATAAATATCTTCTTCAGAAAATCCATGTCAGGGACGTAGGGAGGATCTTCTACTTCGTAAACCTTCTTCTTGTCCTTGTTTTTCACCTTCTTATCCTTGGAAGGCTTGTCCGGAGAATCATTCGTATTTCGATAATTGTAGTAGAAAGGAAGGAGTTCACACCATCCGTTGACTTGGGAGGAATAACTTCTTGGGGAAGACCAGTCGATTGATGTTTAGGAGGAGGAGGAGGAGGAGGAGACTGACTCGAGGCTATCTTAGAGTTCTTGACTTAGGTTAGTGCATCTAGATTCAAGACTATACGTTGGCGCTTCGGATGAGCATGAGCATTGGAGGGACTGGTAGAATCACCCTGCAAAGAGCGAAGTTAGAAAACTACTTGAAGGAAAAGAATCGCGAAGTAAAGGAGAGGAAAATACCTTATCAGTAAAGGGAGGAACCAAGGAATGATCACGCTTCTTGTGACCCTTAGTGTACTCCGCAACAACTTGAGGGCCAGCAGACTTATCATCCTACGAAGTATAAATTCAGAAAGTCATATGATAATGAAGGAGGTGAAATACAACAACTAAAAATACCTGTTCGAAAGCGGGAGACTCAAAGCAGTAGCATCATTCTTCTTGCGATCTTTGAGTAAACCACCAGGAGGGAGCGGATACTATAACAAAGAGGATGGAGTTAGAATGCCACAAATACGAAGCAAACGAGTTAAAAGGAAAACGGAATTTACCCCAACCGGTATCTCAGACCACCGGAGTCTCCCGAGGTTCGTAAGCGCATTGAGTGACTATGCTTATAAAGAGGACCGTGAGCGAACATAACCATCATTATTCAAACCCCAGACCAAATGACCTTCCACGACCAATGGGAACATCATCCAATATTCATCATTAGAGAAACGAAGATCGTTCTTCGCACGACCAAATAGTTCAACATCTTGAAGGAGAGATTTGGATGGGTCATCCAGGGTGTTACGAGTGAGTTTAACACCCCATTCCTGGTACCTCCTCATAGTTAGAGTCTTACCAGAGTAATTCGCGACAAAAAAGACAATATTATAATCCTCCGGATTATAATCCTTTGAGAATTTGGGAATCTGAGAAGCACCGCCTTTTGAACGAATCACAAACTCATTTGCGATTGAAAAACACCTCGTTGGAGCTTGGTCAGTATCTCGTAAAATAGGGGATTCGCCGGATCATACGAGAGGAAAAAGAAGGCCTGCTCTCAACCGACCTGCAAAGCAATAATGATTATGTTGGAAGACCGGCTCTCGATCGAATCCACCTGTAATTCAACTCCATGTTCTTGGCTGCATTAATGGGATGAGTAATGAGATAAATCGACCGCAGGAGTTAGGTTAAACCCTTTTTCTCGAAATCGGCTTGGAAGTCCTCAAAGGTTTTAGATGATGTTGGAGACGGAGTCTTCTTGGGATCCATTAATTTAGATATTAAAAGAGGTTTTGAAGATTTAAAACAAGGGGATAGTTATCCTGATAAACGAAAAGAAAGTAGCAGAAGCAGTAAACAAAGAAGAATGAAAAAGAAGAATAAAGGAAAATAAGGGAAGTAAAGGGTGTTAAAGCATTGCTCGGTCGAACTCGCATGCGTTGCTATATCAAGCATGTTTGTCAATATTAGTGATCAAAACTATATGTCTTGATTTCTAGTTTACTTATGACTAAGTCTCGGTCTAAGATAGTTAAGTGTAGTTGAGCTCCAGACTCCATGGAGATCATCTTACGTAGACGAAGAACTACTCGAGGAACAAGTGGAACTTTATCCGACAAAAAGGTATGTGGAGACTTGAACTCATCTGTCACTCAAAAGTCTACTCTATCTCATACTCTTGAGACAATAGTCGTATAAGTATGATAGTTTTCATACATACACATTTGCTATTTCGAGGCGAGTTTACTCGCCTATCTTTTTCTCGAAATATGTGTTGGTGAGCTTTCGCTTTAACCATTTTCATCTTTACCCGTGAAGAAAGTCATGAAGATGTTTCAATCTTGAAAATAGCTTTGATGACGATAGTCGTGAATAACGATTGTTATAACATTATAGAAGAATTTTTCAATGATTGAAATGTAGAGTTGAGATTACCAACTATGGATATAAGTATATATAGTGTGTTCGTACATTAGTGTACAAATCCATGTGTCGGAAACCAAGTGCATACATATGTGTGCATGCGGTATTGGTGAAGGAGGCAGAACGAGTACACGTACCCACGGAAGTTTTCATACCGAAAATTTCTGCTGGAGTTTGTAAGTTTGCAAACTAGTAAACCAGTCACCTTAGGTACACATACCCGTACGCGTAACCGCGGAAGTTTTCTACCGAAAATTTCTGCTGAGTTTGTAAACTCAAATCCGGTAGCTAAGGTACGCATACCCGTACGCGTACCCAAGCTGGTTATTTCTCAAATCGGTAGTTCATGAACTTAAAACAATAAATTATAAGGAATGCAATCTTTGCAAACCGTGGCTATATTGTTCATGAATTGATTCAAGTGGATCAAACCGATTTTGCTTCAATTGTGTCTATGAATAAAGACCTAAGAAATTGAACAACTCTTGAACTAGTTCTTATGAGTCATTTGAACTAGTTATGAGAAAGATGAATACGGTTAATATGAAAGTGCTCATATGGCTAACCAATGGTTAACTATTTTTGAACCAACTAAGTGTACATGTTTAGGTACGGCTACTCAAACCTAAATGAATACATTTCATTTGTCCGTGATAAGCTAAGTTTCGACCTAACGGTTGAAAGATATTAGCTTGGTTGAATCAAGTTTTTCATCTAACTAATTGAATATTGAATGCTTTGTTACCAAGGTAACTTAGATTCCAAACCCCGATTTGAAAACTATATAAGGGGAACTCTAGCAACTGGAAAAACTAATCCCCACACCTCATGTGTGATACTAGTTGGTTTTGCTAGAGTCGATTCTCTTTTAACCTTAGGTTTATTCTCTAGACCATGTAGGTTAACGACTGAAAGACTTCATTGGGATTGTGAAGCCAGACGAAACTACTTCTCTTGTAGTTGAGCGATCTGATCTTGCCATTTTCTATCGTACGAGTTCAATTGAATAATTAAATTGAGATTATATCTCCGATAGGGCAAGATAAAAACAAATCACAAACATCTTCGTCTCATCGTTTGTGATTCCGCAATATCTAGTTTCGCTACCATACGATTTAGATTATTGTGAGGTGATTGATAATACTAGGTTGTTCTTCGGGAATATAAGTCCGGGTTATCAATTAGTTCCTGTTCACCTTGATTTATCAAAATATGGAACAAAAACTCATAGGTTTATCTGTGGGAGACATATTTATCTATTATCGTAGACTTTTCTGTGTGATACAGATTTGTTTATTGAAGTCTTCGACTTTGGGTCGTAGCAACTCTTAGTTGTGGGTGAGATCAGCTAAGGGAATCAAGTGCGTAGTATCATGCTGGTATCAGAGACGTAAGTAGCACAATTGTACCTTGAATCAGTGTGAGATTGGTTAGGGTTCAACTACAGTCCAGACCGAAGTTAGTTTGTAGTAGGCTAGCGTCTGTAGCGGCTTAATACAGTATGGTGTTCAATCTGGACTAGGTCCCGGGGTTTTTCTTCATTTGCGGTTTCCTCGTTAACAAAACTTCTGGTGTCTGTGTTATTTCTATTCGGCATTATATTTTGTTATATAATTGAAATATCACAGGTTGTGCGTTCAGATCAATCAATTAGAATATCCAACCTTTGGTTGTTGATTTACATTGATTGACACTTGGATATTGGTCTTTGGTACCATCCAAGTTTATCTCTCTAGTATTTGATAAAGACTCGCAGATTTCCATTTGCTTGAGTAAAGATCAAATCGATAGATAAAGATATTAACTCCTCGATATACTTTTTATTAAGATTGAGTCTGACTGTCTAGTTGATTCTCTTAAGTATATTAGAGTTAGTCTATACAGATTGTTAATCGAAATATTGGGTGAGGTTGTTGTACCCCCGCTTTTTCAATTGGTATCAGAGCAGGCAAACACGTTAAACCTTATAAGTTTGTGTTTGTCCGATCCTCAAAAGTCTATCCCTATGGGAAATTACTTTGGAAGACTTGCTCATGGCATCTGTAACGCACACCAGAACTCCTTAAAGACTATTCAAAGATTATTACTCTGTAGACCTACGGTATCACTTAATAATCTTGTATCATCTAGTATACCTCCGTGTCTAGATGATGAAAAACAGTCTAAGGGAAAAAATAAAAAACCCTCTAAGAAGAATATTCAGAGGAAACATGATCTATGCGCAAAAGTATGGACCCTCACAAGAATTACTCTTAATCTCTTTGAGGAATACTACCAAACTGGATCAATTGACAAGGATCTGTTTAGATCTTTTGAAAATGTTTTGAAATTCTTAGAAAAGCTTAATTTCATTGAGAATTTGAATCATTCTGATAAAAACCTTGTACCCGTCAAATCATGGTCCCATGATGTACAAACTGTTCCAACCACCTACTCATATGGGGTTGATAAAAAGATTTCCTATGAGGTCGGTAAAGGAATCATCTATCAGAAAAAGTCAAATCCATGTCGTAAGAAAAGAATCTTAAAGAATTTTAAGTATTATTATTATAATCATGCTCATAACTCTGATCACAAATGTCAACCGAAAAAATTGCATGAGAAATCCTCTGCACCTTCCACCACCTGAGTTCAGGAATGGCTATACCCCATTTGTATATAACTTGAAATGGGGCAAGTAACGGTTTGACTGTGTTTATGTAATCTTTTCTTTAAAAGCTTTTCAAAAAGATAGTGTAGGTATATTTTTTTGGGGTATTTTCTCCAAAATGATACCTAAAAAATCATACATTCCTTATGTGGGTCGCGGTTCGTGAACGGGTCCAAGCCCAACTGAGGGTATAAAAGAAGTTCGGGTACGCTTACCTTCCTTCCTCCCTCATCAGTCCGCGTTCGTGAACCATTCTAGGGTTCATGAGTTTTTTCCATTGAAGCTTCTTGGAGAACTTTTTGTAAAGGGATTTCTCAAGATAAATATCAAGTAAGTAATCTCTTGCCCACTCCCTTATTTCTTTCTAGAATCATGAAGAATGTTAAGGGTTCAAAAAGTTTTTCAAATAACCTAGGTTCTTCATCCTCTTCAATTGATCTTCCTATTGAACAAAATTCTATTAGGATTAGATTTGTGGATGAACCTGTAGCAAAGTATTTGAAAAGATTTCCTCTACTGGGTTTATTTTAGAAAAGAAATTGGATAATACAAGTGGGCATAAGGAGGATTTATCTTGTTTTGAAAAGTTCAAGCTTGGAAACATCTTTGATGGCCTTGGTGAAGGTTGTGATACTCTTACTAGAATCTTCTTTGCCAACATTCATGATATTGTTCTTGAGGACATGGAATTCAAGACCATGGTCAATAGAGAAAGGATTCTAGTGAATAGAGAATTAAAATCAAAGATTACCAAAATCTCTTTGGGCGATTTTTGTCTTCCTAGACCAAGCAATGAAAGACCTTCACATGAAATATTTCAAAAGGTCTTTGTGGTAAAAGTGTTGTGTGGAATGGAGGAAGATTTCCTACTAATCAATTAGATTTTCCTCTAAAGTCTTTTGGAAAATTGGGTATATCTAACCTTTGTCCTTCCATGGTTGAGAACTCTCGTTGGAGTCATGAGTTTGCGGAATTGGTCTATTACCTTGTGAAGGAAACCAAAGGTCTTGACATTTGTGGATTCATTATTTTTCAAATGTTAGACATGACTTCCATTGACAAGAAGTTAGGCTATCCATGCTTGATTGAGCGTATTTGTCGCAACTTCATTGAACCCATTGGGAACTCCATTGAAACCCCCAAGCTTGTTCGGCCGTGTACTTTCAATTGAATGAAGGAATATGCTTGCAAGAGACAAAGGCATGACACAACTAATGGCTCGAGTGATCCTTCTACGAAGCTTCTTCGCCAAATTTACAAAGGTGTTTGTAAATTAAACTCCAAAGTAAGTTGTGTTCAAGAACAATTACTTGTGATTGCTACCAAGTACCCCGATATTAAGGAAGACATGGACAAAGTTCGTTCACCTTCATGGTCTCCGAAGATGAAGATGATGAGTAGTTTCTCGTGCCTCTTTATTTTGGTATTAAATTATTTTATTTTTTTTTGAATTTTTATATCTAGGAAACTTCTTAAAAGAATTTTATTCTTGTTTTGTTTAAGAAGGATAACTAGGGTTTGGAATAGCCATTATTGTGAGTACACATAGCTATGTCCAACGTTTGCATCTTCATGTTTTTAAGTTTATTTGTTTAAATTCTAAAAAGTTTGTTTGGAAGATGATTTTTGCAGTATCAATCTTTATGGTTTTATATATTGAAATGTGTTATGGGATATGTGTGTTTGCGTCCGTGAACTATTATTGTCCCATACGTTGTCAAAAGTTATCTCGGTTATATGTCGATATGCATGTATTGATACAAGATCGATGAACTTTTGACAAACAAAAGTTAAGCCTATTATGTCATTTATTGATGGAAGATAGGTTAAAATCTTTTGTTTACGAGGATTCTGTCTATTGAATGTCATTGTGTAAATGGTGATGGAAAATAGAATGAATCCTTGTATATTCTGCAGTATTGATCTTCCATGATCCATTTTTTATGTATATACTGTGCGGCTCCATTAGTCTTCTTGTGTGAGCATTTCCAACTAGACTAATCATAGATTCGTTTGTGGTTATTTTGGCTGTGTATTCGATTAAATTAATCATGGGTTCTCTTGTGGTTAGTTTAATTGAGAATTTTTGATACAAAATCATTTTGTGGTTTTTAGTGTCCAAAGAAATCCTTCTTTTCTCGTAAAAGTAAGGTCGCTCTTGTTGTTCTTTCAGGAATGACATCAAATGGGGGAGAGTTCTTTTGTACTTGTACTTAATTGCCATATCTTTGTGGGGATTGCGGCTGTGGAATATTTGAGGAGTTATCTTGAATCTTTATAAACTCCGTGATGAATGCATTTAGCTTCGGCCTTATGATTGCATCTAAACAAATTTGATATGTACTTTTCTTTGGTCTTGAAGTGTCTCCATGGAAATTTCATTAGGATCCCGTTTTGTACCTTTGCCAATTTTATTGACAAAAGGGGGAGAATTATATGTAGTTCACACTACAAATACATATGGTTTTCGGATCATTATGTAAGGGGGAGTGGTTTTTGTGTTGAGACGAAGTATTGACTAAGGGGGAGTAATACATATCACCATAGTATTGTTGTCAAAGTTGTGATATGAGAACTTTGATGTTGTGTAATAATACTATGACATTGTATAACAATGATCGAGAGCTTTTTTTTTCTCATTGTTATGGCTACAGAACTTCAACAACTATGATGGCGAACTGAACATCTATGGAATCATAGGAGTACTTGGAAAAGACGAAGTTTTCGAGTACCGTTGAAGCACCAAGGAGATCAAGCATGTGGACAAGAAGCTACAAAGTTTTATCTATTTTGTAATCCATATGTATTGATAATTTTGTTACTAAATTTGACAAAGGGGGAGATTGTTAGAGCATTTCTCGGTCGAACTCGCATGAGTTGCTATATCAAGCATGTTTGTCAAATTAGTGATCAAAACTACATGTCTTGATTTCTAGTTTACTTATGACTAAGTCTCGGTCTAGGATAGTTAAGTGTAGTTGAGCTCCAGACTCCATGGAAATCATCTTACGAAGACGAAGAACTACTCGAGGAACAAGTGGAACTTCATCCAACAAAAAGGTATGTGGAGATTTGAACTCATCTGTCACTCAAAAGTCTACTCTATCTCCTACTCTTGAGACAATAGTCGTATAAGTATGATAGTTTTCATACATACACATTTGCTATTTCGAGCCGAGTTTACTCGCCTATCTTTTTCTTGAAATATGTGTTGGTGAGCTTTCTCTTTAACCATTTTCATCTTTACCCGTGACGAAAGTCATGATGACGTTTCAATCTTGAAAATAGCTTTGATGACGATAGTCGTGAATAACGATTGTTATAACATTATAGAAGAATGTTTTAATGATTGAAATGTAGAGTTGAGATTACCAACTATGGATATAAGCATATATGGTGTGTTCGCACATTAGTGTATAAATCCATGTGTCGGAAACCAAGTGTGTGCATATGTGTGCATGCGGTATTGGTGAAGGAGACAGGTTGAGTACGCGTACCACGGAAGTTTTCATACCGAAAATTTCTGCTGGAGTTTGTAAGTTTGCAAACTAGTAAACCAGTTACCTTATGTACGCATACTCGTACACGTACCCACGGAATTTGTCTACCGAAAATTTCTGTTGAGTTTGTGAACTCAAATCTGGTAGCTAAGGTACGCTGTAGTGTATATTGATACAACTACAAAGAATGAAGAAAATAATTCAGCAGTAAGCTGCTTTCTCTCTGTGATACAGAGCCTAACTTTCAAATGAAAGCAAAAACTATTTCATTCATTGCCTTTCTTGTTTACAGATTGGCTCAATAAATACCCAATCGGGTTTTCAGACACTAATGGTCTTAGATACATCAATGAACGACTCGAAACTCGAGGAAAAGAAATAACCCTACTGCTAATTAACGGCTAGTACCAAGTCTACCCTTGTGACCACTCATCTAACCCTGGTTCGGTGTGGCTCATGGCATGGATACATGACATTACTCCCCCCTTCAAAGATCCTTGTCCTCAAGGATAAAATTTAGAAATTGAGCTTTAATGTGAGTCAGGTCTTCCCAAGAAGCATCTTCAATAGTGGATTTGGACCAATGAATCAATAGTTGAGGTACAGATTTATTACCTTTAAGTGTAAGCCGAGTGTCTAGAACTGCCACTGTTTCCACCACATAGTGTCCTTGATCATCTACCACTGGCAGCTGTGGCATAGTAGAAGCTTTTAGCCCAATATGCTTTTTGAGCTGTGAAACATGAAAGACATGGTGTATACGAGAACCCACAGGGAGTTGTAACTTGTAAGCCACTTCCCCAATTCTTTGTAGCACTTTAAATGGACCAAAGTATTTAGCTGACAACTTGAAGTTCTTGCGAATAGCCACTGAGGATTGTCTGTAAGGTTGCAGTTTGAGAAAAACCAAATCACCCACTGCAAATTCTCTGTCACTGCGCTTCTTATCCGCAAAAAATTTCATCCTACTCTGAGCTTTAGCTAAATCTTCTATGAGAAGTTTGAAGCATGATATTTCTCTCTTGCAAATAAGACTCCACAGATGCCACTGAAGTGGAAGTAGGGACAGGAAAGATAAGATGAGGTGGCTGGTACCCATAGAGAGCCTGAAATGGAGACATCTTCAAGGAAGTATGATAGTTGGTGTTGAACCACCATTCAGCCAATGGTAGCCACTGTGACCATTGTTTAGGGTTGGAACTTGTCATACATCTGAGGTACTACTCCACACAAGCATTGGTTCTCTCAGTTTGACCATCTGTTTATGGATGGTATGCAGTACTGAGCTTAAGAGTGGTGCCCAAGGATTTGAATAAAGCTTGCCAAAAATGGCTGACAAATACCTTGTCTCTGTCACTAAAAATGGAGTTGGGAAGGCCATATAGTTTAAAAATGTGGTTAAGGAATTCTTTGGCTACAGTAATGGCTGTGAAGGGGTGATAGGTGTAGAATACACCGTATTTACTATCTAGAGTTTATGCTTTCTTTGCTATTTTTCGTGTAAATTATGTATCTTATGCGTGTTTTTGAGTTATTAGGTACTCTTGAGTCCTTGGGAGCAAAAGAAGAAGAAATTAGTCACTTGGAGCGAAAAGGAGCACAAAGATCAATTCACATGTAAGCAATTGCTATTTGGAGCGGGCTATAGTGCACGAGAAGGAAGTGAAGAAGAAGCAAATAATCGTCGGTTCCCTGAAATCGACAAGCTAATTCTAAACTGGGTGGCCCATATCCATTATTTGGGTGGCCCATATCCATTATCTGGGTGCCTAAATATGGCCGTACGGGCAGCCTTATCAGCTTGGTTTCGTGAAGAGGAACTCGTTTTCATCCCCAAATCAGTGTGCGTTTCTGTGAGAGAAGAAATAGTTAGGGTTTCCACTTTGAAATCCCAGATCAAGAAATTTACAGAGTGGGAGAAGAAGTTGTTATTGCCGGAGACCGAATAACACTGGCTTTTGCTACTAAATAGAGAGAAGAGGAGGAGGAGTCTGCTGTTGAAGTCCGAGGCGATTTGAAATGGAGTCTCGATTTTGTTGCTTCGAGTTGAAGGAAGAGGAATTAATGGAGTTATGGTGATTAAATTCAAGATGGGTATCGATTTGGAATGGGTCCGTTGTGAATTAAGGGATTGTTCGTTGATTCGATGGTTAAGTTACGTGTTGATTGAAGCAGATGAAGATGGCAAGTCTTTGCTAATGGAAGATTAGAGATGGTTTGTAATTGGTGAGAGAGATGAGGTTTTGATGTTTGCATGGTTCATTAATTGGAAGCTTGAATTGTTGTTTTCATGGGTTAGGTGGACAGATCCCGAAGCTGAGATGGTGGTGCCGGCTCTAGTTGCGGAGCTAAACCGGTGATCTTGGCAGAGGTTGAGGCAGGCTGGAGATTGCAAATGTATCAGTATGGCAATGTGGTTAACAGGCAAGAATGAATTGCAGTGGTTGCAGGTCTGAAATGAGAAGTGGCAGATGGCTTGACTTTGAGATGTAATGGAAAATGGTGTTGGAAGAATTGTTAAGAAAATTGAGCAGAATTAAGTTAATGGACTTGCAGGTTGCATTGCAGCTCAAAGATGCATGTGTAGGAAATTACAGGCCTGGCACAACTGAGGTTAATGAGTTGATGCAGGTGCCATGCTGCAAGGGCTAAGTGCAAGGATCAAGGAGATGGTGGTTGTGATGGCTTTGAAGAGTGGCAACTCAAAGTGGAAGGAAGAGATGCATTTGCACCGGGTGGAGTGCCGTATTGGCTATAAATGAGATTGGATGGGGTGTTCTTTGGGATGTCTTTGCCAGCGATAACTCGAGTTGGATTAGCAGGAGAATATGAAGGAAGTTGGTTACGGTGCTGTCGTGGCTCGAGCTGGAGAGTGCTGGAATGGCAGTGATTGTTCCGAGCTGGTATTGCAGGCGTTGAGATTGTTAGCTTATGCAATAGTCTGAGGTTGCAGCTCAGATGGAGAAATGGGTTCTGAGCAGAATGTGTGATGGCCTGAGTTAGTGGTAGCTGGCGGTTGTGGTTTCGATGAGAGGCAGGGAGAGATTGCAGTCAATGGGAGATGGAGCAAGTGATGAATGCTGAGTGGGTTTAGGCAGGTGAGGCATTGCAGTGTAGGTGGTCTGGTGATGATTGAAGTATAGAACTGTGTGTCTTCTTTGTTGGTTGCGAGGCTGCGATTCAAGAGTAAGCAATGAAATGATGTCGCAGGAGGTAATGGAGTTGTTATCAAGGCTGAGATTATTGCAGGAAATTGCAAGAGAAGCAGTGATGCAAAGAATAGGGCCAGGGAAAGTGCAGGCAAGACAAAGCTGCAGATGTGGATACATGGCCATGATGGCTGGAAGTTCACTGGTGCTGCACAATGATAGTGAGGCATTGCAGGCCTGTGCAATGGCCTCAGCTGACCAGAACCAGCCTGACTTAGACACTGACTCACCTGACCTGACTCGTTCTGACTCAGCTGAGTCTTGACCCGGTTTGACTCAGTGAGTTGACCGAGCTGACCCGGCCGTTCTGACCCGTTGACCGGTGGCTGGTTTGACTTTTCCGGTCACCTGAGCTAGTTTTCCGGCCAAATTCCGGCCACAATCCCAGTTTTCCGGCGAGCGTTTTTGGGACATAATTTCTACACGGGTTTCTCTCCATGGTGGGCCGGGTGAATTTCCAACTAATGGACTTTGAAGACAAAACCTAGTTTTGGAAGGAGAAAAAGACTACAAAAGGGAAGACTTCTACAATGTTTTGACACCACGTTTTATTATCTTTTTGCCTCTACTTTGTTCTAGGGTTTACACCATGAAATATTTTCTCTTTCTTCTTGTTATGAACTCCTTGAATATGAGTACCTAAGTTTATTATTGGTTATGGAATAGTTGGATTTCACATAATATGATTCTTTGATTCAATATATTAGTTTTGTCTCATATTTATCGTTTGCAATTCTCTGAAAATATTGTTTTATGATTGATTGATTGTTTTGTCAAGTTGCAAATTGGTAGAACTTCTAATCACATCTATTGCTAGTTTAGGGTTTATTATACGCAAAAGTGATATTCCTTGGATACAAGTAGCATAATATGATTATAGTTTGTAGTGATATATTCTTATGATCATATGTGAATCGTAACCTTTGTTAAATCGGATTAGTGCGCTTTCCACGTTCGATTGCTTTGATTGGCCTGATTTCATAGAACTTAACGCATCTAGGGAATTAAACTTGATTAGTGCTTTTACACGTTAGGTTGTTCCTTTAGGTAGAATTCATATTCGCATCTTTTAATGTGTTTGTTGATGACATGAGGAGGTTTGCGGGATATTCTTGCGATCAAGGTATTCTAGGGTCTTTGATAAAAGTTGAGATTAAAATATCAATTCTAGTTATTGTGTGAAAACATGTTTGTGAATGAAAACGAAATCCATGACCAATATCTTCTTATCCTCGATTTGATTCGTTTGCTTTTCTTTATTTGCTTTTATATTTATTTTAGTTTATAAAATCACAAAACCCCGGTGTTATTTATAGGGAACCGAAACAATTTGACAACCTAGACCTCTCTGTGGGATCGATCCTTTCTTGCCCTTGCTATATTTATATTTTGAGTAGTAAGAAAGTGTAATTATATTTGTGTCGGCTGACAACCGGTCAAATTTTGGCGCCGTTGCCGGGGAGGCAGCGGTTGTTAATTGTTTTTGGTTTCTTATTTTTGTATTTAGTTTTTGTTTTATTTTTTTCTTATTTTCTGGGTTTTAACCTTGGTTTGAGAATTATTTCAGGTGCTTATTTCTATGGAAGGAGCATACTACATGGATGGATACGGTTTTCAACAACCTCAACAATACGACAACTACCAATTCCATGGGTATAATCAAAACCAATTTATTGGTTATGACCAATATTCCATGGAACCTTATGGTTTTCCTCAACAACCTTATGGCGGGTATGCGTGTGAACAACCACAAGGATGGGAGGATTCTTATGCTCGTGAACAAAAAGTCTCTAATTTTATAGATAAAGTTTCCAACTTTTTACAAGAGGAATTTCAAAAAGCTAAAGAGACTACAAACGAGCAACTCCAAGAACTTCGTGAAGGTATGACTATCTTGCGAAGAGGTATTGATCAATACAAGGAAGATATGGATAATTCTTATGTGCATATGGTTTGTGATGAATATTTGATTGATGCTAATGTTGAAAAAGGCCAATCCTTGGGCAATTTCGTGGATAATTGTGTAGTTAACTCAACTCTTGATCTTAATAATGATCATTCACCTATTCAAAAGGATGAGTTAGAGATTAGCAACACTAAATTCAGCGAGGAACAATCTTATGTTGACTATGATAGTGACGGTGATTATGATACATTGCTTGAAACAACTCATGGCGACATCTCCGAGGAGTCTTTTTGGGATCAAGATGAAGACGAAGAGGAATATGATGACACTTGTGTAGATTACTCAAGCATTGATCTTAATAATGATCAAGAGCCTATTCAAAGGGTGGAGCTTGAGGATGATGCATTTTCGAGTGTTCTAAAAAAGTTTCTTATGATAAAATTTGGATCCGCAAAAGAGTATGTGCCTTACAACAAAAAGGAGGAGTATGTTGAGAATGAAACCGTTATAACCAATATTGTGGAAGACCCAATTGAGCTTGCAAATGATTGTGATGATGATGTTTATGTCGAGACTATGGTTACGGCAGAAACGGACGAAGAATGGTTGCAAGGTTTGATAGAGGACCATGATATACAAGAGGTGAATAATTCACTTGAGTTTTTCAAGGATGAAGAGGATTAGTAATACAAGAGATTGTGCAAGGTTTATCTAACCCTTTGCCTATTGTTTCTTCTCCTTTACCTCTTATTGGTTTGAATGTATGTGCTTCGAGAATATTGTTGAATGACTTTGTTTCTCGTTTTCCGCCATTAGAGAAACTTGATTCTCATACTATGCAGGTTATGGAACCAAGAAACCATGGAAGTACCCGACTCCTATATTCTTTATACACTTCCAAGTGTGGACAAGAATAAGTGTGGGGGAAGCTTTTATCGGTTCATAGCTTCACTTTTGCTTTATTGTACTAATATTTGTGTGAAGTTAGTGTTTCCAAAACAGGTTCTATGGAAGGATCCCCAACTTTTCCGATTATTGGTGTATGGGGAATGAATCTTACAAGAAGCTAAGTCGGGCCGACGACTATAAAACAAGCGCTAAGTGGGAGGCAACCCACCGGTTTTGTATCTCTTATCCTTTTGCTTTTTATTTTTGTTTCGTTTATTTATTTTTACTGCTTTCATATCATATTTTCATCCCTATGTTTAATTTCATTGAGTCCGTAATCTATCTTAGAAGAGAATTATGACGAATACCTTTTCGTCAGAAAATTTCAGACTGCGCGTAGTTCAGTCCAGAGACCATAACTGTCAGACCGTTTATCAAAACACTATGAAATTTTGACACTGTGTAGAAAACACGTAGGTGAACAACTTTTGTGAAATGGAGTTTTTCCAAATTCCTTACCAATTTGCACAGTTTTTGCGTTTTATCTGCTGTTACGTCAGAATTCAGAACTTTCGGTTTTACACATTGAGGACAATGTGAAGTTTAAGCGTGGGGGAGCATTTATATGTTTTTATAGTTTGTTTTTGACACCATTAGTGGATGGAACCATTTTGAATGCAGGAGTTGAGGAACCAATTAACTAAAAGGGAAGAATATAGCTCAGAAATCACAAATTAACATGATAGTTGTTACCATATCTCGGAATATCACCATGTCACATTCTATTTTTATTTTTCCATATTTATCTATTGTTCTCTAAGTGCTTTGGTGGGTCACTAAAACTCGACGTGTTATTACTGCTAGGATGAAATAGAGTGATTGAGTTACTAAAAAAAAAAAAAAAAAAAAAAATTGAAAAAAAAAAAAAAAAATGAAAAAAAATATATGAAAAGAAAAAAAAAGGACCGATCAATTAGACCAAAACTAATAAAAAGACACTTGGGAATAAAGAAAAGTATGTGTGAAACGTAGTCCCCGTCTCCATCGCCTAAACAAGCGTGGAATGCAGGATCCAAGGCAACTATCATGTACTTGCCGACAAGAAGCATGCGCTTGGATCAAAAAAAGATCTAATCATGCCGTCTAAAAAAAAAGAGAAATTGGATCCAGTTTGATCCAATCATAAAAAAAAAAAAAGAGAAGAAATTATTATTGTGTTGAATAAAGTCACTCTTGGTTCCCTTGTATATGCCAGTGAGTTGATGTAGCATTCAGCACTAAGTAGCTCAATCCAATAGGATTAGGTTCATCTTAGCTTGTGACCTTCTACATGATATGGGAAACATCGAACACTTGTGAATATTCGCCAACATCTACATCTATATCCATCTTCTTAATCTTTTCATTGTGATTGTGGTTTGTTAGTTTCGGAGTATTGTGGCTTGTTCGACTATCTAATTAGAGTTTATTTACTAATAATTGAATTGAATTTGCAAGGTACCTCCTCATGTAGTCATTTTGGATTCATTCATTGATTTGTCACGAATAGACGGAGTTTGAAATATAGGTTTTGTAGGTATATCTCTAGTAAACCTTCACGAGACTATAACTCGTCCACTAGGGACACCTAGGGGTTTAAAGGCTTGTTATTTATGCTAAAATTAACCGTAGCCTCGACGTCACGGAGTTGTTGTATTTTATTTTTGTTTGATTTGCTCGAGGACTAGCAAAGTCTAAGTGTGGGGGAATCTGATAGGTGTAGAATACACCGTATTTACTATCTAGAGTTTATGCTTTCTTTGTTATTTTTCGTGTAAATTATGTATCTTATGCGTGTTTTTGAGTTATTAGGTACTCTTGAGTCCTTGGGAGCAAAAGAAGAAGAAATTAGTCACTTGGAGCGAAAAGGAGCACAAAGATCAATTCACATGTAAGCAATTGCTATTTGGAGCGGGCTATAGTGCACGAGAAGGAAGTGAAGAAGAAGCAAATAATCGTCTGGTTCTCGAAATCGACAAGCTAATTCTAAACTGGGTGGCCCATATCCATTATTTGGGTGGCCCATATCCATTATCTGGGTGCCTAAATATGGCCGTACAGGCAGCCTTATCAGCTTGGTTTCGTGAAGAGGAACTCGTTTTCATCCCCAAATCAGTGTGCGTTTCTGTGAGAGAAGAAATAGTTAGGGTTTCCACCTGAAATCCAGATCAAGAAATTTCAGAGTGGGAGAAGAAGTTGTTGTTTGAGACCGAATAATGTGGCTCATTGCTACTAAATAGAGAGAAGAGGAGGAGCCGCCGTCGTTGAAGTCTCGAATCGATTTGAAATGGAGTCTCGCATTTTGTTGCTTCGAGTTGAAGGAAGAGGAATTAATGGAGTTATGGTGATTAAATTCAAGATGGGTATCCGATTTGGAATGGGTCTCATTGTGAATTAAGGGATTGGTCGTTGATTCGATGGTTAAGTTACGTGTTGATTGAAGCGAGATGAAGATGGCAAGTGTCTGCTAATGGAAGATTAGAGATGGGTTGTAATGTCGGTGAGAGAGATGAGGTTTTGATGTTTGCATGGTTCATTAATTGGAAGCTTGAATTGTTGTTTTCATGGGTTAGGTGGACAGATCTCGAGGCTGCAGATGGTGGTGCCCGGCTCTAGTTGCATGCTAAACCGGTGATCTTTGGCAGAGGTTGAGGCAGCCGGGAGATTGCAAATGTATCGATGGCAATGTGGTTAACATGCAAGAATGAATTGCAGTGGTTGCAGGTCTGAAATGAGAAGTGGCAGATGGCTTGACTTTGAGATGTAATGGAAAATGGTGTTGGAAGAATTGTTAAGAAAATTGAGCAGAATTAAGTTAATGGACTTGCAGGTTGCATTGCAGCTCAAAGATGCATGTGTAGGAAATTACAGGCCTGGCACAACTGAGGTTAATGAGTTGATGCAGGTGCCATGCTGCAAGGGCTAAGTGCAAGGATCAAGGAGATGGTGGTTGTGATGGCTTTGAAGAGTGGCAACTCAAAGTGGCAGGGAAGAGATGCAATTGCACTGGTGGAGTGCCGTATTGGCTATAAATGAGATTGGATGGGGTGTTCTCCGGGATGTCTTTGCCGGCGATAACTCGAGTTGGATTAGCAGGAGAATATGAAGGAAGTTGGTTACGGTCTTCGTCGTGGCTCGAGCCGGAGAGTTTGGAATGGCGGTGATTGTTCCGAAATTTGGTATTGCGGGCGTTGAGATTGTTAGCTTATGCAATAGTCGAGGTTGCGGCTCGGATGGAGAAATGGGTTCCGAGCGGGTAATGTGTGATGGCCCGAGTTAGTGATAGGCGGTTGTGGTTTCGATGAGAGGCGAGGGGAGAGATTGCAGTCAATGGGAGATGGAGCAAGTGATGAATCCGAGTGGGTTTAGGCGGCCGAGGCATTGCAGTGTGGGTGGTCCGGTGATGATTGAAGTATAGAATCGTGTGTGTCTTCTTTGTTGGTTGCGAGGCTGCGATTCAAGAGTAAGCAATGAAATGATGTCGCAGGAGGTAATGGAGTTGTTATCAAGGCCGAGATTATTGCGAGAAATTGCAAGAGAAGTGATTGATGCAAAGAATAAGGCCAGGGGAAAGTGCGAGGCAAGACAAAGTGCAGATGTGGATACATGGCCATGATGGCTGGAAGTTCACCTTTGGCCGCACAATGATAGTGAGGCATTGCAGCTCGTGCAATGGCCTCAGTGACTGTAACCACTCGACTTAGACACCGACTCACCCGACCCGACTCCGTTCGACTTCAAATGAGTCTTGACCCAGTTGACTCGTTGAGTTGACCGAGCCGACCTGGCCGTTCCGACTCGCTGGACCTGGTCGGTTTGACTTTTCAGGCCACCGAGCTAGTTTTCCGGCCAAATTCGCCACAATCCCGCTTTTCCGGCGAGCGTTTTTGGGACATAATTTCTACAGGGTTTCTCTCCATGGTGGGCCGGGTGAATTTCCAACTAATGGACTTTGAAGACAAAACCTAGTTTTGGAAGGAGAAAAAGACTACAAAAGGGAAGACTTCTACAATGTTTTGACACCACGTTTTATTATCTTTTTGCCTCTACTTTGTTCTAGGGTTTACACCATGAAATATTTTCTCTTTCTTCTTGTTATGAACTCCTTGAATATGAGTACCTAAGTTTATTATTGGTTATGGAATAGTTGGATTTCACATAATATGATTCTTTGATTCAATATATTAGTTTTGTCTCATATTTATCGTTTGCAATTCTCCTAAAAATATTGTTTTATGATTGATTGATTGTTTTGTCAAGTTGCAAATTGGTAGAACTTCTAATCACATCTATTGCTAGTTTAGGGTTTATTATACGCAAAAGTGATATTCCTTGGATACAAGTAGCATAATATGATTATAGTTTGTAGTGATATATTCTTATGATCATATGTGAATCGTAACCTTTGTTAAATTGGATTAGTGCGCTTTCCACGTTCGATTGCTTTGATTGGCCCGATTTCATCAGAACTTAACGCATCTAGGAATTAAACTTGATTAGTGCTTTTACACGTTAGGTTGTTCCTTTAGGTAGAATTCATATTCGCATCTTTTAATGTGTTTGTTGATGACATGAGGAGGTTTGCGGGATATTCTTGCGATCAAGGTATTCTAGGGTCTTTGATAAAAGTTGAGATTAAAATATCAATTCTAGTTATTGTGTGAAAACATGTTTGTGAATGAAAACGAAATCCATGACCAATATCTTCTTATCCTCGATTTGATTCGTTTGCTTTTCTTTATTTGCTTTTATATTTATTTTAGTTTATAAAATCACAAAACCCCGGTGTTATTTATAGGGAACCGAAACAATTTGACAACCTAGACCTCTCTGTGGGATCGATCCTTTCTTTCCCTTGCTATATTTATATTTTGAGTAGTAAGAAAGTGTAATTATATTTGTGTCGGCTGACAACCGATCAAGGGGTGGCTTAAAGCAAGAAAGTGGCTATATTTAGTGAGTCTGTCAACAACAACTAGTATCACACTTTTGTGATTGGATAATGGCAGACCCTTAATGAAGTCCATGGATATGTCTTGCCATGCTCTCTCAGGTATAGGGAGTGGTTGGAGAAGACCACTAGGAAAATTAGAGTCGCCTTTGTTACACCGACAAACCTCACAGAAGCTACAAAACCGAACATCATGTTTCATTTTTGGCCAAAAGAAATGGGATTTATCCCTTTGGTAAGTGCCCAACATACCTCGAGTGCCCTCCAACCGCAGAGAAGAGTGTAGAGATCGAAGAATATAGTGTCCACATTGTTGGTGAACCAATGTATAGTCTTCCTTGAATCTTAAGATGCCCCGAGTGTAAGAAAAGGGAGATCGGGATGAGGAGACCAAATGAATCGAGAGATATGTTGTTGAGCTAGCCTCATCATTCTCATAACCGGAGATAATATCCAAGGCCCATTGAGGTGTGTCTTGTAAGAGATTGCATGACAACAAAGATTGTAAGTGGGTAATCCGGAGAGAGCATCTTGCAAGATTGTCCAAGCCTTTCTTGTACTTGATAATATAATCAAAGCCCGTGAGTTTAATGAGCCATTTTTGTCAAGGGCAAGTGGAAATTCTTTGATCCATCGATATTTAAGACTTTGGTGATTAGTGGCTAATGCTTATGTCATGAGAAAGAAAAAACTTCCACTTTTGAACTTCCATGACAATAGCTAAGAATTCTTTTTCATAAGTGGACAGGGCTAATGCTTTAGGTCCCAGGGCTTTACTGAAGAAGGAGATGGGTTTACCTTCTTGCATCAAAATTGCTCCTACACCCTCGGCACAAGCATCGCCTCTAAGGTGAATTGCTTGGAAAAAAAATCAGCAAAGCCAAAGACCGGTGCTCTCGGTCATCGCAACTTTAAGTTCATGAAAATCGTATGTGCATCTCAAGTCCATTGAAAAGCATCCTTCTTAAGCATGTCGGTGAGGGGTTTGGCAATAGTGCCAT
Source organism: Papaver armeniacum (assembly GCA_023531295.1). NCBI lineage: Eukaryota > Viridiplantae > Streptophyta > Magnoliopsida > Ranunculales > Papaveraceae > Papaver > Papaver armeniacum. The sequence goes on from JAJJWW010008196.1 coordinate 349,067, forward strand.
ATCCTTGAATAAATCTTCTATAATAACCCGTTAAACCCTAAATCCTCTCAACTGCTTCAATGTAGTAGGCAATGGCCAAGTTTGCATTGCAGCTATCTTCTCAGGGTCTGCAGCAACTCCTTTAGCTGTAATGAGATGGCCTAAATATTCTATCCGAGACTGGCCAAAGACACACTTTGAGAGCTTGGCATACAAGGAATGTTGTCTCAATACTGTAAAAACTTGTTGTAGATGAGCCAGATGTTCGTCCACTGAAGATCTATAGAACAATATATCATCAAAAAATTCCAACACAAATTTCCTTAAAAATGGTGAAAAAATGTCATTCATAAGGGCTTGAAAGGTGGCTGGGGCATTTGTAAGGCCAAATGGCATGACCCTAAACTCATAGTGCCCATGATGGGTTTTAAATGTTGTTTTATAACTATCTGGGTCAAATAACCTGATTTGATGGTAGCCAGAACGTAAATCTATCTTGGAAAAAATAATGGCTCCCTTAAGCTCATCCAACGGTTCATCAATCAATGGAATATGAAACTTGTCCTTCACAAGTCATGTCATTCAACTTTCTATAATCTACACAAAACCGCCAAGTGCCATCCTTCTTTTTGATAAGAAGGATTGGAGAAGCAAAAGGACTATTGCTTTTTTGGATAAGTCCTGCATTAAGCATTTCGTGGACCATGTTTTCCACCACAGAGTTTTGGATATAAGGACATCTATAGGGTCTTTGAGAAGTTGGAGTAGAATGTGGCTTAAGAGGAATTTTATGGTCTAAGGCTCTTGGTGGTGATAGTTGAGAAGGTTCAGCAAAAATGTCAGAGTAAGAGTTCACTAGTGGAGTGAGGAATGATGGTGTGGGTGGAGGTGGTGATGTGGATATAACAAAAAATTGACCCAACATAACTGGGAGTTTACTCTTAACATATTTTTTAAAAGCAGAAGCACTAATAAGATTCAATGAAGGGTTAGAGGAGCTTCCCTGAAGTGTGATGTTATTGCCTTGATGCATGAAGGAGATCCTGAGTTGAGAAAAATTGAAGGTGATATCACCAAGTTGATGTAACCAATCAGCCCCTAACACCATATCATAACCACCCAATGGAAGAACCTCAAATCAAAATAAAATTGATTGCCCCCGCATTTCCCAACCAAGTGAGTGACGGATGCCTTTTCTTGGTGTGTTGTCGCCATTGACCACCGTAACAAGCATGTGACCTATGGGAGAAGCGTGAATGCCCAGCTGCTCCGTAAGCTGAGAATCAATAAAAGAGTGAGTGCTTCCACTGTCTATGAGGATCATAATTGGCTTCTTCTGTAAATGACCCGCAATACGTATAGTGTCATGAACCACATTCCCAGTCAAAGCATGTAAGGATATTTCCATAGTGGAGTCACTAGAAGGAGGAGAATCAACTTGGTTGGATGCAGTTGAGACTTGTTCTGGTTCCTCAATATCCTCATCAGTGATAAGCATGAACAGCTGCTGAGTTTTACATTTATGGCCCCGGCGATAAAACTCATCGTAATTGTAACATAAGCCTTTATCCTTTCTTTGCTGCATTTGTGCAAAAGTGAGGCGTCTGATTGGTAGCAAGGCTTTATCAGGTGAAGTTTTTGTTGGAGTGGTTGGATGTGTCACAATAGGTTTTGAAGAAGAACCACTAGATTTTCCAAAAGTGGTAGATGGATAAAAGGGTGTGATGGCAGAAGAAGGCTGTGGAATGGATAATGGAGAAGGTGCAAATGGCTTGGAAAAGGACTTAAGTGGTTTAGGCATGTGGTACAAGGATGCCTGTTGCATTCTGGCAAGGAAAAATGCTTCAGAAGTAGCCTCAGGCTTAAACATTTGTACATCAGTGTGTATTTCTTCTTTCAAGCCACTGATAAAGCTTAAGGTATAAAAATTCTCTGGCAGAGTTGGATTATTGGCTACCATGAATGTTTTATAATGTTCCCACTGATCATAGTAGGCTTCCACTGAAGTAGTTTGAGACAATTTGTTGAAACTACCTACATAATTATCCTGGGCAACATCTTCATATCTAGCACATAAATTTTTAGTAAATGTATCCCAAGAAATAGATTCTTTACCCTGCTAATAGTTTAAAAACCATGGATCGACTAATGAATCAAAATGAATAGCGGCCATATCTACACGTTCCTCATCAGGAAACTTATGAAGATGAAAATAGCGATTGCATTTAAGAACCCATCCACGAGGATTGACACCATTAAAGCGTGGGAAATCAACTTTAGGGGTTCGAGTAAACTTACTATGCTCCTTGTGAGAAAAATGGTTAATCATATAACGAAATCCATCCTGGTTTTCATCTGAATTTGAAGGATCTGCACCGGATTCAAAATCCTTAGATCGAGTGACGCCGAGGAACTGGATGATGTCCTTAAGATCCGTTTCATTGAATTGAAATCGAATCTAATCGAGTGACACATTGAGATAAAGTACCCACCGAATCGATGTTTGATTTTGAAATAGCTAATCGAGAAAGCTGTTGTTGCTAGATGATTGAGACCGGAATTAACAACTTGCGATCGTAAGTTTCCCGCCATTAAAAAGATCCAGAAATAAGGCAAAGATACCAATTGTAGTGTATATTGATACAACTACAAAGAATGAAGAAAATAATTCAAGCCAGAAGTCGCTTTCTCTGTGATACAGAGCCTAACTTTCAAATGAAAGCAAAAAATATTTCATTCATTGCCTTTCTCGTTTACAGATTGGTTCAATAAATGCCCAATCAGGTTTTCGAGACACTAACGGTCTTAGATACATCAATGAACGACTCGAAACTCGAGGAAAAGAAATAACCCTCTTTTGCTAATTAACGGCTAGTACCAAGTTTACCCTTGTGACCACTCAGCTAACCCTGGTTCGGTGTGGCTCATGGCATGGATACATGACATACGCATACCCGTACGCGTACCCAAGATGGTTATTTCTCAAATCGGTAGTTCATGAATTTAAAACAATAAAATACAAGGAATGCAATCTTTGCAAACCGTGGCTATATTGTTCACGAATTGATTCAAGTGGATCAAACCGATTTTCTTCAATTGTGTCTATGAATAAAGACCTAAGCAATTGAACAACTCTTGAACTAGTTCTTATGAGTCATTTGAACTAGTTATGAGAAAGATGAATACGGTTAATATGAAAGTGCTCATATGGCTAACCATTGGTTAACTATTTGTGAACCAACTAAGTGTACACGTTTAGGGTACTAGCTACTCAAACCTAAATGAATACATTTCATTTGTGTGTGACAAGCTAAGTTTCGATCTAACGGTTGAAAGATATTAGCTTGGTTGAATCAGGTTTTTCATCTAACGGTGAATATTGAATGCTTTGTTACCAAGGTAACTTAGATTCCAAACCCTGATTTGAAAACTATATAAGGGGAACTCTAGCAACTGGAAAAACTAATCCCCACACCTCATGTGTGATACTAGTTGGTTTTGCTAGAGTCGATTCTCCTTTAACCTTAGGTTTCTTCTCTAGACCCTGTAGGTTAACGACTGAAAGACTTCATTGGGATTGTGAAGCTAGACGAAACTACTTCTCTTGTAGTTGAGCGATCTCATCTTGCCATTTTCTATCGTACGAGTTCAATTGAATAATTGACTTGAGATTATATCTCCGATAGGGCAAGATAAAAGAAATCACAAACATCTTCGTCTCATCGTTTGTGATTCCGCAATATCTAGTTTCGCTACCATACGATTTAGATTATTGTGAGGTGATTGATAATACTAGGATGTTCTTCGGGAATATAAGTCCGGGTTATCAATTAGTTCATGTTCACCTTGATTTATCAAAAGATGGAACAAAAACTCATAGGTTTATCCGTGGGAGACAGATTTATCTATTATCGTAGACTTTTACGTGTGATCTGATTTGTTTATTGAAGTCTTCGACTTTGGGTCGTAGCAACTCTTAGTTGTGGGTGAGATCAACTAAGGGAATCAAGTGCGTAGTATCATGTTGGGATCAGAGAAGTAAGGAGCACAATTGTACCTTGAATCAGTGTGAGATTGGTTAGGGTTCAACTACAGTCCGCACCAAAGTTAGTTTTTAGTAGGCTAGTGTCTCCAGCGGCTTAATACAAGTATGGTGTTCAACTGGACTAGGTCCAGGGTTTTTCTTCATTTGCGGTTTCCTCGTTAACAAAACTTCGGTGTCCGTGTTATTTCTATTCGGCATTATATTTTGTTATATAATTGAAATATCACAGGTTGTGCGTTAAGATCAATCAATTAGAATATCCAACCTTTGGTTGTTGATTTACATTGATTGACACTTGGATATTGGTATCTGGTACCATCCAAGTTTATCTCTCTAGTATTTGATAAAGACTCATGATTTCCATTTGCTTCAAGAAAGATCAAATCGAGAGATAGAGATATTAACTCCTTGATATACTTTTTATTAAGATTGAGTCTGACTGTCTAGTTGATTCTCTTAAAAGTATATTAGAGTTAGTCCATACAGATTGCTAATCGAAATATTGGGTGAGGTTGTTGTGCCCCCGCTTTTTCAAAGGGAAATCGAGTATTTATAGTAAAACCGAGTGGTAAAGCTATAACTGGTCATTAAACGGTGGAAGAAGTAGAATCAGCATGAGCATTACAAGAGATCGTGGAAACGTGGAAGCAAGATTTAAGGAGACGTGGCGGTTACTTAATTTAATTCAAAATTCTCTTTACATCCTTAATCCTTGCGAATGGAACGAAAAGGAAAAATATAGGTACAGTAAATCCCTACTCGCCACGTGGTCGAACGAGGTTGCACGAAATAGACGAGAAAATCTTAAACGAAAGATCTCTCATCAACCCCGAGGAAGAATGTCAGTGATAAGTCAAATCAAATGTCAGAGTTACTTTCCGAATATTGGATCAAGTAAGAATTCATTCTTGAATATCTCGTGAAATGTGTACAAACAACTAATAAGGGAAATAAGGATGATTGGACGAGAAGATATTCAACGAAGTAAATAATATCCTCAGGCGAAGATGAATTGTTGCGCAAGAAATGGGACAGCTGTACCGACAAGATATCGAAGTTATCGGCGAAAAGGAATGGAATAACTTTATCGAAAATGGCTTAAAGTATAAGCGAGAATCACGTGAATTGTGTGATTTCCGACGAAGTAAAATGAGCTGTAATCCAATACTTAGTTTTGCCTATAAATAGAGACCTTGGTTCATTGTAAAAGGGGTGGGATTTTTGTATTTGGAGAGGTCGTGTTGAGAGAAATTAAAGAAACATTTCTATTTCGCTCATTTGAATTATGTCTTAGAATTGTTGTGTTAGTATTTATTTTTTTTCATTTTAGAATTGTTGTGTTAGTATTTATTTTTTTTCATTTTAGAATTGTTGTGTTAGTATTTGGGTGTACTAATGGATTTCCAGTATTTACAATTTTAGATGACTTTTCGAAATGAGAATTATGCTCTACGTAGTTTATCTCCTATCTAAACGATAAACAATTCACTTCTTCAATCTTTTCTTGCATTTTTACGGTGGTGTCTATACCTCAATCGATGAGCTTGTATATTAGTGGACTGAAATATTTGTGTAACAAAAATCTTATTAGCCAATTAAGTTCTAAGACTCACTGTTGGCATTTAAATCTCATTAAATAGTTATTTTGGTTGAGAGACTCTGCAGACATTGAATTTAAGAACTAACTGATGTTAATGGATGTACTTAATGTAAGTGTTTTCGCATAGTGTTGCTAAGCTTAAATCTTGAATATTGAATGGATGAAAGATTACATACATAAACTCCTTCAACATCATTACTATGCATTAGAAATTCAAATTTCATGTCAATGCTGATTTACTTTTCTTACTAGTACAGATTTTCATTTCTTCGACCAAAGTAGTCAAGTTAGCATAAGACGAACCACCTTCTTCAACAGACCTCTTGGACATTTCACTCATTTCTTTAGCTCGTTTTCTCATTTCTTTTCCTTCTTCTCCTTCACCAATCAACCGACCGACCACCATCTTTATCTTGTCGTTCTTCACTAATGATGCATATTCGACATCCACCCACTGTGGTGTACTCTTCGAATCCAACTCGAATTCCGATTTTATCACTTGAGTGATGAACTTCTCATTATGGAATTGGTCGGCAAACATATGCCAAGTTATCATAAGAACCCCTGCACTTATACCTTCTAACATAGAATTCCATCCACAATGAGTCATAAATCCGCCAACCGCCAAATGGTCGAGAATAAGTACTTGTGGTGCCCAATCTATAATAATCAGACTCTTCCCTTCTATTCTCTCTTCAAAACCCTATGGAAAGAATATTTGTCCGTACAACCCAAATGAATGAACATCCTGAACTCTCGAGACCCATCGCTATTTCTAGCAACTGGTTGTTACTAAACTGTGATATACTCCCGAATGAATCATAAAGAACTGAGTTTGGTTCCTTCGAGTCAAGCCAGTTCATTACACAATGTTCATCAATGGTAGACTTCTTTCCTCTTTGTGCTTTATCTGAAGCGCTCTTATTTCGAAGCGAAACAGGACCAATATGCCATGTTTTTTTCCCCGAACATTTCTGTAGTGGTCGGCATAAGCTGGTTCCAACTCGTAGAAACTGTTAATCAAGACTCCGTAGCTATTTAGCTCAGATTGTCTTACTTTTTCATTTATCTCACTGAACAGAGTTTCACCTTTATAGTCCTCGGACAATTGTGACATGGTCATCTCTATTTTTTCAGGAAGACCATGGATCAAAAATTTGGAATCCTTCACATCAGTTTGAGTAGGAATTTCCTCCCAAGGTTTGTAAAGTTTTAAATTCTCACCGACACTGAGAGCAAAGAAGCTTGTCCCGTGAAAGACGATTCTAGGAATACCAAACTTAGCCTGGAGACTCGATTGCCCATGGTAAGAACATGCCGCTGACGATAAAATCCGGGTGGAGAGCTTCTATGAGCTCCTCGGATGGTTTTTGAAGCATGTTAAGATCATTGAAAAATTTAGGCATCATTTCAGGTGAATGAATCTCATCAACACTTTTGACTCCTTCTGGCAAGCCTACTTCGGCGGCAGGGAATGGAATGATTTGAACATTCATATCCAGACCACATAATCTATCTCTTTCAGTTGTTTTAGAGACGGTAATTGAATTAAGAGGAGTTGTAATAATGGTGGATTTTAGGCCACGAGCAACAAATAGTCTTGCAATGTCTACCATTGGAATCATATGCCCATGAGCCATTGCTGGGAATAGAAATATATGAAGTTGATAATTATCAGGCATTTGAGAACTTGAAATTCTGGATGGAATGAAGGAACTTAAGACTTGGGTTTGGATAGTGAATGTGGGATTGATTGGTGTGTTGTTGATTTGGCTAAGAGCAGTTGTAACTTGAAATACGTTACTACGGCTACTTTTATAGGAGTAACAAAAATCTTTATATTACTAAATGAAGGGACATGTTAATGTTTTTTTCTCAGAATTTAACTCATTATATATCCAAAATTATTAAATCGGAGGGTTGCTGAAAACTTTGAACCAAGTCTTTTTTTTTTTTTTTGATAAACAAATAAAATTTTATAAATCAAGTAATATAGTGCAACAGGTCTGATATGTGGACCAAAGTTAGGACTGACTCCAATATTTAGAACCAAATCTGATATGTGGACCAAAGTTAGGTCTGACTCCAATACTTTGAACCAAGTCTGATATGTGGCCGATGAATTAGGTCTGAATTATGGAAAATGCGCAATAAGGCTTATTTTGATGATATGCGGGTTCGATGGCTTGGCTTCAAAGGGAGAGTCTATCAGGTAATACATAATTTCTCTATTAGATTAAAGGGTCATATGTATAACAACATGGAGGATTGGCGCATTTTGGAATTTTTCAGAGTTAAACATAGATCATACAAGAACTCTACTCCTCTTGAAGTTATTTGGACGCCGCCAAATACTGGAGAGATAATGATCTGTTGTGATGGTGCTTCCCGTGGAAACCCAGGCCAAGATGGTTCGGGTGTTACTTTTCGAGATTCAAATTCAGCAGTTCTTGGCGTTCTTTGTGTTGGCCTTGGCTGGCAAACAAACTATTATGCGGAAGTTTGTGCGGTTATTTATGGTGCCATGGTTGCCAAAAGGTGGAATGTTACAAATCTTTGTGTTAGGTCGGACTCTATGAGCTGCATTCTACCTCTTCAGAAGGGTGAATTACCATGGCAGCTGATGCAAAAGTGGAAAATGGCGAGAAGTTTCTATACAAATATACGCTATGTTCATAGCTATAGGGAAGTTAACTTTTCCGCAGATGCCTCGGCTAAACAAGCATGTTTGTTAGCTGAAGATGATTATGAGTTTTATGAGGGTAGGCCAGGCTTTATTCTTTCTGTAGAATGGCCTGGACAGGTTTATTTTCGTTTCAAATAGGTTTGGTTGGCGTGTGGCCTAACGGCCATGTGCTAATTAGACCTTGACCCTGTACAGTTTCGCTTTTTTTTTTTGCCTTTTTAATATATAATAGATAACGATTATTACATTAACTAGTTGGAAGCCTAACAAGCTAAGCTCCAACGACATACTACTACATTAATTGAAAAGGTTGATGTGCTAGCCTACCACGGGCCTCATGGGGAACCTTGCCAAGGGGAGCCGAAACGGCGGGCGGGGGCGAGATTGTGTCACAAGGGGGCAAACTAACACTACCTTCCATGTTAATTCCTGTAATATTACGCCATTGGGGACTCGAACCTGGGACCTCCTGGAACGCATGAAACTTCGGGGAACGAGGATGACCAGCTGAGCTAGGGGCCCGTTCTTCAGAGTAAAAAAAAAAAAAGAATTAGGTCTGACTCCAATATTTAGAGTCAGATATGTTTAGGTCGAGTCAGATGCCGAGTTAAGTTTAGATCTCGAATCGAATTCAGGCATAAGCACTCTAGTAAGGTGAACAATACGTTTGATTCTCAACCTATCTGTATAGGGTGTTGTTCACCCATATATAGACACAGAATCTACAAAAACGAGTTTTCGGGTTTCGTTTCACACAGTTCCTTCCACCCTCCCCGTTTCACCTCAAACTTGAACATGGACGATATGGCCGGCTATTACCCACCACCAGCACCTTCACAACCACCGCCGATCCCCAATCACCACCGCAATTCAAACAATTATTCTTCTTCTCCTCACTACCCCTATTACCCTCCACCACCACCACCACAATCCCACTACCCTATGTGGCAGCACCACCACCACCCACAGCCGTTCTCATCTCCTTCTTATCTACCAGGACCCAGTAGTGGCTATATACCACCACCTACTTATCTTGATTACAATTCTGAAGATGATGTTAGAACATTATTCATTGCTGGTTTTCCTCAAGATGTCAAACCCAGAGAGATTTATAATCTCTTTCGTGAATTCCCTGGTTATCAGTCCTCTAAGCTTCGTGATGCAACCAAAACTTCCCAGGTTTAACCCATTCTTTGTACATTTTTCTTTGATTTACTTGTTATATAAATTGAGATTTAATATAGAATTTGTCTCAACCCTAGGATTATTGAGGTGTGTTGAATTTTGTTAGTACTAAACTTGGTTTCCGATAGTAACAGGCATTTGGGTTTGCTACATTTGCTGATCGAAATACTGCGCTTGCGGCTCTGCAGGCATTGAATGTAAGAACTTTACTGGCACTAATGTATGTAGTGAAAGTGGGCAAATGTATAATAGCTCAGGACTACTCATATTTGTAGAGGAAACATGGATCCGTAGCTCAATTTGGGGATAAATCGTAATGAATTAGAATGACAAGATTCTAGTGTTTTGAATGGAGCTGTTCCACTCAATTTTTGTTTGTGGTCTTTGATTACTGTTATTTCCTGGCTAAAGGAGTGTCTGATTGAGTTGAATACTTGATGTTGTGAATGATAGAGTGGATAAAGAGTATTAAAGCCGTGGGTAAACTGAATCCGGTTACAGTAACTACTATTAAAGCCGTGGTAGAAATTGAAGTAATTTGTTGACTATTGGTTAACATGTCTAACCAATTTCTGCGATGTAGTTTATCCTGATATGTAAAGGCCAGATTGGGGTTTAAATTTCAAAGTGTAGTCTAATTCCAACATATCTGCTTTCGATGCTGCTGTTGCCAACTCTCATAGCATTAGTTTGAGTTCTTGCAAGTGTTATTAGATATATCTCTTGTTTGCATGGGGTAATTGACGTCAAGCTTAAGGTTGCTGCATTTGTGTTTAATTAGAAGTTTAGTAGGATAGAAGGACCCATGGCACTAAAAAGAAGGTTGAGGTTAACCAGAGGCCATTCTATCCCATTTAACTTCTCATTATCACCATTCCTTCTTACTATTAGTTGTAAATTTGAACAAATTGAAGGGGTTGCATCTTTTTCAACTAGGTGACCGGTGAATTCATCCATTTGCACTTGTGTTCTGTTTCGTCCTTGTTTATTAGTGATATTCCTTAGTTAGATAATTTTTGCTAACAACAAAGGGACTTCTGATAATTTGTTCCATTTCTGTAATCATGTGATTCTGGTGCTTCACATTCGTAACTCATAAGGTTTATAGATCTGCTAGCAACATTGATATATTAAGGAAATGGTTTTTAATGTGAAGAAGCCCTTTAAAGTGACCATTCTCTGAAATCTGTATATAGCATGTTTTGTTTGTACAGTTTATATTACCGTTGCTGTATTAGTGAATATTGCGCTAAAACCTTGTCTTCAGGGCATGGTGTTTGACCTTGAGCAGCCTTCAACTTTATACATTGATCTCGCAAAATCCAACTCCAGGAGCAAGCGCTCAAGAACAGGTTTAGGAGCAATTCTATCGCGGTCTTCTGTTTAGATATGATAGTTCTTTATATCCTAAAAATAATGAAGTATGTGTTGACATTGTCGATTCCAGATGATGGGAGGTCTGGATTTGCTGATAAGAAAGTCAGAGGATCTTCGTCAGCTTCTGCTTCTAGAGGCCCCCTTGATAGTGGTAAGACTTTTACTGCTGAGATTTAGGACTTAGGAGTTGGTGCTATTATGAAGGTTCTGTGTTGGGCACTTAGTTTATGTCACTTTGGTTCAATGGGAAGACGAGTAGATTGCTTTCAATTGTTTCAGCAACCTTGGTCTCTGTATGCGTCTGTTTAATTTTATATACTGGTAATGTGATCCTGTACTTAGTCATAAGGAGACCACTTCCTACCTAGAAGCTCACATTGCACATTTTTTCGCACGCTTGGACACTAGCAGGTAATGGAAGCAATATTCACATGCCTGGAATGAGTAACACTGCTTACAACATCACCGGTTATTCAACTACACGAAGGTCGTTTGCACTACTTATGCACAAATTTTCTTGCTATTACTTTATCAGATAATTTATATGATTACTAATTCGTTGTGTATCCTTCCAAATCCTAGCCAGTAAGGCGTTGGTCTTTGTAACACCCAACTAATGCCCCCTTTTCATGAAATGGATTATGATACTGGCGTACTGCTGTAATTTCCACTTCTTTTGACAATCTCTTGTAACTATATTTCTAGTCATGGGTTCGATAATGGAGCTGGCAATGATGCAAATTCTGAGAGATTGGTGAGTCTTTCTCCTCCTATTCAATTGCTCTTTGAAGTAAAGTAAAATCTTTATATTAACCTACAACAGTTCTGCTCAAAATACTTAATTGGGTTAATATGCCTGCTCGGTTGTTTCTAGTGATTATTTGCTGAAGAATTAGTACATCCCTGTATCTCTGGTGTGTCTGTATTAGTGACAATGTTACTGCGTTTACAGAACTCTGGAGGATTTCACGGTCCTAAGAATGGCACTCCATGTCCAACACTTTTCGTTGCGAATCTAGGCCCAACTTGTTCAGAGCAAGAGCTAAATCATGTCTTTTCAAGGTATTGTAGAATACCGTTTTATCATTTTACTTTGTGTTTGTGAACTAGGATAAGGGACTTACTATACATGTTACATCACTGTCATGGTTAGATGCTCTGGATTTTTGAAATTAAAGATGCAAAACAAGAACGGGCTCCAGTTGCATTTGTTGACTTTCAGGTACATCTATTTTAATTTTTCTTGCCAAGTAGGATGCTGCTTCTTGTAGTCAGCAATACCCTGAGATAAATGAGCCATTTTTACACTTCAGTCTTAACTCGTTATGCTAGCTTTGCATTCCACCAATAAGCTGTGAATTATGCTGCAGGACATTGCATGTTCAACATCTGCCTTAAATAAGTTACAAGACACGGTACTGTATTCATCCGTTGGCGAAGGAATGCGTTTAGAGTATCCTTTTGATATTCTCTGGAGTTAACTATTTTTGCTACTTGTTATGCTCTTCTTCCGGCAGGAATATATTTCTCCATTGTTTTCCCTTAAAGAAATAATACAGGTATGCAAAATCAAGAATGGGATTGCGTAGGAAAACATAGTGGAATCAGTGGAGAACCAGGTGCTCTGTTAGTCGTGCAACTGGACGGGACACATTTACTGCACCTGTGACTACTCTTTGCATAGTAACTGTAATAGCATAAGCCGCTTTATAAATGTAGAGGAATTGCGTAGGAAAACATAGTGGAATCAGTGGAGAACCAGGTGCTCTGATAGTTGTGCAAGTGGACGGGACACATTTACTGCACCCGTGACTACTCTTTGCATAGTAACTGTAATAGCATAAGCCGCTTTATAAATGTAGAGGGAAAGTTGTGCCAATAATCCCTTTATGTTTGCTATTTTTATTTTCTGAAGAGTTATTCCATATTGATGTTGGTTGACAAATCTTTATATATAGTGTTTGATTCCTTGCATATGGTTTTTTGTTCAATTTGTGTCCATGTACTTTGCGGTCACTATTGGGGTGATGTAATATAATTTGCACCCTTTTCATTGATCATAAAAGTATTCATCAACTTAAGTTCATTCATTCACCTGCCTTTATTTTTCTACTGATTTTATGAGGTTTAAACTACAGGGCAATCTAATGAACTGTGCAGGATTGTCAAGCTTACGAATGATAAGATGAACTCATCCCAATAATTTGATAAAGCAGATCTAGTCCTTGCAAGGAGCTAGTGTCGCATGATCAAACCTGCCCAGTGTGAATGCCTTGCAGAAACATCTACCGACCTTCTAATGGACTGCATCTTCTTCACACGGTATTTTGGTATGCCTTAGCTCCTGCTCATCAACAATCTACAATTCAAAAACATTCAAGGTTGATTTCTTGCTTGGATTGCCCATAATAACATCATTGAGTTTCAACAACTCATCATTTGGTATACCTGGAAGTGTAGTTGCATCATAAATCTGGCAAGAACTCAAGATGCATAAAGCCATCAATGGCGTAAAATTTCATGGTGATCTCACATCATAAACTGATGCACATACAATGGAATAACAATTCAGGATGATGCAGGGATATGTTGCAGCAAAAGCTACAAGCTCCAAAGCTAGGAGCGTGGATCAGATCTGACAAGCGGGTAGCAAGATAAAAGATGGACAAGGTGTATGTTGAAACTGGCAGGGGATGGTGAATGCTATCTCGGTCTAATCATAGTAAATTTAGGTAAGATATCTTTAGTACAGTAATGATGGTAAACATCTTTTGGATATCATATCCAGTTGGGTTCGTAAATATGTCAGTACGGTTGGCAACCAGGCTGTTGATGCTGTTGCCGAGTTTAGTAGGTGATATGACGGTCCGGAGATTTATTTAGAGGGATGTCCCTCCAAATCTTTTGGTGTGTGAAATCCATCTCCAGCTGGACAATGTTAATGCCACCGACTAATATGTTCCTTTCTGCATTTGTTTCACAAAAAACAAACCAAAACAACAAACAGATCCTCGTCTGGACTTTAGATGAAATCTTCACCTGTTTATTTACTGCCAAATTTGGCTTGAAACAAAGGGTTAACTGGAAAAGTACATTATACACACTGCATCCTGCTCCCAACTGCAGAAAAGATTAAGCTGTGCTACTTGTTGCCGTCTCAGTAACAAAATTATTTATACACAGATCATACATGATACAGACACTGGAGTTACACTGGCAAAAATGTGCATGTATACCTAGCTACGATTTCCCTTCCTTTTTATATATTTTCATCCATTCATGACTACGAATTGAAACTGTTATGACTGTGATACTGATTTCATTGTATGTGCTAATACTGTGCGTTTAGGTTACGTTACACTTCGTTTTTATGTATGCCAGTGGGTTTACTCTGATCCAAGCTTATATCATAAAAATCATCCGTGTCAGTTTCTCCTTCGATGGACAGTGATACATTGTCGCTGTGGTAGCTTTCGTTGTAGTGGTAGTGGTTGTAGGTTTGTGAATTGATTCTTCCAAGAGAGAAAAGCTCTTGGCTGTCTTCATTTCCAAGCCCCAGAGCTCCAATGAAGCATGGGTTCGGAGTCCGTTCAGCATTTGCTGGTTCATACCTGAACTCAGCTTGTCCGAAATTAATCAAAATTGTAGCTTTAACATTCGCTGCCAGAGTCGGAAAAAGTGGGCTTCCAAATTCTTCAGATTTGCAATGTATAACATGTACCAATTCTGAATCTACTGTGAAATACACTTTCTTCTCATCTGGATTGAATCCACAACCAATTACCTTGCCTTTAGTGCCCCATTTTGCTTTGTGACTTTCAAACATAAGATAGGTCCCTGCATAAAGAAGACATTCAGTACCATAAAGTTCATATCCAATGTTCAGTAATAAAAAAGACTAGAAACCATAATCTATTGTGCAGAAGAAACTAACCTTCAAGATAGACAGAACCATTAGAATTGAGTCCAATTGATCCAGGATAGCTACCAGGTAGTTTAGAAGGAAGGGTTCCACCAACTGCAAGCCCCAATGACATCATTATACCTTCCTCTTTTGTTTCTTCCTTGCTTCCAATAGCTTTCAATTCTTCAAACCTTTTACTGTCAATGCTACTAGTAATTGTAATATGCGTTAATGAATCCGACCGGCCACTCGGACTACCACCATCTGTTTCTTGCATTAGCTTAGTTTTCTCACCTTGATCTCCTTTCTTACTCCCCTTAAAATTCACATCATTATCATCAGCTTCATTCATTGATAAGATTGTAATCTCAAAATAAGCTTCCTGAGGAAATGAATAGTTTCCTAAAGATGGTCCTGGTAATGGAAGTGCAGTTTTGATAACAGAAGAAGCACCTGAAGGTAGAGGAGATGAACTAATTATACCTTTCTTGTTCATACTAACCCCTGAATTAAGTTTGATTTTCTGCATGAAATCTACTGATCCATTGCAAATTTCCCAACTAATTTCAGCTTCACTTTCTCTGCTTCCATGAAAATAATCACCAGATGAACATAAACCCAGTAAAACCGACCGTGCAGTCGACGTTGAAGAAGATAATGATTGCATATAGCCTGTAAATGCAAACCTTGACCAACCGTATTCAACTGCTTCTGTAACAAGTGATGGATAATCTGACCAACTAAACAGAGGTTTTACTGGCATCCCACCACGTCTAAAAACATAATAATTAGTCCTCCTTTTCTTTTGATGATCATTTCTTGAGTCGTATTGTAGATGAAGCTTGGATATCCCAGATTGTAAACTCTCTGTGTGTTTTGATGTTCCAATACAATCCTGACGTCTTCCGGTTGAGTATAATCTTCTAAGAAATACAATCACAAGTACTAATAAAAACACAATTGGCAAAACCACTACTGCAATTTTCTTCCAGTTTTCCATCTCTTTAGTCTTTAGTTTTCTTCTGGGGGTTCTAATCTCTGTCTCAACCAATCAGTTGCAGAAATTCCTTTACACCATTTCTGGAAAGAAGATGATGAAGTTGAATAAGAGAAGAAAAATGAGATTGGCGATCAGGAAAGGCCGGCTGAGTAAATTTGTGGGGCTACTAATATTCAGCAAAGACTTGTTCAAGAAAAGTAGGAAGAGAGAAGAAGAAGAAGAAGAAGAAGAAGAATGGTAAGAACTGGGAAGAGGAGTAAATAGAGATGAAAAAGGTTGGTATTCAGTACAGGAGATGAAGTTTTATATTAAGAAAAAAATAAAGAAAAGTTGGAGAAAAGTATTAAAAAAGGTAGAGAAAATGTAAAACAAGAGATTTGATATTTAATTGGATGATTCTTGATTAATTAATTTAATGAGAACCGACACCGGCTTCGATTTGTCAAAATAAAACGTTTGATTTGGTTCGTGCAAGTATCAATTCATTGGTTTCGGTTCCTTAAAAACACCTCCACAGTTAACAAGGGGGTACTATTTTGGTTTCTGCCATAAAAATCTTTGTTTACTAATGCAGTGGAGAGCGTGTGCATTAGGCAACTCGGAAACTTCTAACATAAGTCGAAATCTACGATTGTGATCTTGGTTTAAGCAGATAGTCAAAATCTACAATTGTGATCTTGGTTTAAGCAGATACAAAATTTGCACACTGGCTCAAAAGTCTACCTTATGAGTCTTATGACTAGTGCTTGCAATTTGACCAAAAACCAACGTAATTGACTTTTTGACTCAGCATCTGGCTCATGATCCAACTATAGACCAGTGGAGGAGGCGGGTCAAGGCGCTCCGGAGCGTTAAAGCCCGAGGCAACAAATTTTACTACAGGAAAACCTACCAACATAATCGATGCATGGTTATTCATAATATGCATTGTAACAAAAAATCTTCCAAGGTGGCTTAAATTTATTAAGTGGTTACTCGAAATCAGTTTTATGACCCAAAATATGTGATATGGTCGAAGATTTGCTTTCGTGGCTCGAAATACGGTTTGTAACTCTCAATTTGAGTTAGTGATTCTAAATTTGCCACCTGATCCTAGAATTGTACTCCTTGTGACCCGTAATATGAAGATTCTCTTACATAAATTACATTCTAAACGATCATAGAATCGGTTGTAGCTTTCTTTGTAACTATCAAGGCTCGACTTCATTTTCTTCTATTTATCTTCAACAATTCAAGTATGAAGAAAAACAAAGAGAACCAAATTGAAAGAAAAAGAAATGAGGTCTTCATATCAAGTTACTGCTCAGTCGAACTCGCAAGCGTTGCTATCTCAAGCATGTTTGTCAAGTTTAGTTGATCAAAACTATATACTTGATTTCTAGTCTACTTATAGCTACGTCTAGGATTAGGATAGAATGTGTAGTTGAGCTTTAGACTTCACAACATTCACCAATTGAAGAAGAAGATCTACTGAGGAGCTTGGAGGAACTTCATCAACAAAAGGTATATGGAGACTAAAACTTATCTATCACTCAGAAGTCTATTATATTCTATCTTCTAATGAGACTAAGTCGTATGGCTATATAGACTTTTACATTATACACATTTGATATTTCGAGCCGAGTTTATCTCGCTTATCTATTTCTCGAAATATGTGTTGGAAGCTTTTTGCTTTAGCTATGTTCATCGTATTCTTGACGAGTTTAGTTGGAAACAATTTATTTGTTGGAAACTAAATATTAAGTCAAAAGATGATCATGTGAAAATTACCTTGAACATCTTATTATATGATTTGTGTGAGACAGTCATTTGATGTTAGCTTGAGAAGTTTCGTATTGAATTTATTGATCATTCGATCACTTGAAAATTACTTGAACCTAATGGTTTGTGTGAGATTACCATTGTCGTCTTATAAGGATGTTTCAATGATTGAAATAAGAGTTTAGAACGATTACCCATGTATGGATACAACACGGTATGCATATCCAGTATGCAAACTGTATTGTGATGATTCAGGTCCGGAACTCTTGTTTGCGAAACTAGTATGCGAACGGATTTACCTGAGAAGGTCCAGAACTCTTGTTTACGTACCTAGTATGCGAACGGGTTTACCTGAGTTGGGTCCGGAACGGTTTTTCGCGAAGGGTTTGCGAACGGCTTGTTCAGGCCAAGGTTCGGAGTCATTGTTCGCGTACCCGGCTTGCGAACACAAGTGGTTAAGTTCTAAAATCGTAATGTATGATTCTCATACTCATGAACTAAAACATTTATGAATTAAGGAATGCAAATTAACTTTGCAAACCGTGGCTTAATGTTCATGAATTGATTCTTGTATAAGTACTTTGTACAATCACGAATCAAACCGATTTCATTTCAATTTGTTCATGAATATTTCTATGAGATAGTAAACAATTGAACAACTCTATTTGAAACATAATTAGATTCATTTGATTATCTATCATGATTGATTAATAATTATATCTGATCTAGAAGTGTTAGATGAATATGGTTAAGTCAAAAGTGTCCATATGGCTAACTTTGGTTAACTGTTATTTGCCAACCCAATATACACGTTTAGGTACGGTCACCCATATTTAAATATAAGTGCATTTCATTTGTGTGTAACAAGCTAAGACCATCAAACGGCGGAGATTAATTGCTTAATTTCTAAGCAGACTTAGCTTGAATCTTAAACCAGGAGTTCATCTAACGGTGAATATTGAATGCTTTGTTACTAAGCTATCTTAGCTTTGATTGTAAGCAACCCTGATTTGAAAGGCTATATAAGGGAGAACTCTAGCAACTGGAAAACCTAATCCCGACACTTTCGTGTGTCCTAGTTGCAAACTAGAGTCGATTCTCCTTTAACCTATTGTTGATGGTGGTTTTTAGTATAGGGCGAAAACTCGTAAAAGTCTATCTACCCGACTCGGCATCGATGTAGTAGACATTGATATGTCTCGTATTCTCGCAGGAATGTGGAGAATATATCAAAATCGATGAGTGCCTATGTCTCTCTTCATATTATATCGAAACTCAAGCTCCTAGATGAATTGATCACTAGTATAGAGCCTACTGAGTATATAAGCTCCTAGCTGCATTATTCACTAATGCCGGAGCCTGCCGAGTATTTTTCCTATGCTATGTTCCGTAGTTGAACCCTTAATATTGATATGGCATGACAATTTGTGTTCACTCGCAGCAGGGTAGCACGAATTTCCAAGTATCAAGGTTAAGGTCCTTGCATAAAAGTACTCAATCGGAAAGCATACTGCTCTCTGGCAATAAACTTAAAGAACTCCGTGTCGGCACATGGAATTCAATCAATTTTGTGATAATTCACAAGATTCAGATATTATCCTAAATTAGTAGGTGCAAAATCCTACCCAAAATTAGAAAACAAGGAATAAAAAGAGCCGCGGAATAGAAGCAGCAACAAAGAGAGGTGTGGCCATGTCATAGGCCAGCCGGCGCCACTTGCAAGTGGCCACACCCCATGTTTCTCAACCGGCCCCTATTTCCCATCGACCAATTAGGTCACTTTAAATCCGCCACACGCACACCAGAAGTGTGGCCACGCCCACGTTTGGCCTGCCCCTCTTTTAATCGACCAATCAGTCGCTCTAAACCCGCCACAGATATTAAAAGAGGAAAAATTGCGCCAGATGGTCACAATGCCAAATTTGCTTTCCAAAGTCACGCCAATACGCTAATTGGCATGCCAAACGTGCCACTTTGCCACAGAAGCATGTCGAACGTGGCAACGTACCATAAATAGCGCGCCAACGTGCTAGCCCACTTCTTTTTCGTGGCCAAACTCCATAACATATTCCAATTAGGGTATTCCAAACACGGCTCTGCCTTAGTGGCATTAGTCGAAACCCTAATTTCCAGTCGTGGCCCAATTACGCCACTTTGGCCCTACAACATGCCAGAAGCCATGTGGGACCCGCCAAACCCTAAAAACGGCGCCATTCTATAATCACCCGTGGCCATCCTTGATCCTGTGGTTATTCCCATACTATGGCCTGCCATAATTCCTTTAATGTGTCCATGGCACCGATTGCATAAAGCGCCACCGTGCCGCGGCCATGCCACACGCGCTAATTAAGGTTTCGATATGACAAACCCTAATTTAGCTAAAGTTGCCATGCCAACTAAGTCAAGTAATTCTCCTAAGGCCTTAAGTTTGATATAGCAACAGGGCCAGTGTTGCCAGAGCCATATTTGGGTCTAACACCAATATGCCAAAACAGCTGCCATGGCTACGCCAGGCGCCACTATGCCACTGGCATGCCGCTATATGCCACTACACCATTGGCATGTGCCAATGATGCCATTGTGCTACCATCAGGCGCCAACAGAACGTAGCCATAATCAATGGCCACCCTTTCTCATGAGTTACGATCTCATCCGTCCAAATTCGCCACAGAATTGACAGGCCTGTGGCAAGTTTTGGGCGGCCAACTAAGACAAGACAAATAGCATCGCGTGCTATTCTCCTGTGGCAAGTCTCCTGACTTTGACTTGCCACACATAGCAACCTGCTACATGTTTTCCATGAAAACACTCGAAACATCAAACATGTCACAAACTGGGGGATGCTCGTCAGGGTATTGGTCTGGCGGTTTACAACGTGCGGCGTGCAACACGCCCATTATAAGAAAGTGTCAGAAATCAGGGCAGTTAGTGGCGGCAAGAAGTAGTGGGTGTAAACTAACCAGTTTCCTCCATAGTGGGAACGTGGTTTCTAGCATTTACACATGACCCCACTTCTCCATCACTCAATCACTCCCACTTTCTACGAGATCAGGGTGCATTCAATATGACTTGTATAAATAGGTTTTACCTATTTTCGACCAAACAACAAGTTTGGTGAGAACAACAACACAATATCTAGAAAAATACCAAAGAACTGATAGCTTACATTCCGCAAGCCAGTTCAAAATTCTCGATACAAGTCATAAAATAGTTACACCTTCGTAATTAACCATTCTCGGTCTCAACACCTTCTTCGCTTCCCTCCCTAAGACAAACCCTTCTCCTTCACTTTCAGGACCGAAGCAAGACTGGAACGGCCATTTCTTGGTTTAGGCCAGGATTGTACAGATTGATCTCTCGAATATAAAGTACTCCCATCCAGTGCATTTGTTTAGGTTTAGATTTGTTTCTCATCCACACACCCAAATTTACTAAAACCATCAGAAACAGTTTTTACCCATAAACACCTAGGTTTTCTAAAACCATTATTAGGTTAACGACTTGAAGACTTCATTTTGGATTCGTGAAGCCAGATCCAACTATTTTCTCTATAGTTGCGTATTCTGATTTTACTTGTTCTATCGTATTGAGTTTTATCTTCTCTAAGATTTACTCGAGATTTATCTCCGTAAGATATAAAAAGTAATCACAACATTTCTTCGTCTCAGACTCTTGTGATTCCGCAATACATTTTTCTGTTAATTAGTTAGGTTATTGTGAGGTGACTAATATTTCTAGGTTGCTCTTCGGGAGTATAAGACCGAATCACCTTGATCTTTGTATCAAAAGACAGAACAAAAAGAATAAATGATAGACATATCTGTGGGAGACAAATTTGTTTATAAGTCTTCGACTTTGGTTCGTAGCAACTCTTAGTTGTGGGTGAGATCAGCTAAGGGAATCAAGTGTGCAGAATTCGGCGTGGTTCTAGAGATGTAAGGAACGCGACTGTACCTTAATCGGTGTGAGACTTGTTTAGGGCTCAACTACGTTCCAGTACGAAGTTAACTTGTAGTAGGCTAGAGTCCGTAGTGACTTAATATAGTGTGGTGTTCAAAGTGGACTAGGTCTCGGGGTTTTTCTGCATTTGTGGTTTCCTCGTTAGCTAAATTTCTAGTGTTTGTGTTATTTATTTTCCGCATTATATTTGTTTACATAATTGAAATATCACAAAGTTGTGCGTAGTTCAGCCACAGTTGATAAATCCGACCTTGTTTGTTGGATATAACTTGATTGACACTTGAGCATTGGTCTTTGGTACCGTCCAACTTATTTCTCATATCAATCAGGCTCACGGATTTCTATCTGTTTGATTTGCTAATTGTATTGAGAAATAGATAAAATCTCTTTGATATATTTCTTGATTGAGTCTCACTTTTAAGTTGGTGCTCTCGGAATTATATTGGCGTTTAGTCCGCATAGATTTTCGAACGAATTATTGGGTGTGGTTGTTATACTCCCATTTTTTCAATTGGTATCGGAGCAGGCAAACACATTAAGACCTCACAAGTCTGTGTTTGAAGCAATCCAATGTGTATGGACAATAAAATATCTGTTAACGCTTCACCAGTTTTAGATCTACCCAACTCCGAGTGTGTTCTAGAAACCATTGATGAGGTTGAGTGTTTTGATATATAGAAAATCATCAAAATTCTTTGTCGAGAAAAACAACGATTGATATGGAAAATTGATGGTCTTCATTGCGAAATTTACATCAAAGACTTTGATCTTCGAGAATGCTCTGAAGATGTAGTTGATCTCCATAAAGAGGGACATGATTCCTGTATAGATTTCTAGATGAGTGACCATTGAAACCCTTTTTAGAGCATCTCCAACAGTGGGTGCTAAAAATCCTATGTGGAATTTTTATTTAGATCCTTATTTATGGGGTCATATGTATGTGGCAAATATGATAATGCTTTGCTCATGAACCATCTCCAATAGTATGGGGTCTTATTTTTAAAATTTGTTGTTTTGGATAATGATAAAATTGATTCCCTCTTTCTTATTGGTTCATAACAATTTATTTAAAAATTAAAAAATTAAAATATAGTTAAAATGATGATGTGGAGGTCATTCTCAAGGTCTAAATAAGACCTTCTCCAAGACCTTCATATTTATTTTAATACCCTTTTTATTTTCTATGACCCACTGTTGGAGATGAGTTTAATGTAAATGAAGGTCTAAAATCCTATGTGTCATGAAAAAATAAAACCTCCACCCTCTGTTGGAGATGCTCTTATGAGAGTTCTGGTTTTCTACAGGAATGAAATCCATTGTAGATGTCATCAGACGATTTACTCTATCGGCTGTAAAAAGAAGTAGATTTTGAAGATCAAAAATCTGTTTCTTTCTAGCAAAACAATGTAGAACATAATGATTCTTTTTCCCATAGAATGAACAGGTTCGTGGATCAGAAACGTCAGAAGCATCTCGTTTCATACTCATAGCCATTTTGGAAATCTGTAAGTCATGTAACTGTTTCTTAGCAGGAAATTCTTTAGAAGTAAATTTCACCATGCTAGGTAATACCACATGAGTATTAGAGATAGGCACTGAAGAAGGCTTACTTACTAGAACAGAGTTTTCCCTTTTCAAGGAGTTGCACTGTTCCTGGACTAGTAAAAGAGATGCAACAAGTTTCTCTTTTTCAACACGACAGTTGTTCAATTCTGATGAATGAGTCTCGATTAAACGTTTTTCTCTAATTGAATTTTTTTTAACAGTATCTTCAAGCATACTAATCTTTTCGCGCTGTAGAGTAGTTTCTTGAACAAGATTTTCGATATTGTTAGAAAAAGACTCAACAATACTATAGAGTTCTCGTTCGCTATCAAGAGACTTCTCAAGTTCATCAGTGAGCTGAGCATATTTTTTCTTCAAGAGATCTAATTTTAGAGACTTGAATATCAATAATCTCAGCATATTTTTTTAAAGTTCCGGTGAGCTCCATTTCAGATTCTGACATAGTGCCAACTGTCACTTTAGAGGGAATGTTATCACAAACTGATAACAAAAGTTTTCTACCTCGAAATTCGGAAGAATCGGCTAAGGAGTTATCCTTTGAGGTAAGACCAAGATATTTGGCATAATCAAAAACTTTGGAGGACATCTCTGTGTGCGTAATCGCGAGATAAACTTTTGTCCACGGAAATCAGATTGCTACGAACACAGACTTATAAGGTCTTAGCGTGTTTGCCTGCTCTGATACCAATTGAAAAAACGGGGGTCTAACAACCACACCCAATATATCGTTCGACAATCTGTATGGACTAACTCCAATATAATTCCAAGAGAATCAACTAGACAGTCAGACTCAATCAAGGAAAGATATCCAAGAATTATATCTCTTTCTCAAATTAATCAGGAAGTCAACAGGAATGAATCTGTGAACTGATTGGTATGATAATAACTTGAACGATCCACAGACCAATGTTCAAGTGTTAATCAATTTATATCAACAACCAAAGGTTGGATTTACCAATTGATTGAACTACGCACAACCTGTGAATTTCAATTACATAAACAAATATAATGCGGAAAACAAATAACAAACCAGAAGTTTTGTTAACAATGAAACCGCAAATGCATAAAAATCCCGGGACCTAGTCCAGATTTGAACACCACACTGTATTAAGCCGTTACAGACACTATCCTACTAAAAGCTAACTTCAGACTGGAATGTAGTTGAGCCCTAACCAATTCTCACACCGATTAAGGTATAGTCGCGTTCCTTATGCCTATGAATCCCAGCAGGACTCTACGCACTTGATTCCCTTAGCTGATCTCACCCACAAATAAGAGTTGTTACGACCCAAAGTTGAAGACTTATAAACAAATCTGTCTCCCAGAGAAAAGTCCATTCTGATAGATAAACCGTCTCCCAGTATACCTATGAAGTTTTGTTTTATCTTTTGATAAATCAAGGTGAACAGAACCAATTGATAATCCGGTCTTATATTCCCGAAGAATAGCCTAGAAATATCAATCACCTCACAATGACTTAACTATATGGTAGTAGAAGAAGTTATTTTGGAATCACAAAGAATGAGACGAAGAGCTTTGTGATTACTTTTTATATTTTACCTATCGGAGATAAATCTCGAGAAAATCTTACAGAAGATAGTACTAAATACAATAGAACAAGTGAGATCAGAACGCGCAACTACAAATAAAATAGTTGGGTCTGGCTTTACGAATCCCAACGAAGTCTTCAAGTCGTTAACCTATAATGGTTTTGGAAAAACCTAGGTTAAAGGAGAATCCACTATAGTCGCAACTAGGACACAAGAAAGTGTCGGGATTAGGTTTTCCAGTTGCTAGAGTTATCCCTTATGTAGTCTTCAAATCAAGGTTTGCTTACAATCAAAGCTAAGATAGCTTAGTAACAAAGCATTCAATAATCACCGTTAGATGAAATCCTGATTTAAGTTTCAAACTAAGTTTGCTTAAAACCAAAGCAATATCTCTCCACCGTTAGATTGTCTTAGCTTGTTACACACAAATGAAATATACCTTCATTAAGATTTGGGTAACCGTACCTAAACGTGTATATTGAGTTGGCTCAATAACACTTAACCGAAGTTAGCCATATGAACATTTTTGTCTTAACCACATTCATCTAACACATCTAGATCAAATATGATGATCAATCAATAATTCATGAAAGATAATCAAATGAATCTAATTGTGTTTCATAGAGTTGTTCAATTGTTCACTATCTCATAGAAATATATATGAACAAATTGAATCGAAATCGGATTGATTCGTAATCGTACAAAGTACTTATACAAGAATCAATTCATGAACATTAAGCCACGGTTTGCAAAGATTGCATTCTTTAATTCATAAATGTATTTTGTTCATGAATATGAAAAACATACTTAATCGATTTAGAACTTAAACAACTAAGTTTGCAAACCAGTACGCAAACTATAGCTTCTGGACTTTGGTCTTGTCCAGCCGTTTGCAAACGGGTACGCAAACAACCGCCCGGACCTAACTCAGGTAGAACCGTTCGCATACTAGGTATGCAAACAAGGTTCCCGGACCTAAATCATACCAAAACAGTTTGCATACTATGTACACATATTGTGTTGTATCCAGACAAAGATTTTTGTTCTAAACTCCCATTTCAATTATTGAAACATCCTTAGAAGACGACAATAGTTGTCTCACACAAACTATTAGCTTCAAGTAATTTTCATGATCGAATGATCAATACGAAACTTTCCAAGTCGACATCAAAAGATTGTCTCACACAAATCATGTAAGATGTTTCAAGGAAATCTCCACATGATCATCTTTTGACTTATTATTTATGTTAGAGCATAGCTCGGTTAAACCCACCAAGCGTTGGTATGTCAAGTTTGGTTGTCCTATTTTAGTGAACCAAAACTCATTTAAAGAGTGGCTTGATTATTTAGTAGAGTCAACTTCGTATAGGTTATCTAGAAATTTATTAGGATATGAGTCATACAAGTATTACTCGAAGACTTGAAGAATGTGAAGAAGTAAAGAGCTACAACGACGACATCATCCTTCCTCTTGAGGTTAGTAATATTTTGACTTGAATTGTTTCATTCCTAACGTATCTTTCAATTCGTACTATATTGAAAACATAACTGCGAAGCTGTGAATGATTATACTCTAGTTAGACGTAGTATTAAGGAATTACAATACGAAGTATAACGCCTATCTTTTGAACTTCGTATATAAGATATCGACATAATCGTATGAATGCTATTGTGATTATGTATGGGTATGGTTGAAGATTTCATCCTAGGAAACAATGTTTTACATTCGTTTAAAGGAAGTACATTCATAAACTTGTTTTGTGAATCGAAAGGGAAATCGCTAGGCTTATCGGTATTGTTATTCATTGCAAATTTTTGGATTACCAATATGTGTGTTTAGTATAACCGCTCATAACTTGTTTATGTATCTTAGTAAAACTATTCACAATGCCTGACATATGTATCGGTATGACTTTTATTAGTGAAACCAATCTTAAGTAATCACCTGAGATGGTATGATCGATATTTGTAATTGGTGTGACCATTCCTAGTCATTGGGTAACTGATCCTAGAACTTGGTGGGACTAATCACAAGATGTGTAATCGATCCTTGTAGTTGGTTAACAAGTTTTAGTAATTGGTGTAACCGATCCTATAACTTGTGCAACCGATCACAAGTAAGTACCATAAATAGTGGTAACCGATCCTGGTACTTAGTTAACCATTTTATGGAAACTAGTGTGACCGATACTAGTAGCCACTTGGAGGTAGAACCGAAACTTGTTTTGGTAGAACGGTTAAACCCATGAATGGTGATTGAATGTTTTTGATCAATCACATAGTTCTTGGAAATCAGGTGAACCAATTCTAAACTCATTTGGAAGTGTGGCAAATTGGTTCCAAGATTGTAAATATGAAAGAGAATTTACAAAGTAAAGATGTCGACATACTTTGAACACGTGCAATAGTTCTTATCTATTATTGTTCAAAGATATTCCTTAATAACTAAAGGAGAATCCCGGATCGAAATAAATTGAGAATCTTTTAATTAAGGTTTTTAGTTTTATATGCTTTTAATTTCCAGCAATTAAATGCATATCTTATTCCAGGAATTATTAAAGCCGTTTTTTGTGTTTATTGCATATCTTTGAGAATATTCGGTTTAGGAAATTCCTCGGTGTCCAGACTTCCTTGGTCTATAAATATTGAAGTTTGCATTTCGAGCAAACTAATCCTCAGAGCCAGCAAAACTACCTTGTTGTGTTGTTACTGATAGAGCCGTCTATTCAGAGAGGAAAGTACCCTAATTAGGCGAAATCTCTTACGACCGCTCGTTTTAAAGACTTCTTTGGGATTGGGAAGCTCTACGAGTACCGTTGGTGGGAAACTAGATAATTGCAGTTTTTTTATTAGTTTTCGATTGATTTGATTGACTAATGGTTGTTGAATGATGGCTGTCGTAAGTGCAATCAAATTAATAATCTTATTTCCACACAATTAACTGGTAATATAATGGAAGTAAGGATCGTTCCCACGAAGAGCAAATGAGTTTTAGTTGTCAAAGTGTCACAAAGGGGTTTTGTTTTAGATTTTAAACAAAATAAACAATCAAAGCAAATAAAGTTGAATTGTAATCAATAAAGAGAGATGTGATCGAGGAATCCGTCTTCGTTAATAAACCGTCAATGAGTTATTATAATTGCCTACTCGTCGTTAATCATAGATTATCACCAACCTGGAATAACAGCTAGCTCAGTGTTGTTCCCTAAATTCCTTTTATTACCGAGTACGGAAGCTCTCCAATACTGCATTCTATTCGCCTAACCACCTAGTAGTAGCTCACTCAAGGTGTAATTTGGTCGAATTCTTTATCTTTTGTGAATTTATAGGTTGATCCTAATAGTTAGACTCTTAGCTCAAGGTCCACTTTTTAGTGTTGTTTATACCTACAATCACTCCACGTAATCCCTCCGTAAGGTCTTGTGTTCTCTACTTGTGTAAAGGTTATTCGACGATTACTTATCTCCTAACTCAATAATAGCAATAGATTAAATCAACAAATCAATTTAGTTGGCCACCTAAACAATCTATCAATCAATCATAAATATTCGTTATAATATAAACAAACGATAATCATATGAAGAACTTCAAAGTAGATTAATATAATAACTCAAATCTTGTTTACAACTTAGAATTCATCCTCAATCAATAGGTTTTTAGCTACTCATGGATGTAGAAACATCCATGTTATACATATGAGAAAAGTTTAGAGATATCGTTACGATTGAAGAACCGCTCTGAAACCCTAGCTTTTGATCCGTGTGATATTTCTCCTCTCCAAGACTTACAATTTCGTGATCTCTTGATGATGATTCATTCATTACCTAAAACCTCCTTTTATATGTTTACATTGCTTGGCCTTCACGATACGAAAAATAACGACCCCAAACGTGACCTTAGGCCTTCACAAGTATGCATACCCATTGGCATACTTGTTAAGTATGCGTACAGGTATGCATACCGGAAATTCCAGCAGAGATTTTCGGAACTAAGTATGCGTACCCGTTTGCATACTTAGTTGCCTTCGATATTGGCTAAAAAGCTTTTTGGCCACAACTTCTTCGTCCGAACTCGGAATGACCTCATTATTTTTGCATTATTTTCCTCTTTAAATTCTCTTCAATATGGTGATGAGAAATACTTAATTTGAATGAGCTAAGATCGGTCTTTGGCCCTTCTCTTGATTTTGAGCGTTTTGCTCCTTTTCGTCGCACTTCTTCCACTTCTCTTGGACTTGGGCACTTGGATACTTGGAATACTTCTCTTCCTAGCTATTTTCAGCACTTTGTAGCTCCTTTTTGTATGATTCACATAATAGAGGCAAATAAGAGAAAACAAGAGTAATAATACGAAAATATGCAAGAATAATAGCTAAAACAAGTATGGAATGAACACTAAAATAATATGAATTATGCACTTATCATTGAAATTTGATTGCACCTAATTTGTTTACGCTGAGAATCTTCTCTTGTGATATAAGATTCACTCAAACTAGATCGAAGTTTCGACGGGGATCTTTAGACTGTTTGTAGATCTAAAGACGTCTTGTGATAATCCATTGTTAACAGACTCCGTTCTGTGTGTGATTGATCACAAGAGATTCAAGTTGATTGTGTGCGGTGGTTATTGAAGATCTAAGAAGATTTGAATACAAAGAATATTTCTTATTTGAGTTCATAATCTTTGGTGTGCACAAAACTTGATCGGTTGGGGATCCAACTATAATCGGTTTATCTTTTGATAGATTGGATTGATTAGTTGTGTAGATCGGCATCAATACATTTCTTTGTGATTTATAGTATTGATTGCATAGTCTAAACAATTACTTTGGTAGTTTTTGATAGATTGATCTAAGAACCCGACAAAGGAGTTTATTGGGATAAACGGAAGAGCCTTTTGTCAAACTCATATCACGTTGTTTGAAAAGAGTTGTTACCGAACAAATTTGTTGTTCCTTTACTGTTTGGAATACGAACCAAAGGAATTGTTCCAAGTGCGTGACTTATTACAAGTTGGAGGCGCAGGGATACAGACGGAACTAGGTGAACTATAGGTTTAGTTGCTTGGTCTCAACTATACGAAGTTGGTTTATACTTTGTATAGCGGATTAATCCCGGGGTTTTTCTTGGGGCAGTCATGAATAAGACCCCAGTATCCACATTCAAAGGCTTTTTTTTTCCTCGTTAACAAAATCTTCTTTGTGTCTTTTACTTTTCTATTTCCGTAATTATAATTGTTTTTATTATAATTAGAAGTAAAATACACAAACGTTAATTCATAATTACTTGATAGCTATCCTATAGTGTTTGGTTAAGTCCGAACCTATTATCAAGTAATCATACTTCGTTGTTGTATTGTCTCGATCTCATATCCATAGACGATCAGACGAAGTGTGAACCGATTAGTTGTATTGTCTCAACTCAGTCCATAGACAATCACTTTCGGAGAAAGGACTTATAGGTGGAAAAGTTTTAGATTGAGGTATAATTGGGGTATATAGGTGGAAAATTTTTAGCTTGATCAACAAATTAATTTTTTCCAACTAAACTTGTCAAGAATAATGATGAACGTAGCTAAAGCAAAAACTTTTAACTCGTATTTCGAGAAATATATAAGCGAGATAAACTCGACTCAAAATATCAAATGTGTATAATATAAAAGTCTATAAAACTATACGACTTAGTCTCATTAGGAGATAGAATATAATAGACTTCCGAGTGATAGATAAGTTTTAGTCTCCACATACCTTTTGTTGATGAAGTTCCTCCAAGCTCTCCTCAGTAGATCTTTGTCTACAATCGATGAACGCCGTGAAGTCTAAATCTCAACTACACATTCTATCCTAATATGAGACATATCTATAAGTAGACTAGAAATCAAGACTTATAGTTTTGATCAACTAAACTTGACAAACAAGCTTGATATAGCAACGCTATGAGTTCGACCGAGCAATGCTCTAAATGAAGACATTTATGTATCACATCCCGTTGGTTATGAAGTTCTTTGGTAAGGAAGATTATGTGTGTCGACTTGAGAAATCATTGTATGGTTTGAAGCAATCACCAAGACAATGGTACAAGAGGTTTGATACGTTTATGTTGCAGCAAAATTATACTCGTAGTGAATACGATCAGTGTGGATACTTTAAGAAGTTTAGGATGGAAGTTTTGTTTATCTTTTAGTCTATGTGGATGACATGCTCATAGCTGCCAAGAGCAAGTCGAAATTGATTTTTGAAGAAACAATTGAGTTTAGAGTTTGAGATGAAGGATTTGGGTACGGCTAAGAAGATTTTGGGTATGGAGATTACTCAAGATAGATCTAAGGGGGAAGTTATGTCTTACTCGTAAATCCTATCTTGAGAAAGTTCTTCGTCATTTTGGAATGCATAACTCCAAAGCTATTAGTGTTCCAATACCGCCTACGATTAAGTTATCACAATGATTTGTGTCCTACCACAACCGAGGAGAGAAGGAGTTTATGTCAAAGTTACCCTATGCTAATGCGTAAGGTTCCTTGATGTATGCTATGGATTGTACTCATCTGGATATTGCACAAGTAGTTGGTTTAGTTAGTCGGTATATGGCTAACCCTGGGAGAGCACATTGGTATGCAGTGAAGGGAATTTTGAGATATCTTAATGGGACCTTGGATATTGGTTTCGTGTTTGAGAATGAGCAGAGTTTGAAGGTATATGGATTTGTTGATTCACATTATGCGGGTGATAGAGATAAGTATCGTTCTACTGGGGTATTGTTTTACATTGAGTGGAGGATCTATCAGTTGGAGGTCTATGTTACAATAAATTGTAGCTTAATTTGTCTACTACGGAGACAGAGTATATTGCTATGACAGAGGCTGTTAAGGAAGCATTGTGGCTTCGTGGTTTAGTTGAAGACTTGGGGATTATACAATGAGAGTATTGTTGTGAACTGTGATAGTCAAAGTACTATTCATTTAGCTAGGAACCAAGTTTTTCATGCACACACCAAGCATATTGATGTTCGTTATCATAAGGTATGAGAAGTGGTTGATAACGGATTAGTACAACTATTGAAGGTTGATACTGAAGATAATCCAGCAGATATGTTGACGAAAGTCGTTCCGAAGGTCAAGTTTGAGAAGTGTCTCAGCTTGATCAACAATGCTCGTTGTTGAGACCCTAGAGGCACTTGAGGCTACGGTTAACTTGTTTTGAAGATCAACTCAGTTTTGTGGAAACATCGGCAAGGTGGAGAATTGTTAGAAGTTGTCGATGTTTTAGGAAGGTTCTAGAATTTTCTAGAATCATCTAGGTGTTTCCTTATTTTGGTATAGCTAGAGGTTTCCTGATTTAGTTAAACTCAAGGTTTCCTTTCTTGGGTATGTTTAGGTTTTCTAGTATAACTCATATACTTGGAAGACAAGTTTGTAACCTATATAAATAGGCGTAAAAGGCTTAGGAAAACATACACAACACAATTTAGAGAAGAGTTCTCATAACTAGAGAATTTTAGGGTTTAGAACATTTTGTTCATAGAGAATTGTTTGGTGTATGCGAACACCATCCCGCTAGTCATAGTTATGGTTTAATTCTTTGTAATTTGTTCTATTATAAGAGTTGATCGTAGGCGTTTGTGGACATATTTCCGAACCACGTTAAATCTTGTGTTTTTGTTTTCTGTTTCGTGCATCTTGTTTTCTGTTTTCTTTAGTTCTACGTGATCCAAAGAACTAGTGTCTTGTGAAGATGTTAATTCTAAGGTCTTAATCCTAACAATAACCCAAACCATTCGAAGTTTGCTTATAATCATCGCGCATTTGCAATCAACAGGAGTATAATTGTTTAATTATTACCACCTTTATCAAGATCTATCTCTTTTCAAAAGAGAGTAAATTTATTGTCTTCATGTTGTTGTTGTTTCTGCAATGTCTTTAGAGTTGTTGTTACTTGGGTGTCTTTGGCGAGGAATAGTGGAGCAGATCGGAGATAAACCCCCATAAAACTCACCATTCCTATCAAAATTACAAGTATCTTAGCTATTACTAAAACAAATATCCAGACAACAAAGTAAAGCTTAAAATACAACAGAAAAACTAAAGAAAATATTTAAAACTAGCCCTAAGAAAGGAGTTATGCGGCTAGGGTTTCTGGAGAGATAGTGTAAAGAAGTCAGGAGACTACATTCCAGTATTCTATTCTTGTACAAGGATAGATACCTAAGTTACAATGTTTCTATACTTTCATCTAACGGGAAAGAATGAGACTACATTATAGCTCAATTCTAATGAACAATTAAAATGAGATCTTTTGAGAAGGGATTTAGAAAACGTTCTGGTACCGCAAGAGTGAGAGGATGAAGTTGTCATCATGGACAATTTTAGCACCAAAAAAATGTCATGAATTGTTGGCGGGAGAGAATGTACAATGCAGCTTTTTCAAAATATTTGTGGAAGAAGGAAATTCCACCCATGGTGAGTCTGATGGTATGGGATGTGTTTCAAAATTCTTTACCCACCAAAACTATGCTCAGTCATAAAGTAATGAGTCTGAGTAGTGAAAATTGTGCGCATGCAAAGAATGATGTGGAGACCGATTCTCATTTGCTAATGCACTATACTTACACTTTCGAGGTTTGGATGTATTTTGCCAAAACTTTGCGTATCTCTTGGATATCTCCTAATTTTATTTAGTTTTTTTTTTTTCCTAATAAATGGGACATCAACATTTGGAGAGGGAGAAGTAAAGATGTTGCTTCTATAATGCATTATGCTTTGATGTGGAATATATGGGAGGCAATGAATAATCGTGTTTTTGGATCTCGTCATAAGTCCGTCGATGAGATAATATATTTGATTAAAAAGTTCTTTGGTGTTGTAAAAAGAACACATTTAGATTTATTGGTTACGACCAGGTTTTGACTAACTTGGAGGATGATGTTTTGTATATGTAAATCCTCATGTTTCTCTTTTGTATTTGGACTAGAAATAACTCGTCCAGTAACGACACGGTATGAGATAAAATGATTTTTGGTCATAATGATTTAAATAAATAATACAAACTATGATAATAATTATTGAGGAAGGATTCATGGACACTCTTAGATCCACACTATCGTACATGATTTTGTCATTTTCTCCACAAAACCCGAACAATAATGATTTTAAATCTAATATTTTGATGATACGTTCCTCTTTAAGACTCTACATTCCTACCAAAAATGATTATGATCCAAGATACCAAACCTCACGATCTATCGATCTTAATTTCAACCATTAACTTTGAGCGGCTGATATTCAAAGGGGTAGATGATGGTGATCATTTTTGGTAGGAATGTAAAGTCTTATAAGAGGAACGTATCATCAAAATAATATATTTAAAATCATCGCCGTTTGGGTTTTGTGGATAAATGGCGCCAATCATGTATGATAGTGTGCATCTAAAAGTGTCCACGGCCTCATACTTATTTTGGCCATGAGAACTTGTATCCAAATAGTTATAAACTCGGTTATACTTTTAATTGATTATAATAATAATTTCCGATAACAATGTCACGTAAATTATTATCTTTTTCCCTAAAATATTTTTTAGTCGATCCCCAAAGATTGGTGGTCTTTGATACTATTTTGTGTTGTATTTAAACCATTATGATGAATCTTCATCGATATTTGCAACCATTTCCGGATGAAGATATAACACCACTCTCCACGTTTTCCATATTCGATATTTGCAACACCAAATCAGGAGTTGAGAAGTTGGAGATAAATTGATAGACGCATTTATGTGTCTACTTTGTTCTCAATTATGTATATTGTTAGTGCTCGATTTTGTACTTATTTTGGTATTTTATGGTTTTGTAACAATTATAACTGTTACAAAGAACCCTAACACAAAACTGTTGCGAACTGGAATTAATTGTTACAGAAATTGTGACAAATTGATTGAATTTGAAAGAAAAGGCCACGGGTTCTGCGACTTTCCTTAAGTGATGTTCTCTGTTCTTCTTCCTCCTCTCGCCTCGTGTTCTCTCCGCAACTCGACCGTGTCTCTCTGCAAAGTTGTTCTAAAACCTCCCCAAAGTGTACGTGATCCTCCCGTGACTCGAACTAACCCTTATATAGCCCATGTGTCCTAGAATATCTCGAGTAAATCCTCCTCTTTTCTTTGCTGCCTTCTTGCGAATAATCCTCTTCAAGCTTTCTATACGAGTTTTTTTTTTTTTTTTTTTTTCCAATCCGACGTCCCGTAATCTCTAAAGGATAGCACAAAATCAACAGAGAGTGATATTTCCTATTCTTTTCACGTAACTTCCCAACCAACCCCGTTTTCCCTCTCTTGCGTAGTTACCAAAAACATCAAAACCATTCCTTTTTCTTCTCTCTTTTTACGCGTCCCTCAGCCTACTTTCTCTAAATACTTGATAGACCCAAATCACATGAGACTATTGCTTGTTCAGCTCCACGGAAATCCCATAAATAACTCGGGAAAAATATTCCGAGAATAAACCGATTAAACCAGTGTTTCTCTTTGAAAACAAACCTCCTATAATCGATGTCTAATCCAAACGAGCCCAAACCACTTGAGATCCATGAGAAAGTCCGGGTAAAACTCGTCCAGAAAATCTCTAAAAGTTACGCAGAAATGATATTCATTTTCCCGCCTTTTTCAATCTTTAAACGATGAAGATAAATGCCCCTATCCCGAGTTTGGGTGCAAATAGCACTTGGGGTGTCCCGGTGTAAATAGCAAGTGGGTGTCCCTTAGTAATTAAGTGCCCCTTTATCCAAATTGAGAGTCCGAATAGTAATTTTCTCCCACGAGCGCAGATACCACTTTTCGAGCCAATTTTCCCGCAAAAGCTTATTTCTCCAAAAACACCTACAAAACCATAAAATACCAAAATAAGTACAAAATCGAGCACTAACAATATACATAATTGATAACAAAATAGACACATAAATGCGTCTATCAAATACCCCCAAACTTATTATTTGCTAGTCCTCGAACAAATCTAAAATAGAAAATAAAATCCTAACTCACTGTCGCAGGCATCGTCGATTGCATTTAGCGTATGCAATAAGCCTTTAAACCCCTAGGTGGCCCTAGTGGACGAGTTATAATCTCGGGAGGGCTTACAAGAGATATACCCACAAAACCTTTACTCAGCACCCTAGCTATCTACTTGTGTAACCTTGGAAGGCACTAAAAAGTCTCCTTGGTTGGCATACTTATTGACTACGGGAGGAAGTACCCTGATGCGAAATTCCAATTGTTGTACACGAGTTTGCACTCAAGCATACTAAAATTCATATATAAGTCACAGAGCTCTACTCAGATAGTTTCTGGACATCATAACCGGAGTCAACCAATCACATGGATAGATTAAGAAGATGGATGTAGAGAAAAACGTAGATGGTTTTGATGTTGACTAAGGTGAACGGGTGTTTCTCATATCCGTCTCGAAGGCCACGCTAAAACGAACCTATCCTAATGGATTGAGATACCGGGCGAGTGGGACTAATATCAACACACCGGCATATACAAGGGAACCAAAGGGTCGATAATCCTAACTCTAGGTCAACACAACCGGCATATACAAGGATTCCAAGTGGTCGACTTTATTGAATTTATTCCTATTGTCCGATGGTCTGGTCTCACTTTTTTTTTTTTTTTTTTTTTTGTATCTCAATCAGTCTATTTCACCCTAGCAGTGGTAACAACTTGAATCGTGAGCCCCACTTAGAGAAACATATTTTAAAGAAAACAAGATAAAAATAGAAGTGAAAAGGATTCAACGAGATATGGCGAAACTACCATGTTTTTTTTTTAATTCTAACACATGAGCTTTGTGCTTTTATGAATAGACTCTTTAGATGTTTCCATCTAATCAGATTGGTTCCTCAACTCCTACAACCAAGATGCTTCCATCCACTTAGATTGGTTAGTGCCATCCTTAATAAGCATAAATTTCTAGGCTCTGGAGTTTTACAATGGTCTTTGATACTATTTTGTGTTGTATTTAAACCATTATGATGAATCTTCATCG
This sequence comes from Papaver armeniacum, assembly GCA_023531295.1. Lineage (NCBI taxonomy): Eukaryota > Viridiplantae > Streptophyta > Magnoliopsida > Ranunculales > Papaveraceae > Papaver > Papaver armeniacum. Next base: position 385,706 of record JAJJWW010008196.1, read on the forward strand.
ATATTTGTAACCATTTCCGGATGAAGATATAACACCACTCTCCATGTTTTCCATATTCGATATTTGCAACACCAAATCAGGAGTTGAGAAGTTGGAGGTAAATCATGGTAATAAAGAAGGATTTGGTGATAGTGATGAGTCGGTAATTGAAGGTTTAGATGACGATGCTTAATCGTGTTGTTATGGAGGTGTTGATGGTGGTTTTTAAACAAGGGGTAAAATCGTAAAACCCCATGACCTAGTGTTACCCGCAACACATTAACTAAGAGCATTTAACTCAGGTGTAAATAATTAATAGAGGTATTTTTTCAAAATACCCGATTAGGGTTTTCGATACGTAACCCTAATTCCAAAACCCACCCGCACACCGCGCACCATGGCAACAATGCCAAACCAAGCCGCACATCGCGCACCATGGCAACAATGCCAAAACCAAGCCGCACACCGCGCACCATGGAAACAATGCCAAACCAAGCCGCACACGCGCACCATGGCAACAATGCCAAACCAAGCCGCACACTGCGCACCATGGCAACAATGCCAAACCAAGCCGCACACGCGCACCATGGCAACAATGCCAAACCAAGCCGCACACTGCGCACCATGGCAACAATGCCAAACCAAGCCGCACACTGCGCACCATGGCAACAATGCCAAACCAAGCCGCACACTGCGCACCATGGCAACAATGCCAAACCAAGCCGCACATCGCGCACCATGGCAACAATGCCAAACCAAGCCGCACACCGCGCACCATGGCAACAATGCCAAACCAAGCGCACACTGCGCACCATGGCAACAATGCCAAACCAAGCCGCACACCGCGCACCATGGCAACAATGCCAAACCAAGCCGCACACATCGCGCACCATGGCAACAACGCCAAAACCAAGCCGCACACTGCACACCATGGAAGCGACGCCAAAACCAAACTACATATCGCACTCATTGGCAACCATGCCAAACTAAGCCGCTATGCCATTGGCACATGCCAAATATAGCGCCCTAGGCTTGCAAAACGTGCAACTAGGTCAACATGGCCGCATGTGCCAATGGCACATGCCAACACGTACCACAAGCCATATTTCCAAGCCGCTATGCCATTGGCACATGCCAAATATAGCGCCCCTAGGCTTGCAAACCATGCAACCTAGGCCAAGTCGGCCACGCATGCCATTGGCACATGCCAACATGCTCGCCGGGTAGCTTTTCCTACCAAGGCCACGGCCCTGACGCCGCCACGCATGCCATTGGCACATGCCAACATGCTCTGGGCCGGTAGCTTTTCCTACCAAAGCCACGGCCCTAACGGCCACGCATGCCATTGGCACATGCCAACATGCTCGCCGGTAGCTTTTCCTACCAAAGCCACGGCCCTAACGGCCACACATGCCATTGGCACATGCCAACATGCTCGGTAGCTTTTCCTACCAGGGCCACGGCCCTAGCGGCCACGCATGCCATTGGCACATGCCAACATGCTCGCCGGTAGCTTTTTCCTACCAAGGCCACGGCCCTAACGGCCACGCATGTTATTGGCACATGCCAACACGCCGCCGGTAGCCTTCATCACCTAGCCGTGCCCCTTAAATGCACGCTCGGTAGCCTAACTCGCAAACCATGCAACCTACCACCAAGGCATTCCGCACATGCCACACACGCCACTAGCAACTG